>OY776111.1:520014858-520557358 GCA_963675035.1 Allygus modestus | reverse complement strand
TACACTTTGTAAATATGTAATGAGTGGGTATTCATAATGCTGAATTTAAAAAATACAAGATTTTCTTTTTGATGAGAATGTCATGATTCTGATGTATTTTTGCATTTAAAACACTAATTTTGAGTGACTTGAGATTCCCCAAAATTCAGCCCTCCATGGTAACTTATGATTGGAAAGAAAAACCCATAATACAACATCAAATCCTCTTTTCAGGAGTTATTTAACAGTCAACCGACGAACATTTAACTAGTGAAGAGAGCATTTGGTCGGTTACAATCAAATGTTAAATGTCGCTGTAAAAATGCTTTCTGATGAAACTCGGTGAGTGGTTTCATGTGTACAGGGTGTAACAAAAAAGTTGCACTGGTTATAAATTTTCGGATTATACACCCATAAAGAAAAAAAAGGAGTGAATTTTTTCGAAATTCCGCTTCGTTAAGCGTATTAAGTATATACTTTGAACCATTAAAGATTGGTTTGTAATCTTTTGAAACGTTACAATTTTGCATATAGTACCTGGGGGCCGAGCTTTGCTCGGGGGAAGGCCAGTAAGTTTGTTTAGATGACTCGGAGTAATATTTCACCACTTCCCCCTACTGATAATCAGATTTGTATAACTCATTTGCCTCTTTTCTACATTTTTAATGTCCCTCCAGTTGTTATTTATAGCCCTATGTCCCTTTGATTTATTTTACTACTCTATATATGTAATCTTCACTCAAATCTTTTAATCTCTGCTCTCAGGAAACCACATGTTAATAAACATAAACAACATGAGTATTACTTTGACAGTTCCTTGGTTGATTATGAACAGCTGTTACAATTCTTTTGTTTTGATTTGAAACTCCATAAGCCCAATGTTAATTTTCTTAACTTTTCATTTTAGTTTTTTTACATTATTTGATTTTTCCTGGGGATGAGGCCTGTCTAGAACTTATTTTTATCCCAGAAATGAGTTATTTCGAACATTTGAAGGAAATCGTTGGAGCCGTTTTTGAGATCCGTGTCGCAAGCAAGCAAACCTTACTCATATTAGAGTATAGGATTTATTACGCAGTACGCACTAATACAACAATAAACAACCACATTTCACTCATAAGTTTAGAATAACGAATAGTCTCATCGCATTATCGATTCATTCATCGATTATCGCGACACCGCGTCACCGCTCATATTGTAATGACGGTTGTGTCATCAAGTGTCTAAAAGACTTCTAAATTAACACCGAACTTTCGCCGGCATTTGTCAAGGCGTTGGAAAGTCCTCACCATTTTAGTCTTCAGTTTCGCAACTGCTAAAACATTGGGAACTTCACAAGCTGCTGTCTTCAAAAGGAAACTCTGGGAGGAATTTAAATTCTCCCGGTGCAGCAAACCTGCGTACTCAGCATTGCAAATATACTGGGTGTAACAACAAAGGCGTACTGGCTATGATGACAATGAAGAGCTTAACTATGGGTTGATAAATAACTGGAAATTGTGAAGATTTTAAGTTAAAACATGCTTTTTTGTTACTTATAGATAAAAAATCGCAATCAAATTTATTCGGTTGGGAGATAATATATCCCAGGTTGCGTCGGTGTCTTAAAGAGATATTAATATTATTATTAGTTTTGAACAAAAACACATATTTTTGGATTCTTGTATTTATTAAATATTGTGGTTTTGAAAATAATTAGCTTTGAAAATGAAAAAAAAAAAAAAAATACCACCATTTTGAATCGATGAAATGCAAAAACTTCAAATTCAATACCAAAGTAGCATCAGGTGTAGAAACAATGTACACGAAGTTTTAACTCAATTACTATAGCGATTCAAAAGGTGTACTTAATTTTGTAGAACAAAAACAACAAACAGACTTACTGCCTAAACAGAGAGGAATTTAAACGAGTTTGCACGCAGCACGTTGACGTGAGAGAAGTGAATTTCCACATAAAAACTTTTAAAACTCAAAATCAGTGTAAAAACATACATTTGTCCAATTTTTATTGAAATCTGAAAACATAGATTTTTTGGCTGATCTGATACTCCTGGTTTCATTTGCTTGCAAAGCCGGGAATACAATTTTGCGCATTATAAGGTTAGGAGAAGGTCCAGACAGGCTTGAAAGTCGGCGTGAGGTTGCTGGGGGTAATAAAAGTACTCTAACAAAGGAATAACAGGCTTTTCTAGTGTAAAACCCCCATAAGACAACGTACTGTGTTTAGCCGATACACATTTTCTTTAATAACTCGGTAAATATTTATGCTAGAATGACGGGAGAGGGCTTAAAACTTTCGCCTCTCTAATTCCCATCTTTTTACATGCATTAATTTTACACCTGGGGCTTTTCTGACCCTTTTTGGGCCCAAAAACTCGAAATTTGAAAGATTAATCCCCAAAAAATGGGTTTAGAGTTTTCCGATTCTTTTGCCCAACGAACTTGTCCAACAGATTATAGAAAGGAACGTCCCTACCAAATTTGAAGTAAATCGGACAAAAAATGCGACCGCTAGAGTGCATACATATATATATATATGTATATATATATGTATATATATATATATATATATATATATATATATATATATATATATACAATTTTGAACGACCCCCCAAAACGTGTTCAGGGGGTCATGTTAGGAACTTCTATGGTGGTCCCGGGCTTAAGTTTCACCGTGCGGGTCATGCTAATAGTTCACTTTCCAAAGGAAATTCACTAAAAATCCACTCGACATTTGTTGTTTACTAGAGAGTATATATACAACAATATGTAGCCAATTCATGTTTTTTGTTACACCCTGTGTATATGAAGCCCTCTATGTTCATCAAAACATTTTGATATTGAGATACAAAATTTGATTTATTCTCCATAACAGTAACATTAGTCTGACTACGCAGGTTTGCTACAAGAGGGACGTAAATTAGGGTTTAAGACTAAAAATGGTGACAACTAAAGGAAGTATTATTAAATCATGTACTACTATGAACCCCTTCTTTTAGCGAATTTCCCCTATAGGTAAGAAGCTATTACCGTAGTCGGCATGGTAAGAACTAGGCCCGGGACCATGATAACTTTTCGTTTTGAGGTCCCCAGATGCCAAAAACACCATTCGATCAAAACTGTGTATATATGTGTCCGTGGGTGCGATAATTCTCATAAAAATGGTCTGATTTTATGAAATTTGTTAAAAACATGTAAAGCAACATTTGTGACTTAAAGTTTGAAAACCAGCCAGATCGCTCTATCCAAAGGAGTATTTTGGGAGGGGGGTTTTGTACCCCAAAAATGGGTCTTTTGAGTTTTTTAATATAATATTTAAGTAAATCAAATTTTACTTTTCACCATTGGATTCAGCTTAAAATTACGAACAATTTGGTGTCTTCATTATTTCTCTACGTAAATTGGTTACAGAGATATTGAAAGTGCTAAACACAATACGTTGCCCAATGTTAGTCTTATGAAAAATTGTATATCTCGCTTATTTATCAACTTATCCTGACAAAACTTGGTATACTGATTTATATCGTTGTGATACATTGATATTTGCACAACAAATTTTGTTTTTCTGATAGTTACCGTCACAGCAAACCTGCGTACTCAGCGAATTTCTAATTCATAATATATGTCTTAATAAAGCCGCATAGCATAGTTTCATTAACATATATTCACAAATATTCAATATATACAATTTTAATTTTTCTCCATAAGAATAACATTTATTACGTAGGTTTGCTGCAACAAGGAATACAAAATATAGGGTTTGATGCAAAAATCTATAAATAACCTAGGTGAAACCATGTACCAAGTTTCATCAATATACATTCATAAATAAGCGATATATACCCTTTTGATTTTTCTTCATAAGAATAACATGGGGGATGAGTACACAGTTTTGCTGCAACAAGGAACACAACAAAATAGTTTTTTATGCAAATATCAATATAACTCAACAAGGTGAAGCCACATATCAAGTTTTATTAAATTATGTTCATAATTGAGGGAGACATTACATGTTAATGTTTTTACATATTGTCCATAAGAATAACATGGGAGCTGAGTACGCAGGTTTGCTGCTACGAGAATAATCGTTACAAATTTTTGTTGTGCAAATAACAATATACCACAACCAGATTAAGCCATATACCAAGTTTTATTAGTATCCGTTCATAAATAAGCGAGATATTAAAATTGTCTTATTCTCCATAAGAATAACATTGGACAACGTACTGTGTTTAGCACTTTAAATATCTCTGTAACCAATTGACGTAGAACAATTATCAAAACACCAAATTGTGTGTGTTTTTTAAGCTAAACCCAATGGGGAAACTAAAATTTGCCTTTTTGAAAAATTATATGTAAAAACTTCAAAAAACAAACTCCCCCAAAATACCACTTTGGATGGGGCGATCTGTCTGGTTTTCGAACTTAGTCATATATGCTACTTTACACGTTTGAACCAAATTTAATCAAAATCGGACCATTTTTGCGAGAGTTATCGCACCCACGGACATATATATATATATATATACAGTTTAGAACGAATGGTATTTTTGGGGTCTGGGGTAGGGGAAATTCGCTAAAAATCCATTTTTTGTGTTCCATGTCTCAGCAAACCTGCATACTCAGCCGCCATGTTATTCTTATGGAGAAAAATAAAAAATGTGATAACTAGTTTATTTATGACTGTATGTTGATGAAACTTGGTATGTGGCTGTATGTGGCATTAAGATACATTTACATGCATTGGAAATTCGCTGAGTACGCAGTTTTGCTGCTACGGGGGTATTATTAGTTTGCATACGTTATCAAGATACTGCTGTTTTGGTTCTTAACAAAATATTGTTATTTTTAGTGTGGTACTCTCTCTAATTTAACCATCGTTAATAATTTTTTTATGGTGTACGTTTCAAGTTCAAATTTAAAAAAAATGTTCAGATTTTATGTTTTCACTTTTTACGAGTAGCACTTTTTTACTAGTTGTAAATTAATACAGATTTTTATTTTGACATATTTAGTTTAAATTTTTTAATGTATCTTAAGGGGACGTATTTTTGCAAATAAAGGAAAAAGTCTATGTTTTAAGAATCCTGATGAAAACGTTGTCGGTAGACGGAAACTTCAGTTTTCTATTTACAAAGTATTTAGGTAAATACAGTCCTGTATAAAGTTAATGTAAAAATTATAGTACGAGAAAATAATTATTGTAAGATAAGAAAAGTCTAATGCTTTAGAGTTTGGTGAAAGATTAATATTACTATCTTTTACCTAGAAATATTAAATGCAACTTGCAGCACATGGAAGCGTCCGTAAGACATCCGTAAAATTGAAGGCGCTGTCAAAACAGTGTACCGTAGCTTAAAATAACTTAAGAGTTTTAAATGCAATATTTAAAAAGTAAATAAAGTAGTAAACAATCAGTAAAGAGATAAATAAAACAAGGTTAAATAAAGTCAATCTACGTTATAACTGTTTAGCATTGCATGTACGTTTTTTTTTTGTACACAATAGTTGCAATTAAAAGAATCTGTTGTAACAGTAAAATACAGCAGTCTAAAATTGAAATGTAATATCTTTTAACTAAATAACGGAAGCTTCTAAATACACACTTAAAAATAAGTTTTTTGTTTGATTTTTTAAACATTACATTTTGGTTCGTATCATGAAATGTATTAGTTTACTCCCAGAGTAAAAGAAACATACTAACACCGCTTGATTTAAACGATTTAAATTAACAATTTATTATTTTACAGTGAAATGAGGTACTTAAAAATGTCCTAGTTTTCTAGCCAAACTTAAAAACCGTCTTTGTTTATTCAAGATGACTACTTGGTTGTGTAATATTACATCAAATGTTATAGGCTCGTAAAGGCTATAGTCTCTAACCTCCTGCTTAGGTTTTATTCAATGTACTGTTCACTTCAAAATATAATCATAAAATATAATTAAATTATATTAAATGCACAACCCTGATTATATTAAGTAATAAATAAGTAAATAGTAAATAATAAATAAATACAATTAAATAAAATGAATGTTCCAGGTTTCAGCCTTCTAGGTCATATGATAGCTTCATAAACCTGCGTAAAGATACATAAATACCGTTTCTTTTTTATAAGGATAACATAATATTGATATAGTTAGACTTATTGTAATAATGGTATTAAAAATTATAATTTGCCATCCGGTTTTATAAATTCAATTCAATCTATTAATTATACTATTAAAACGAGTTCGCACGCAGCACGCTGACGTGAGGGAAGTGAATTTCCACAAAAAAGTTTAAAACTCAAAATATGTGTAATAACATACATGTATTCCAATTTTTATTTAAATCTGAAAACATTGATTTTTTGGCTGTTCTGATGTTCCTGGTTTCATTTACCTGCAAAGCTGGGAATACAATTTTGCGCATTATAATGTTAGGAGAAGGTCCAGGCAGGCTTGAAAGTAGGCTTGAGTTGCTGGGGATGATAAAAGTACTCTAACAAATGAATAACAGGCTTTTCTAGTGTAAAACCCCCGTAAGACAACGTACTGTGTTTAGTCGAAACACATTTTCTTTAATAACTCGGTAAATATTTATGCTAGAATGACCATAGAGAGCTTAAAACTTTCGCCTCACTAATTCCCCTATTTTTAAATGCATTAAATTTACATCCGGGGCTTTTCTGAACCTTTCTGGGCCCAAAAACTCGAAATTTGACAGATTAATCCCCCAAAAAAGGTGTTAGAGTTTTTCGATTGTTTTGCCCAAGGAACTTGTCCAACTGATTACAGAAAGGAACGTCCCTACCAAATTTGAAGTTAATCGGACAAAAATGCGACCGCTAGAGTGCATACATATATATATATATATATATATATATATATATATATATATATATATATATATAATATATTAGTGGTTTATATAATATATATAACATTTTGAACGACCCCCCAAAACGTGTTCAGGGGGTCTTGTTAGGAACTTATATGGTGGTCCCGGGCTTAAGTTTCACCGTGCTTGATAATAGTTCACTTTCCAAAGGAAATTCACTAAAAAGGTTAATTACAGTTTTTTGTTCTCTCTAAACCGTTGCAAGACAATAACTCCAGGACCGATTGAGCTGTCTTGTTACAACCGGTGACGAAGCCCGTTTACAAGTCTACCATTGTGCATGGATGTGTTAATGTGTACCTTGAATTGCCATCTCTTCATCAGCTCCACCTCTTAGGAGATTGATGGTTTCATCAATAAATACACTGGCTTCACATTTGACTGTTTGAGTTACAAAAAAACCCTTATGGTCTCACACATTGGGCCTTTAAAGATTTAACCTAACTTTTCATATGAATATTGATTTGTTTATTGATTGCAAGAGTAACATTAACTTGAATATAAAATCACCATGAGAAAAGTGGGACACCAGCTAGTATTCAATATGTATTACTTTCCCATGGGGAAAAGAAAAATATGAGATATACCTGATATTTTCAAAATGTGTGCTTATCCTTTGAGGTAGTATTGTTATTTTTGACAAAATATCTGTTCACAAGATTTACATAAGTTAGTATGGAGATAGTATGGATAGATGTGTGTTGATAGACAAATACACAATAATACCCAAAAAGGTGAGTGCCAGCATATTGAAAAACCTTGTATTTTGTTTTGAAGCCGTGGGATTGGTTTTGTCAATTTACCGCATCCGATGCATTCTTAATAAGGAAAATATTTTCCTGTAAGTTTTCCCTTAAAGTTATTCTATTTTAATTTGCATACAGTGTATTTTATAAAACGATTTAAAATATTTGTAAATAGAAAAGATAACGCCAGATAAAAATATTGTAGATGATTTTGGACTATTTCCAAGGTCACTCAGTGATTACTGAGATGGTTTTAAAACACACAAACAAATTTCGTTTCTTAAGCGTAAGACATTTTCACACATGACGGGGTTTCTAATTCAAGCAAATTGTGGTTTTATAATAACAACTTGCTTGAATTCGAAACCCCATCGTGTCTGAAAATGTCTTATGCCTAAACAATCCTAATCAATTTGTATCATTGTCATCCATTGTTGGGTAACTGGTTACAATCAGTTGGTTCAAGTTTTACACAACCTTTAAACAAATCTTTCCAATGAGATCTTTTGCAAAGTATATATTTATTAGAATAACAGAAAGTTCTCAAGATCAGGAAATACGCCATCAATAATCTGACTACAACATTTAGAAGACGTCAATTTTAAATCATGTTATATTTTACTGAAAACCTACGATAATGATGTAGATCACCTGTTCGTAATAGAATGAAGATGGAGTAATAAAATCGAATAGTTTGTACAAGGATAACGTCAAATTATAACTTAGCTAAAATTACTTCCACAATTTATTAATAACAAATCCAGATTAACACACAATTATGTTTTACTGAAATTCCTCTATTTATTTTGCTTTTGTACTAACTCTTCAACGAAAAAAATTGGTTAGAATATTTGTTTAAACTTCTTATTTATTGTTATGCTGATTTCTTAAACATTGTTCAATATAGTTTGGATTATAATACAAAAAATTACTTACAGCAAATATATGTAGTCAGTTATGGTTTAGAGTCGCTTCTCTCCTTTTTCTGGTGTTATATTTATTGATTTTTTTCTCCATGACTTTTTGCAGATTTTCAGACTTAATTTTAAAGTTATATTTACTGTTTTTTTTTTTTTTTTTTTTTTTTTTTTTAATTGAATCAAGTACATATCAATTTTATTTATTACGCATAAACACAAACTGCAAAACAGCTGAGATTTAATATCTGCGAAACATAAACATATATTTTATTGAATCTTGATCTTACAATACCGACATTCTCCTAATGACTTGAATGACAGAATTAATTTACCAAGTGGGCACTCGACATGGACCATGGGAGTGGAATAACGGACTGAAGAAATTATTAAAAAAGTAATAAATAAAAACATTTGAAAATGAATATTATATTTTCAATAAAGCTACAAGAACTTTCTTTAAGTTGCTTTAGTGTTGTATCTACCGAACAAAAATGCAAATGCTCAATTAGTAATTGAAAGAAATCAAAGAATTATTTAAGCAGAAATATTTCTTTATTACTCTTTTTTGTCATCAAACACCACTTCATCTTGCTTCGGGGCATAGTCGTTAAAGAGAAGAATAAAAGCGAAAGTAATAATTATAGCGATATTAAACTTACGTAAAATCTTTATAAGTATAAAATATTAATATGTTACAAATAACAGCTTAACAATAATAAATGTTCTTTCATATTTTTATTTTAATCTTTGATTTATAAACACATTATTCGTGTGTTAAGAAGTAAGGCCGGTACAGTCACTCACCACATAGTTTCTTTTGGTTAGAAACAGGTAAAAACTTGTTAACACCAAAAAGGTTTGCAATATTAATTTTGAGTGTTTTTTTTTAGAAAGAATCATTATACCACACTATACGGGATCATAGTTCTTTCTCACTTTTCAAAGAGTTGTAACTTTGCCGATTTAACTTCTCTCTCTCTCTCTCTCCCTCTCTCCTCTCTCTCTCTCTCTCTCTCTCTCTCTCTCTCTCTCTCTCTCTCTCTCTCTCTCTCTCTCTCTCTCTCCCTCCCTCTCTCCCCTCTCTCTCTCTCTCTCTCTCTCGGAGAGAGAGGGGAGAGAAAGAGAGAAACAGGTCATAACAATTACTACCAACAGATATAGATTTTTTAGCATATTTATCCATTAAACATTAATAATCAAACACATTGTTGGTGTTTTAACTAAATGTAGTCCAACATGGATTTTGTGACCAAGATAATTATTTTTATTAATATTCTGCACTCCCGTAATTATAAAGTGTGTCACCTTTTTGCTATAATTGTTATATTAACAGTTTAAACACTTATGGAACAAGTAATTTAAAGTAATCACTTGAATTTATTGACTTAAATAACGACAGTCATAACAATATTAGGACTAATACTGAGATGATTATTTGACAAATATTGCTATACTAAAATCATATATTTTAGTAATAGACTAAAATGCCCTGGAAATATAAGAACGAAAATTTTATTTTGGTGTTATGTTACACCTGAAATATTCCAATATTAAATGTGATCCATAACCTTTAATCTCCGGGTGTAGCCAGGGCGGCTTATCAGCTAGGGAGATTAAAGTTGACTTCCGAACTGACGCGGGAGATTAAACCTGGCTTTGAAGGCATCAAACAACAATATTACATACATCGTCGAAGAGAGCTAATGGGAAAAATCGAGTTATGCATCGGTATATACACAAAATTACATACTCGAAGTCGAGTACTTAGGGAGTATTGAGTGATATATCTATTTTAAAACTAAAGTTTGAAGTAATCACATCGAGTATTCATGTAGTGGGTATCGTGTGATATATCAATTAAAACTGGAGTTTGATGCAATCGATCAATCGAAACACACATCGAGTATTTATGTAGTGGGTATCGTGTGATGTATCAATTAAAACTGGAGTTTGATGTAATCGATCAATCGAAACACACATCGAGTATTTATGTAGTGGGTATCGTGTGATGTATCAATTAAAACTGGAGTTTGATGTAATCGATCAATCGAAACATACATCGAGTATTCATGTAGTGGGTATCGTGTGATATATCAATTAAAACTGGAGTTTGATGTAATCGATCAATCGAAACACACATCGAGTGTTTATGTAGGAAGTATCGAGTTATATATCTACTCCTAAAGGTTCGCGATGTTTAAAATTTGCCTGGAATATGTGCTAAATGACACACAAAAAGAAATTTACTGCCTACATTTAGTTATTGTTAAAATATCTCCGTCACAGCAAACCTGCGTACTCAGCGAATTTCTAATGTATGCATATGTTTGTTACTACCACATAAAGCCACTTACCAAGTTTCATAAAAATAAATCAATAAGTGATAAATAGTATTTTATTTATTCTCCAAAAGAATAACATTAGGGCTGAGTACGCAGGTTTGCTGCGATGAGCAAGATAAGAAATGTGTTTTTAAACAATTATCAATATAACTCAACCAGGTGAAGCTAGTACCAAGTTTTGATAATTATGAAAATAATTACCAAATGAGATATGAAATTTACGTGTTCTCCAAAAGAATAACATTATGGCTGAGTATTCAGGTTTGCTGCTACGGGGATAGTAAACAAAACATCATTTTGTGTGCAAATATCAATATACCAGTACTAGGTGAAGCCAAATATACCAAATTCCATCAATATACGTTCATAAATAATCAAGATATCAGATTTTAATTATTCTCCATAAGGATAACATTGAAAAACATACTGAGTTTAACACTTGAATATCTCGGCAACGGTTGGACGTAGAATAACAATTTAAACAAAAAAATGATTGTTTTTAGAGCTAAACTGATTGGTAAAAGCAAATGTGAAGTTTACAGTAAAATTAACTGAGGAAAAGCTAAAAACCATTTTCCCATAAGATGAACATGGGATATTTTATGAACACGTTTTTTGGATTTTCTCCGCAACCACATAACCAAGGTTAATGATTAAAAATACTATATTATTTGTCTTTTTAAGCTCTATAAAATGGTCAAAACAAAAATTTTGTTTTAAAAATGTTAAAGAAAAAATGCAAAAAACTTATTTTTGGAAAATTTTGAAACCCCTTAAACCCCACTTTCCAAAGTCCGATTTTCTGGATTTCAAACTTAAAGTCATGAAAGCCAGTTTACACAGTTGAGCCAAATTTCATCGAAATTGAGGCATCTGGGGACCTCAAAACAAAAAGTTATCATGGTCCCGGGCCTAGGTCTCACCATGAGACCTACGGTAATAGCTTCTTCCCTATAGGGGAAATTCCCTAAAAGTACAATCTAAAATAAAAACTATTCATCATAAACGCACGCACAATAAATTCCAATTTTAAGGGAATTAAGCTTAAACATTTCCGTAAAAGCGCATTGTCAATATGTGCCAAACAATGTAAAACTTTTTGAAATCGAACACAAGTCGGCATTAACGGTGCAAGCAAACACAAACAACATGTTTTGTTCATTAGCGTATTATTGCAATTCGGAGGTCTAACATTGACTGTACGAAATACTCCATACACTTTCAGTTGTTAGTGAATTCCCTTTATTAGCATGACCCGCATGGTGAAACTTAAGCCCGGGACCACCATAGAAGTTCCTACGTGATCCCCTGAACACGTTTTGGGGGGTCGTTCAAAATTTTATATATATATGTATATATATATATATATATAGACATATATTTATATATATATGTGTGTATGCACTCTAGCGGTCGCATTTTTTGTCCGATTTACTTCAAATATGGTAGGGACGTTCCGTTCTATAATCTGTTGGACAAGTTTGTTGGGCAAAAGAATCGTAAAACTCCAAACCCATTTTTTGGGGATTAATCTTTCAAATTTCGAGTTTTTGGGCCCAAAAAGGGCCTAAAAAGCCCCAAATATAAAATTAATGCATGTAAAAAGATGGGAATTAGTGAGACGAAAGTTGTAAGCCCTCTCTCGTCATTCTAGCATAAACATTTTCCGAGTTATTAAAGAAAATGTGTATCGACTAAACACAGTACGTTGTCTTATGGGGGTTTTACACTAGAAAAGCCTGCTACTCCTTTGTTATAGTACTTTTATCATCCCCAGCAACCTCACGCCTACTTTCAAGCCAGACTGGACCTTCTCCTAACATTATAATGCGCAAAATTGTATTCCCAGCTTTGCAGGTAAATGAAACCAGGAGCATCAGAACAGCCAAAAAATCAATGTTTTCAGATTTCAATAAAAATTGGAATACTAGTATGTTTTTCCACTAATTTTAAGTTTTAAAAGTTTTTATGTGGAAATTCACTTCCCTCACGTCAGCGTGCTGCGTGCGAACTCGTTTAAAATTTTCAATGGACATTATTTGCAAAACATTATAGTTAGTGCATTAAATAGGCAATGGTGGTTAATATAGATCAATTCAAAAAAATACTAGGTTCAAAAAAATACTAGGTTCGAAAAAATACTAGGTTCGAAAAAATACTAGGTTAGTCATGATCCTTGGCGACTAAAGCTGTTCAAGAAATGGTTGATAAATACGTATTGCATTTTTTATATAATATATTTCACCTACACCGGGAAGAAGTTGTTGAACTGCAATGATTAGCCTATATAAAATTGCCTCTTAAAAAAACTTAAAGGTTTATTTAGATTTTAAAGAACTGCACTATGCACACCAAAAGGTAAAAAACCTTAATTATGAAACAAAGTCAAGGTCATATCTGTATTTAAATCTATGTTAGTATTGTTTTAAAAACTGCTTTAAAATCCAAACTGAAAATTTATTGAAGAGTTAACGCATTGATGTTAGGAAAACAAATCTCAACAACAGCTGATTCAACAGGGACACGTATTATAGTCTGTTATTCTGTATTACAAGTTGTTTAGGGGAGTACAGTATCAGTAGCCTACAGAATGATTGGTAAAATATTAACATTTTCTGATATTCCTATGCTTATTTGGTTATTGTTAAGTGAACCAAAAGCTTCACTAAAATTCTTATCGCCAATATTATTTGCAAACTGAGCACAATAAGCAAAGCTCGTTTCGGTAGTGCAGATAATAATTTAAATTTCTAAATCACAAAGACTTAGGGAACAACACAACCACTCGAAATCAACAACCTCTAATCTCTGTGTCTACTTATTTATTTAAGTACATCTTAATAAAACACGTCTAACAAGGGTTTTAGCGAATTTCCCCTATAGGGAAGAAGCTATTGCCGTAGTCGGCATGGTAAGACCTAGGCCCGGGACCATGATAACTTTTCGTTTTGAGGTCCCCAGACCCCAAAAACACCATTCGTTCGAAACTGTATATATATATATATATATATATGTGTCCGTGGGTGCGATAACTCTCGTAAAAAAGGTCCGATTTTGATGAAATTTGGTACAAACGTGTAAAGCAGCATTTATGACTTTAAGTTCGAAAACCAGACGGATCGACCTATCCGAAGGGGTATTTTGGGGGGGTTTTGTACCCCAAAAATGGGTTTTTTGAGTTTTGTACATACAATTTTTGAAAAAGTAAAATTTTATTTTTTCCCATTTGAATCAGCTTAAAAAGACGCACAATTTGATGTTTTAGTCATTGCTCTACGTCAATTGGTTACTGAGATATTGAAAGTGCTATACACAGTACGTTGTCCAATGTTATTCTTATGGAGGATAACAAAAATTGTATATCTCGCTTATTAATCAACTTATCCTGACGAAACTTGGTATATTGCTTCATTTCATTGTGGTCTATTGATATTTGCACAAAAATCCATTTTTTGCCCGATAGTTCCTGTAGCAGCAAACCTGCATACTCAGCCCCATGTTATTCTTTTGGAGAATAATTAACGTGTTATCTCCTTTAATTATGAACATAAATTAATAGAACTTGGTATGTGGCTTTACCTAGTTGAGTTATATTGATATTTGTATAAAAGCCCATTTCCTTATTTCAGAAAACCTGCATACTCAGCCGTCATGTTATTCTTATGGAGAATAATTAAAATGTCATAAATCGTTTATTTATGAATGTATATTGATGAAACTTGGTATGTGGCTTTATGTGGTATTAATATAAATTAATATGCATTGGAAATTCGCTGAGTATGCAGGTTTGCTGCTACGGGGTATTATTAAATTTTCAAGGCAAAGCTATTTACAGACTAATTTGTGCGATAAATGAACGTACAATTTAATACATCCAATTAATGTAGAATAATTGAATTTACATAATTTAATAGAATGAAAAACTTCTGTATCACTGGGGTGGCCCTGTAAAGACGCCACATAATTGGCGCACAGCACAGCTTTGGTCAAAAGCATAAACTGCGTTTGATATGATAAGTAAAAATACTATTATACATATATAAAAACTAAAGCTTCCATAATATTACTAGAATTGTAAAAATTGTTGTTCATTCGTAATGAATGAATTACTAGAAAAAAATAACATCTTTAACATGATAAGTAGGTATTTATAACAATAAATTAACGAGTTTGTATATGTTTTTATAATTTAAATAAACAAAAATGATCACACATTTTTTTACAGTGTTGTTAACAAATAATATTTGTAGACCCTGAACATAATTTAAGTTAAAAAATACAAAGACTCATTGACACCTATAATTATTGTTAAACTCCGTACAAAACAATTATACTAAACATCATTCATGTTTTGACTTATCGTTGATATACTATTGCCTAATGCACGGCCAAGTTTCCAACTCTAGGTTGCACAACGGTTACAGCTGCCTTCAGATTGTTGCATTACTTTACATTACATTACATTACATTGTGTCATATATTTTTAATTGCGAATCCTGATTCTCGCAAAACTGACGTACCATAGTAGATGACATAGTGATCCGTTTGTCTCCCCATGATATTTCATTGATAACGTTCAATTTGAATTCAAAAACAGATTTCAAGTCAAGCGAAACTGATTCTAAAGATAATGTAAATGGAATAACATCGGATATTGGTTTTTCTAGGAGTACGGGAAAAAAGGAGAAAGTTGTGTCTTTGTTAGGATCGTAGTTTAACTCTATCCAGATTAGTTGCTTTAGTTGCTTTGTGATGTCGTATAGGTCGACACACAAGAAGTTCTTGCCCACATTAAACGATTTGTTGGTACAATAAACCCATCCAAATAACATTCTACTAGTCATCCAATGTGTTTTGTAATAATGGTCCACTAACTCCCCACAAGGCCCCTCCCACCCACAAGATGGCACTCTGCACTTGGTCGGCCTGAAGCCACAGTACTTCTCATGGTCGGCCTCCGCCCTCACGTCAGCCCCACACGGCTTGAACCTGCACTGCCGAGGGACGACCCGTAGGACCTGCTGCACGAACGTCAGCTGCTGAACGTCCGCGAATACCTTCCTGCAAGTAGGGCAGACTCCCTGGTCACCTCGACACCCCTTGCACATGACATGGCCGTTGACACACATCACGGTCTCGGGTTGGAGGGGGTGCAAACAGACTGGGCATTCTGTGATGTCCTGCAAGGTCTTGATGACACTTCTTAGTTCACTGAGGTCTAGTTCGCCCTGAAACATAAATAAACTATTCATTTTCCCTTGAACTCTATTATATGAATTTCAAAGTCATAAAAGGATGATTATATTTACATCAGAGTTTACACTGTTTTGTATTACAGATGGAATATTCTGCGATGAAGCAAGTCGCGCATCTAATAGCGAAATTGAGTTTTTGTCTGTACTAAGAATATAATCAATGGATGTTTACGACTTATCCGTCCTTTTAGCGAATTTCCCCTAAAGGAAAGAAGCTATTACCGTAGTCGGCATGGTAAGACCAAGGCCCGGGACCATGATAACTTTTTATTTTGAGGTCCCCAGACCCCAAAAACACCTATCGTTCGAAACTGTATATATATATATATATATGTACCCGTGGGTGCGATAACTCTCGTAAAAAATGTCCGATTTTGATTAAATTTGGTACAAACATGTAAAGCAGCATTTATGACTTTAAGTTCGAAAACCAGACAGATCGACCTATCCAAATGGGTATTTTGGGGGGGTTTTGTACACCAAAAATGGGGTTTTTGAGTTTTTTACATATAATTTTTGAAAAATTAAAATTTTATTTTTTTCCATTGGAATTAACTTAAAAAGACGCACAATTTGGTGTTTTAATCATTGCTCTACGTCAATTGGTTACTGAGATATTGAATGTGCTAAACACAGTACGTTGTCCAATGTTATTCTTATGGAGGATAAGGAAAGTTGTATATCTCGCTTATTTATCAACTTATCCTGACGAAACTTGGTATATTGCTTCGTTTCATTGTGGTCTATTGGTCATTTGCACAACAACCCATTTTTTAGCCGATATTTCCCATAGCAGCAAACCAGCATACTCAGCCCCATGTTATTATTATGGAGAATAAATAACGTGTTATCTCCTTTAATTATGAACATAAATTAATCAAACTTGGTATGTGGCTTTACCTAGTTTAGTTATATTGATATTTGTATAAAAACCCACTTTTAGTGTCCCTTAATTTCAGCAAACATGCATACTCAGCCGCTATGTTATTCTTATGGAGAATAATTAAAATGTCATAAATCGTTTATTTATGAATGTATAGTGATGCAACTTGGTATGTAGCTTTATGTGGTATTAAGATCAATTTATATGCATTGGAAATTCGCTGAGTGTACAGGTTTGCTGCTACGGGGGTATTTTATGTTGTTTACTTAATTTTTCGTAAAATTGTAAGCGTTAATGACCAACGGGAAGAGCATTAAAGAATGATGTGTTTCAAACACTAAAGATTCATCCAGTGCAAATGTACCTTTACTTATCACGTTTTGAAAACATTATCTATTAGTATTAAGTGTTAATAGGTAAAACCAGGACCGGTGATACTATTCTCGCTGGCTCTGGGTAAAACTTACCATGGTAACAGTAAATTTAAGTGGTATAAACTACAATAAAAAATATAGTGATGAATGTTTAAAAATACAGCTTTGTTTGTTTAATTACTTATCCATGTTATCGTGGTAATTTTATAATTACAAGTAGACAGAAGGAACATTCTTAGTAGACGTTGGCTTTTATTAGTGAATTTCCTATGGAAAGTGAACTATTAGCATGACCCGCACGGTGAAACTTAAGCCCGGGACCACCATAGAAGTTCCTAACGTGACCCCCTGAACACGTTTTGGGGGGTCGTTCAAAATTTTATATATATATATATATATATATATATATATGTGTTTGCACTCTAGCGGTCGCAATTTTTGTCCTATTTACTTCAAACTTGGTAGGGACGTTCCTTTCTGTAATCAGTTGGACAAGTTCGTTGGGCAAAACAATCGGAAAACTCTAAACCCCTTTTTTGGGGGATTAATCTTTCAAATTTAGAGTTTTCGGGCAAAAAAATGGTCATAAAAGCCCCAGATATAAAATAAATGCATGTAAAAAGATGGGAATTAGAGAGGCAAAAGTGTTAAGCCCTATCTCGTCATTCTAGCATAAATTTTTACCGAGTTATTAAAGAAAATGTGTATTGACTAAACACAGTACGTTGTCTTATGGGGGTTTTACACGAGAAAAGCCTGTTATTCCTTTGTGAGAGTACTTTTATCATCCCCAGCAACCTCACACCTACTTTCAAGCCTGTCTGAACCTTCTCCTTACCCTTTTATTGGGCAAAATTGTATTCCCAGCTTTGCAAGTAAGTGAAACTAGGAGTATCAGAACAGCCAAAAAATCAATGTTTTCAGATTTCAATAAAAATTGGACAAATGTATGTTTTTACACTGATTTTCAGTTTTAAAAGTTTTTATTTGGAAATTCACTTCCCTCACGTCAGCGTGCTGCGTGCGAACTCGTTTCTTCATTAATTCGATACCTTCGGTCACATTTATTAGTGAATTTCCTTTGGAAAGTGAACTATTAGCATGACCCGTACGGCGAAACGTAAGCCCGGGACCACCATAGAAGTTCCTAACGTGACCCCCTGAACACGTTTTGGGGGGTCGTTCAAAATTTTATATATATATATGTATACACTCTAGCGGTCGCATTTTTTGTCCGATTTACTTCAAATTTGGTAGGGTCGTTCCTTTCTATAATATGTTGGACAAGTTCTTTGGGAAAAACAATCGAAAAACTCTAAACCCATTTTTTGGGAATTAATCGTTCAAATTTCGAGTTTTTGGGCCCAAAAAGGGTCAGAAAAGCCCCAGATGTAAAGTTAATGCATGTAAAAAGATGGGAATTAGAGAGGCAAAAGTGTTAAGCCCTATCTCGTCATTCTAGCATAAATATTTACCAAGTTATTAAAGAAAATGTGTATCGACCAAACACAGTACGTTGTCTTATGGGGGTTTTACACTAGAAAAGCCTGTTATTCTTTTGATAGAGTACTTTTATTATCCCCAGCAACTTCACGCCTACTTTCAAGCCTGTCTGGACATTCTCCTAACCGTATAATGCGCACAATTGTATTCCCAGCTTTGCAAGTAACTGAAACCAGGAGTATCAGAACAGCCTAAAAATCAATGTTTTCAGATTTCAATAAAAATTGGACAAATGTATGTTTTTATACTGATTTTGAGTTTTAAAAGTTTTAATGTGGAAATTCACTTCCCTCACGTCAGCGTGCTGCGTGCAAACTCGTTTAAATTTTGAGACAATTAGCTTTATCTTTTTTATCTTGTATTGACAATTTTGATTTCTGCAAGTATTTTTTATCACTGTATGGCATGATTTATAATTTTATTTTATAAAACATTAAATTAAATAACAGGTGATTGTAAATGTAACAACACACGTATTATAGTATTTAAGAAACTATTTATAAGATACTAGGGAACCCGTTGCTCGAAATCGATCAATATTTCGCTTTGATTGACTTTTTCAATATTATCATGTATCCCTAATTCAGTCCTTCTTGACTCAGACTAATAATGTATGGGAGTGTGGCAACTCCGATTTTTGGAATTCCGATTGTGCAAAATATTTTTAAAATATATGATAACTTATTGATTTATTCCTTTCCAAAACTCTTATTTAAATCGTTTTACTTGCTATTTGCTATTTTGCTTTGCTGTAAATACTCTTAGGTCTAAAATGTGCCATCTCTTTTAAACTACGTTTTGAACAATTTGAACACATTTTAGATATAATGCCATTATGAATAAGGAAGGTTTAATAAACTTTGCACAACATTCATAGCATGCTAATATTTTTCCACATTTTATGGAAACTCTGAAATTAAGGATGATATATTTTATTGACTTCCAAGGTGTTAATTCTGATTCTCAACTTGTTACATCTTAATGACAAATTCTGATAAAGATCCTCTTGAAGCTGGCTTTGGTTTGGTGGTTCTTGGTGGTGGCTGGTTAAGTTTTGGTTTTATAGTAACCTAATCAAATTTCCATAATTTTAACATACAATCAAAGACCTGCTGATTACGAATCATTTGATTTTATTTGTTGTACTCTACCCATTTAAAATTAATATAGTCATGATCAATGGCTTACCCATCCCCCGTTCCTTAGGCTTATGTAGTCCAAAATGATTTGTATTCTCCCGTTCCCATATATTTTATGGCTCTGCCCTTTTTGACCTTCAAAATACTCATTCCAACCATCTCGCTACTACTACTTTGACTGACGAAGCTAAAATTCAGTAGACAAATATCTCATAGCTACAGGCATTAAAATACATACCGCTGGTAAAATTATACTTTAGGACTTCACACCACTGGCTTTTGATATACCCAAGTTAATCATTATACACCAAGACTGAAAAGATAGAGCTTAATTTTGGTAGGTAAATAAATAACACACCAGAATCAAAGTAGACATTCCCTCAATCCGAAGATCCCTTTGGACCCCACCCCACTGGCTTTCAAAGTTATGTTTACCCTCTCGTACCTACTACTGGACTGGTAAGGCTGAAGTTCAGTAGGAAGATGGCTAATTAACTCAAATTAGAATAGGCCTACGACTGATATAAATATTGTTTAGCGCTCCGCACCTCATAGCTTTATTATTACCATTTTAACTATTGCACGCCCAACTACTGAAACCAAAAAACTTAATTTAAAATTAAAACATTTACCAATATTTTTAACAATTTGAACATTTTGTGACGCCTTTCGCCTGAGTTCGTGTGACTATGCCAGCGTTGCTGGCGAAAGGTATCACAAAATATACAAATTGTCAAAAATATTGGAGAGTGTTTTAATTTTAAATGAATTTTAACCAATATTACATCTCTTTATTGAAGATAAAACTAATGTTTGGAAAATATAACATACTTTAAAAATAAACGTTGTGCTACTCCTGTTCCAAAACTCATATGGGACTCCACCCCACTGGCTTTTAAAATCGAGCTTATCACCTCACTCATACTTTTGGACTTAATTACGCATCTGAATTTTGGTTGGAAGGTAACTAATATGCTCATAGCAGACATAGGCCTAATCCTGATCACAATATGATTTAGGGCTCCATCCCGCTGGCCTTATTCCCATGTTAACTATCACAACCAACTACAAAGGAGATGATCCTGAAATTCTATTCAAACCATGTCCTTCTCCTGTCCCGAAAGTTCTATGGGCTCCACCCCGCTGGAATTTATCCGTAGTTATGGCTAGTAACAAATGTATAATTCTGGAATGACGTTGCTAAAGTTTGGTAGGAAGATAGGTACATGAGAATATATTCTACAGACCCATACTGTAAATCTTTTGGGGCTCGGCCCTACTGGCATTCTACATGTGCATGCTTAAAGATTTTCAGAGCTAACCTCATGGGATAGTGATTTAATTTATGTTTTTATGGTGACAATATTTTTACTAGCGGGAAAATAAACAGAAATCAGCGGTACTAAAAAAAGGTACAAAATCGCACCGAGAACCAGCTAGTATCAGCTAGTAGTACAAATAAATAAATAAATAATACTTCCTTGAAAATAAACTACACTGTGCTATTAAGTTTGATTAAAAATCAAAAAGTACAATGTTTTAAAAATGTTTGGTAGCATATTTATTACTATTACTACCTGAAGATTCATATGCTACATTCTGGGATAAACGTTATAAACTCAGTCTATGATTTATGCTAACATTGATAATCAAATTTATGTACATATTTGTTTCCTTTCCAGTAGTAAACATGTGTTCTGGATGATAAATTGGGTTTACTGTATTCAGCTGTTAATCATACAATTCCAAACAATTTTTTCTCAATGTTAATCTTATGGACAAATTAAGAACTTTAAGGGCAGCTAAAGCCCATTCCTTCGTTCTTTATGAAATTTGGGTACAAACACATCAGACAAAGATCTATCTAATGACACCAAATATATCAAAATCAGTTGAAAACTGCAGAAGGAGTACCAGTCGCAAAAAAACCCGTAGCGTATTAAATAAGTAATAGATAATTTTGAAATTTTAATATTTTATAATATGAATTCCCTATGATCATTTATCTCTTATATAATCAATGAACTTGCAAATTCATGATTTGTTTTTTATTTGATACTAACTTTTGTAAAATAATTTCCATCAGTTTGATATAAAATATGTATTCTTTTCAGTCAAGTTACAACTAATTTTACAGACATCGTTGCTTTTCTCCAGAGGTTTAAGTAATAATAATCATCAAACGAGTTCGCACACAGCACGCTGACGTGAGGGAAGTGAATTTCCACATTAAAACTTTTAAAACTCAAAATCAGCGTAAAAACATGCATTTGTCCAATTTTTATTGAAATCTGAAACCATTGATTTTTGGCTGTTCTGATACTCCTGGTTTATTTACTTGCAAAGCTAGGAATACAATTTTGCCCATTAGGAGAAGGTCCAGATAGGCTTGAAAGTAGGCTTGAGGTTGCTGGGGATAATACAAATACTCTAACAAAGGAATAACAGGCTTTTCCAGTGTAAAACCCCCATAAGACAACGTACTGTGTTTAGTCGATACACATTTTCTTTAATAACTCGGTAAATATTTACGCAAGAATGACGAGAGATAGCTTAAAACTTTCGCCTCTCTAATTCCCATCTTTTTACATGCTTTGATTTTACATCTGGGGCTTTTATGACCATTTTTGAGCCCAAAAACTCGAAATTTGAAAGATTAATCCCCCAAAAAAGGGGTTTAGAGTTTTCCGATTGTTTTGCCCAACGAACTTGTTCAACTGAATACAGAAAGGAATGTCCCTACCAAATTTGAAGTAAATCGGACAAAAATTGCGACCGCTAGAGTGAAAACACACACACACACACACACACACACACACACACACACATATATATATATATATATATATATATATGTGTATATATATATATTTTACTTGAGTTCACGAATAGGGCTACTAATAATGTTATTAGATTGAAAACAAAATTTCCAGAGTACCCTTTTTTAAACATTTTTATTACACAACACGTTTCGGCTATAATGCCATTTTCAAAGTGTATAAAAAAAAATACACTTTGTAAATGGCATTATAGCCGAAACGCGTTGTGTAATAAAAATGTTTAAAAAAGGGTACTCTGGAAATTTTGTTTTCAATCTAATAATATATATATATATATATATATATATATGTCTATATATATATATATATATATATATATATATATATATATATATATATATATAAAATTTTGAACGACCCCCCAAAACGTGTTCAGGGGGTCACGTTAGGAACTTCTATGGTGGTCCCGGGCTTAAGTTTCACCGTGCGGGTTATGCTAATAGTTCACTTTCCAAAATAAATTCACTAATAAACTAAAAATACCAATATAATAAGATCCACTCATATATTTGTACTCACCATGATGTGACGAGGAAGCAGTCCCGAGTGTAAAGGCTGAAGAAACACAGCCGTGGAGTGGCTTTGTCACTGATTAGACAGTGGTATCCCAATGGGTTGCCGTCACTGAACAAACACTTGAAAGATATCAGCAACGTGACATTGGTTATCTGATTAAGTCTTCCACAATAAGAATACTGTTGACATGATATTAGTAAAGTACAGTTCCAAAATTCTGAACAAAAAAACAAATTCTTGTACTTTTTACTAAAACTATTAAGCCATGTGTTTATATTTCTTGATCGTTGTGTAAAATTTGCTTTCCCCGGATTAAACTTGCAAATCGTTAGTAACAAATTTATAAATTTAAGCTAACCAATGTTAGATGTATTTGACACTTTATTGTAACTTGACCTTTTAACGATAAATAGTAACACAGACCGTCAATTAAACAATTATTGTAGCTGTAAAGGAGGTGAGACCCTCAATACAACCAATTACTGGTGTGATGAATGCCAGATAATCTTGAGCTTCTAGATGGATTGGGAAGAAGATTTACTGTCCAGTATATTCATTGGGCAATACACCCTATGTTCCAAAGGGAGGGGTAGTTCCTACGGTAGGTTTGGTTCTTATGGTGGGGGTGTTTCTTATAGTGGGGTTAGTTCTTACGAGGGTAGTGTCTGTGGTAGAGGAAGGTTTCTATTGATACAACTACAACTACGATACAATAAGAATCCTGTGGTCCCCAATACTCTCTGTGGTCACCTCATTCAAGAAATGGTTCAATTAACGCAAAATCACAAAATGCCATCTATTATTCTATATTAGCGAATTTCCCCTATAGAGAAGAAGCTATTACCGTAGGTGGCATGGTAAGACTTAAGCCCAAGACCATGATAACTTTTCGTTTTGAGGTCCCCAGATGCCAAAAACACTATTCGTTCAAATTTATATATTTGTATATATATATATATATGTGTGTGTGTGTGTATGTGTCCGTTACCGCGATAACATTTGAAAGAAACACCCGATTTTAATTCAACTTGGCACAAATGTGGAGAGTAGCATTTATGACTTTAAGTTCGAAAACCAGATCGATCGCACTATGGGAAGGGGGTTTTATGGGGGTTTACAATTTTCCAAAAATCGGTTTTTTGCAAATTTGACCACACAATGTTAAAAAACACTCAGTTTTGGTTATACAAATTTTATAGAGCTTAAACAAACAAATAATTTAGTATTTTGAATCATTAACCTAGGTTAAGTGGTTGCGGAGAAAATCCAAAAAAACATATCTCATGTTAATCTTATGGGAAAAAGGTTTTTAGATTTTTCTCAGATAGTTTTACTAAAAACTTCACATTTCTGTTTATTAATGTTTTTAGCTCAACAAAACAAACATTTTAGTGTTTTAATCGTTATTTTACGTCCAACCGTTGCAGAGATATTCAAAGTGCTAAATACAGTACGTTGTGCAATGTTATCCTTATGGAGAATAAATAAAATTCTATATCTCGATTATTTATGAATGTATATTGGTGAAACTTGGTATGTGGCTTCAACTAGTTGTGGTATATTGATATTAGCACAAAAACAAGTTTTTTGTTGATAGTCCCCGTAGCAGCAAACCTGCATACTCGGCCCCCATGTTATTCATATGGAGAATAAGTAAAGTTGTATATCTCCCTTAATTATGAACCTACATTAAGAGAACTTGGTATGTAGCTTCACGTGGTTCAGTTGTATTGATAATTGCAAAAAAACACATTGCTTATCTTCCTAGTTGCAGCAAACCTGCGTCCTCAACCCTAATGTTATTCTTATGGAGAATAAACAAAATGCTATATATCACTTATTTATGGATGTATTTTTGTGAAACTTGGTAAATAGCTCTATGTAGTAGTGAGGTCACATATATATGCATTGGAAATTCGCTGAGTACGCAGGTTTGCTGCGACGGGGGTATTTTTAGAATATAATCTTGTTTTATGTCAGAGTGACAGAACATAATAATTCCAACCGCAGAGTGTAAATTCATATAATCAGCTGGCGAGTGTGTAAATCAACACGAAGTCTTAGAATTGTAAAGCGAAGTTTGTTTTACCTTGTTGAAACCCCGTGTTAATAAGGTCTCTCTTCTTTTACCACTTAACCTAAACAAATGAATTAGGATTAAAATTTGATTTTAGCGAATTTCCCCTATAGGGAAGAAGCTATTACCGTAGTCGGCATGGTAAGACCTAGGCCCGGGACCATGATAACTTTTCGTTTTGAGGTCCCCAGACCCCAAAAACACCATTCGTTCGAAACTGTATATATATATATGTGTCCGTGAGCACGATAACTCTCGTAAAAATTATCCGATTTTGATGAAATTTGGTATAAACGTGTAAAGCAACATTTATGACTTTAAGTTCGAAAACCAGCCAGATCGCTCTATCCGAAGGGGTATTTTGGGGGGTGTTTGTACCCCAAAAATGGGTTTTTCGAATTTTTTACATATAATTTTGGAAATAATCAAATTTTAGTTTTCTCCATTGGATTCAGCCTAAAAGAACACACAATTTGGTATTTTAATCATTTCTCTACGTCAATTGGTTACCGAGATATTGAAAGTGCTAAACACAGTACGTTGTCTAATGTTATTCTTATGGAGGAAAATAAAAATTTTATATCTCGCTTATTTGTGAACGTATACTGACGAAACTTGGTATACGGCTTCATCTTGTTGTGGACCATTGATATTTGCTCAAAAAAACTATTTTTTACCAAAGGCTCCCGTAGCAGCAAACCTGCGTACTCAGCCCCATGTTATTCTTATGGAGAATAAGTAACGTGTTATCTCCCTTCATTATGAAAATAAATTAATTCGTTTATTTATGAATGTATATGGATGAAACTTGATATGTGGCTTTATGTGGTATTAAGATACATATATATGCATAGGAAATTCGCTGAGTACGCGGGTTTGCTGCTACGGGGGTATTTTGTAATGCTGACACTGTGAAAAGTTAAATTAACAACCGTTCTTTGTTTTACATTCATTGTTTGTGGTTTTGAATTATTGTTTGCCGATAATTGTTATAATTTGCGTACATTTCTCATCACTTAAGCTGATTTAAACAATGAATGCCTTGTGTTATTTTGTTCTGCTTGGGATTCTGGCTTTTGTGTTTAGTTTAGTTTTATTTGTTGTATTTGTACCGATTTTAAAGTGTTTCGCTTTTTTGATTGGTATTACTTTTTTCGTTTCTTTTCAGATTTGCATGTATTGTGTCTTTAAATTTTTGTTATATACTAGGACCTGTTATGTTCTCTCCTGGAGACAGGATCAGATTTCAGATCCTGAAACTTCATGAAACTTTTTTTCTCATTTAGGGATAGCAAATGTCGCAAATAATGTTTGAATAGTGTTTAAATAAAGGTCAACATTACTATACGTACATTATCACAAAACTCAGAATACAAAATAATGGATACCCTTTCGTACATTTCACTACTTAAGTGTATTTAAAATTGTTTTTGTGAGCTAATCTCAATATGTATACGAGAGTTGACTGTTTCACCCCCACAGCTGGTGGAGGGTCAGTTGTCCGGGACGCTCATTGGAGCTGTTGTTGGCTGGAACAGCTGTTCTCCTTCCTCCAATAAATCATCCGCCAAAGTCAATCACGACTAATCACTAGCAGCTATATTGGTGGCAAGTGATATTAAACTGTTAAACTGAGAAGAAGAATTAAAGAATTACAAATACAATCATTATGCTACAACAATTCAGCATAATTGTGAGTATTCAAACATCACAACTGAACAAATTTTGTCAATATACTAACAGTTGTATTGTAGACTGTATTGTATTGTAAGAATTGTATTTTATTGTAGCCTAGTTTAATCTCTATGCCAGGTAGGAAGCCCCCTTTAATCTCTCTTGCTACTAAGCCGCCAAGGCTATACCCGGAGATTAAAGGATATGGGCTACTTTTAATATAGGGATATTTCAGGTCTAACACCGGGCCGGACTCGATAATGGCCATTTTTGTCTAATATAAAAAAAAATTTATAATAATAAAGATGTTTCTCAAGATAATTTTGACCCTAGATTTCGTACCGAATAGTTTGAAGGTAATGGTTTAGTAATACGATTTCAATGACTACTATGAAATGTTTAACTATAGTTTTAATGAAATCAAATAATGTTAAAAGTGTTAAAATATTGGTGTGGAATATTTTGAGAAAAATCTTAAAAGTATAATCTTTTCAAATAAATTATTTGTTATAAAAAGTATTTAAACAGCAATATAATTACAACATAAATTTGAATATTCTATGTAGCTACATTATAGAGAAACAAATAAAAAATTTACTAATATCCAAGTATTACACACATTTCCATAAGGTCATCTGCAACAAACAGTGACCATCTTCAAAAATCAATGTAATCGTCACTGATCGAAAACAGGGAACAGGGAAACTTCATAGAAATAACTTATTAAAAGAAACTAAAGTAGTGAGATGTAATAATATCAAAATAAAAGGCGAAGTTTAAATGGCATCGGTTATTCAACTAAAATCTACATTGTAATTATGCTTAGTTCTCGCAATAGATTGCGATAATCTAGGGGATCAGTCGATTCTATTACTGAAAGATCAGCAGTAAAATTGAATTTAAGTTAGTTATTACCGATATAAAATAAAAATGTAAAAACTTACATAACCAAATATTTATTTTTAAAATGTAAAAAAGGTATCAATGGATGTGTGTATAATAAATAATATGATTTATAGCTTAAAGGTAGAAGCGATCCAAACCACATGATCACAAGAAACGGCCAAGTTTTTACTGTTTGTATGTTTAGTGTTAAGTACTATGAAAACAACTAGGCCAGTTATCAAAGTTCAGTAAAATACCAATTTATAATTAATAATTGTCCTAACGTGTGATAGGCCATAATATGGGTGTGAATATACAATATAAAGACACGTAAGCCCCTTAAATGACACATATATACATATAATATATATATAACTTAATCATGGAGCCCCTTCATTTCTAGGGCTCTTCCGTCTTTAGTTAGCTGATCAGTCATAAATATGCAACACGTCTTCTTTATAGTGTGCGATTAACATTGCATTAAGATTTTGATTTTAATTTTAGTCATATTCTTATTTATTAAAAAAAACTATTGAAAAGCGATTCTCTGTGTGTTTTTTAGCTTTTAGAAATAATTTTGCTGATAGACAAACAAATATATTCGAATAAATTTAACCTCCAAGAATGTTAATGTCTGTTAAACTAAAACTGAAACGAGAATTTCGTATTTTAAATAAAAACAGTAATAGTCAAGATAAGTTGAAATATTTACTTTAGATTTTTCTCTTTCAAGCTTAAAAAATGTGTAAAATAACTTCAAAAACATATATAATTATTTTCTTACCGATCTCCAGTAAAGCTAAAAATTTGACAGGAATCAGAACTCAACATTTAATGTCATATTATGACGATATCATAATTTCCTCTGAGTTTACATCCAAGAACGTATTGCTATAGAACATTAAAACGTAACGAAACAGACGTACGTTTGAAGAAGAGTATGAATACACAATTGTTAAATTAGATAACAGTCAACGGTCGGGGGTGAGCTGTGTGGTCAGCAAAACGTGGTTGGGATTGTAAATGTCGGGATCTTGTGGAACACGTTTAATTTGATTCCAGTGATTCGGTCACTTCCCTAGTTAATAGGTTTAGTGGTCTAGAATCATAAATCAGCAACAACTCTACGTGTTTATAATAATTAAAATATTAATACAATGATTTAATTCGAACTTATAATTCGAAGTACTGTAATCAACAGCACGATGTAATGAGTTTATTTTTTGTATACATCATACTTCACTCGCTAGGGGCTCCGCCCCCGACCTCCGTGGGGTTGCTCCAGTTTTTATTGTAAATCAATGCCCCTTCAAGTACTTTCCATATAGTACAGTTTGGGTCACAATACTTGAAGCCTGGTTAGTGCATGTTCTGGAATGATTTTTCGCCTCTATTTGGCTTAGAACCGTTAATTTTACAGTAGATTTTTGTAAACAGAAAGCAAAATTACTTGATTTAATTTTAAAACATTGGTTTTGGTTATTTTCGTTACTGTCTGGTTTAATTTATGATAAGTTTTAGATGTTTCTCGCCTTTCTCAGGCGCCAAGCACCGTGGTTCGAACTGTATACTATTTTGATTATTTTGGTACTCCACTGTAGATGTATTTATTCGATTGTTCTATCATTTGTTTATACTCACTGTAGATGTATTTATTCGATTGTTCTATCATTTGTTTATACTCACTGTAGATGTATTTATTCGATTGTTCTATCATTTGTTTATACTCACTGTAGATGTATTTATTCGATTGTTCTATCATTTGTTTATACTCACTGTAGATGTATTTATTCGATTGTACTATCATTTGTTTATACTCTACCATGTGAAAGTTACTTTGACAGTTTACTCGATATTTTTTACAGCTGTAATGTTTTATTTTGTTTTGATTTGAAACTCCATTAGCTCAATGATAAAATTAAAAATTTTCAAAGTAGATATTAGAAGTTTTAAAATTAAAAACTGTAACTTTTCTCAATTGTTCCGGAAGTTTCTAGGTACAAGCTACCTACATATTGACAGTAAAGTCACAAGTGTCATATGATTTATTTATTATTATTGTCATTTGATTTATGTTATTGTTTTGTTGTTTAGTTTCGATTCAGTCATTAAATTGTATCTTGAGAATACATAACCGTTTGAACTGAAACCCAATAGTTTTTATTTATGTTAATAATATACTGAAACATATAACTTTCACATTTCCGCTTCATATAGAGGAGAGTGGGTGAGTTACATTTCCGCTTCATCTAGAGGAGAGTGGGTGAGTTACATTTCAACTTCATCTAGAGGAGAGTGGGTGAGTTACATTTCCACTTCATCTAGAGGAGAGTGGGTGAGTTACATTTCCACTTCATCTAGAGGAGAGTGGGTGAGTTACATTTCCACTTCATCTAGAGGAGAGTGGGTGAGTTACATTTCCACTTCATATAGAGGAGAGTGGGTGAGTTACATTTCGGGCTGTATGGTTATTTAGATTATTTCGTGGACCACAAATATATCACTATAGTCCACTATGTACAGCCTCAACATTAGAATAAATTATAATTTGCATAAATTCATTTAAGTAAATCGTAAATTAAAATTATATTTAATCACAACTGAGAACTTACTTGTAAACTATTTGAAATAAATTGACTCTCAGTTCTTTTTTTACTGAATACGTTTTCATGAAGTAAGCTAAATCACAAGAGATTACATCTAAACTTGATTCGTTCAAATTATAATGTATTTATAACTTAATATGTTAGTTTATATTATATTAGATGGTTTATAATGATGTTCGAATGTGAAATGCAAAATATTGTTGTAATAGCTGGCCTGACAGACGTTGGCCTGTCCTAATGTTATTGAATTTGTTTGATGTCAAATACTCGTTCATTTTCAAGATGAGCTCGTTCGCATCGCTCACTCGCCTACCGCAAAAAGAGTTTGAGTTGCCATTCAAGTAGTTTTTATTTCCATAATGATTTTAAGTATTTTCAGTTTATGCCTTTCAAGTATGTTTACAAATAATCCTTGTTAACAGCTGTTTGGCGTAACTAACTGAACTTTGAAGGCAAGTGGGACAGAACCCTTAGGTCGGATTAAACATTTTATTTTATAAGAACCTTGTCCTGACATTAACGAACCCAACAACAAAATAAATATTCAATTTTGTGCACTTATTCTCAAGTTATGGCGTGACATAGGGAAATAGGGATCCATTTTTATATTTAAGATTTCGATTTGTTTTCAAAGCATAAATTGTATAAATATAAAACATATCACTTTTAATTCGATATAGGTTGATTCTAGGTATCATCTAGGACAGATTTTTAATCTAAAACTAAATACTTTTGTACATTGAGGTATAACTTAATATTTATTTTAATAATTAAGATAAACCCCCCCAGGCAAGTTCAAAACATTTGCCTTAGAGCAACTCAAAAATATAAATGCAACTTATGTTAATTTGTAAGTTTATTGAAATATTACCTAATAATAAAATAAGTCAGAAGTCAGAAAATCTTAGTTAAGAAATCTTTTTAAAATTGCAGGCCACCGTTGTTTTATATCACGTAAATGTTTATCTGTTTTAATACAATACTATTTTATCCGACAAGCCTTTTGTCTTTTTCGAGTTTACAATATAAAACAAAGCTGTCCCGAAATCAGGAATTTAATATTTTTGAAAAAACCTGTTGACAAGTTTCAGTTGTTAATCATTCACGGCGAAGAGTCGTCCAGCGAGTGGTCAAAACAACAACAATGTAAGCCCTCGGAGCAGTGAGGGAGGAGTTTGCTTCACTGTCAATATTCAAGTTAAATATAACGCTGATTCATACTCTCTTTGTATTTGTTTATATAAATATAGCAATTTCAGTAAGTGTTTGTCGTGGGCATGTGATTACTGGTTACTGTTTATTTAACTGCACATCGCAAAAGAAAACACAACTTTCACAGAAAATGTCTACTGTCGTAGTATGTTGTCACTATTCTCACTAGATAGTTTAAATATAAAGTGACAAAATATGTATTTGTTATTTATTTATGAATAAATTTTAACGGTACAGAAACATACATTTACAATAACTTCAAGACATTGCAAAATAATAAATACGAACAAAATATGAACAAACGGATGATAACTTAGTGATGGTAACGTTGGTGTTTATGTTATTAAAAACATTTACCAACGTACATTGAGATAGACATAACAGATAAAAAAGCTTCGTAAATATAACTCAAATAAACTGGTTTGTTTACATCGCAAGTTTCGGCTACATTATACAGGGTGTCACAAAAAAGTGTGATGGGCTATACAGGACCTAATTTTACATGCAAAAATAAGTCAAAAATGAAGAATAACATTTTTTGGATTTCGGCTTAGTTTAGCCGTAATCCGCCATTTTGTTTTTTTGGGAAAATATTTATTATTTCAAAAACCCAATGAGATATTTTTACGAAACTTGGCAAAAGTGTTTACACTAAAGTAACATTTGTAAAAAAAAATATTTTTTTACCTTTCCAAATTTCAAAATGGCGGCCATTTGAATTTTTTTATGCCAAATTTCATGAAAACCGGTACCTAAATCAAAATTTTTCAAGACACAAAATTTTTTTATTTATTATAACAAATCAAACAAAACAAAAATGAATAAAATCGGTTCATAAATAAAGAAGCTGTGTTTATTTTAGTAATTTAGACTGAAATTTATGTAATAATAATTTATGTAATGTAATTAAGTAATTTCAATCAAAATTATTAAAATAAACACAGCTTCTTTATTTATGAACCGATTTTATTCATTTTTGTTTTGTTGGATTTGTTATAATAAATACAAAAAAATTTGTGTCCTGAAAAATTTTGATTTAGGTACCGGTTTTCATGAAATTTGGCATAAAAAAATTCAAATGGCCGCCATTTTGAAATTTGGAAAGGTAATAAAATATTTTTTTTTACAAATGTTACTTACTTTAGTGTAAACACTTTTGCCAAGTTTCGTAAAAATATCTCATTGGGTTTTTGAAATAATAAATATTTTCCCCAAAAAACAAAATGGCGGATTACGGCTAAACTAAGCCGAAATCCAAAAAAATGTTATTCTTCTATTTTGACTTATTTTTGCATGTAGAATTAGGTCCTGTATAGCCCATCACACTTTTTTGTGACACCCTGTATATTGGATAACAAATGGTTAGTGACTGATTCTCAGTTTTAAATTCTCTACAAATTAAACTACAAAGGACAAATCGTCTCCTTTAAATACCTTTATTTTTATGGCGTTTAAGTAGTAAGGGGTCTTGAACATTTGCATGTATAGGATTGAAGCTTACAATTTATTAGTGGTTTTAGGTTGTTTAAGTATCACAACTATTATGCCTGCAACTTTGAAGCTGCAGGCATAAAAGTTACAGCCAGTGGCGGGTCAGTTGTCCGTGACGCTCATTGGATTAAATTTGCAGGCATCAAAGTTACATCCGGCGAAAGGTCAGTTGTTCGTGACGCTCATTGGATGAAATTTGCAGGCATAAAAGTTACATTCAGTGGAAGGTCAGTTGTCCGTGACGCTCATTCGATGCAAATTTGCAGGCATCAGAGTTACATCCGGCGGAAGGTCAGTTGTCCGTGACGCTCATTGGATTAAATTTGCAGGCATAAAAGTTACATCCGGCGGAAGGTCAGTTGTCCGTGATGTTCATTGGCTGCAATTTGCAGGCATAAAAGTTACATCCAGTAGAAGGTCAGTTGTCCGTGACGCTCATTGGATGCATATTTGCAGGCATAAAAGTTACATCCGGCGGAAGGTCAGTTGTCCGTGATGCTCATTGGATGAAATTTGCAGGCATAAAAGTTACATCCGGCGGAAGGTCAGTTGTCCGTGACGCTCATTGGATGCATATTTGCAGGCATAAAAGTTACATCCGGCGGAAGGTCAGTTGTCCGTGATGCTCATTGGATGAAATTTGCAGGCATAAAAGTTACATCCGGCGGAAGGTCAGTTGTCCGTGACGCTCATTGGATGCATATTTGCAGGCATAAAAGTTACATCCGGCGGAAGGTCAGTTGTCCGTGATGCTCATTGGATGAAATTTGCAGGCATAAAAGTTACATCTGGCGGAAGGTCAGTTGTCCGTGACGCTCATTGGATGCAATTTTCAGGCATACAAGTTACATTCAGTGGAAGGTCACTTGTCCGTGACGCTCATTGGATGCAATTTGCAGGCATCAAAGTTACATCCTGCGGAAGGTCAGTTGTCCGTGACGCTCATTGGATTAAATTTGCAGGCATCAAAGTTACATCCGGCGGAAGGTCAGTTGTCCGTGACGCTCATTGGATGAAATTTGCAGGCATCAAAGTTACATCCGCGGAAGGTCGGTTGTCCGTGACGCTCATTGGATGCAATTTGCAGGCATCAAAGTTACATCCGGCGGAAGGTCAGTTTTCCGTGACGCTCATTCGATTAAATTTGCAGGCATAAAAGTTACATCTGGCGGAAGGTCAGTTGTCCGTGACCCTCATTGGATTAAATTTGCAGGCATAAAAGTTACATCCAGTGGAAGGTCAGTGGTTGTCCGTGACTGTAACAGCTGTTCTCCTCCCTCCAATAAATCACTCTCCAAAGTTGATCGTGATTCATGACTAACAGCTGTTGGGACTAGTCGGGACCAAGTGATATTATACTGGCTTGAATTTTGATCGTATGGTTCTCCTGCATGAAAATGGATTATTTGTGTTTATGTCAACTGAGTCTCGACGTTAAGTACAAATAAAAGTAAATGTAAACATTGAAGCAGTGATAGTGCTTCACTGTGTCTCTTTACTTAAAGCCACAACTTACCATTTTATATTTACACGGCGAGAATGTGTTTTGATTTAAAATAATTTAACAATTAAGTCACTCAAAAATTAGTATAACAATTATTTTTATTTTTATATCCATATAAATATTGTTTGTTTACCACGTAGTCATCATGTTCACAATAATTTAGGTCTTGCACATGATTTAGGAAACGGCACAGTTTATTTTTTATATATTTAACATATAGCTAAAAATGTCTTAAACTTCATTCGAAATGCACAATATTTATTCGCTTTCCTAACTGGCTACCAAAAATTAATTTACTACTTTTACATCTCGATTTCAGATTAAACATGATTGATTCTTACAGTTCTTGAAACCTGCAATCAAATGTCAAATACATATTTAAACGTTATACCTAATAAAGAAAAGGCTATTTTTGTCCCATTAATGTGTACCGTTTGTAAAAGGCTTCCGATATATGAGAAAGTGCAAAATTATGAAAATGAACCTTTGTTGTACTTTGGTGCTATAACTTTGGAGCATCAAATTTCGATCAGTTACATCTAGTATGGAATCATTAATCACGCGATTCAGACATTCTCTAGCCTTTGTTAATGTACAAAGTTTGTCCGAACTTAACCCGAGTTCCTCAATTCAATGCAAAGTTTTCACTCTTTTTAAATGAGGATAGTTATGCTTTATTTAATATGTTTTTGTTTCTACATCGTATTGTAAAAGAAATAATCAAATCATTTAATGAATAATAGAAATTACGATTAAATTAATAAGGCGAAATTAAAAAGTTATATCAAAGAATAAATTAAAACTCAACCAATTGTGTAATATAATATAATATTTGCCCGTCTTCGTAAGAGACACATATTATATACATATATACGTTAGAGACTTATGACGTCAAATGAGACTAAAGATGATAATAATATGAACAATATTATGATGAAGCTAGATACGATCACTAGTGTTGGCTAATAGTGTTTTCTCCATCTTAGGATACAATAATAAATAGGAAAACTTGTTATCCTACACTCTAATATGAGTAAGATTTGCTTGCTTGCGACACTGATCTCAAAAACGGCTCCTACGATTTCCTTAAAATGTTCGAAATTACTAATTTCTGGGATAAAAATAAGTTCTAGACAGGCCTCATTCCCAGGAAAAATCAAATAATGTAAAAAACTAAAATTAAAAGTTAAAAAAATTAACATTGGGCTTATGGAGTTTCAAATGAAAACAAAAGAATTGTAACAGCTGTTCATAATCAACCAGGGAACTGTCACAGTAATACTCATGTTGTTTATGATTATTAACATGTGGTTTCCTGAGAGCAGAGATTAAAAGATTTGAGTGAAGATTACATATATAGAGTAGTAAAATAAATCAAAGGGACATTGAGGTATAAATAACAACTGGAGTGACCTTAAAAATGTAGAAAAGAGGCAAATGAGTTATACAAATTTGATTATCAGTAGGGGGAAGTGGTGAAATATTACTCCGAGTCATCTAAACAAACTGACTGGCCTTCCCCCGAGCAAAGCTTGGCCCTCCAGGTACTCTATACTTATTTAATAGGTGAGCAGGGTTTTTATGACAATCACTCCTCCTAAACTACTGAACCGATTTTCATGTTTTTGGTGTCATTGGAAAGAGCCTAACGTGAAGTTGTGCAGGGAATTTCTTTTATAGAGAAATAATTTGTGAGTGAGGCCCTGGGGCCCTTTAAAGTTGAGTTATTTTTCACAAGCTTAACATTGGGAAATAACATTAAGTTTTAAGCAATCAGCTGGATAGATTAAACACAGTTAATCACCAGGCCATGTTGGCTTTGGAACGATAACACAATATTTATACGGGATTGTCAGTACAATATTACGTTGTGTTTGCGAGCGACGCCACGACAGGCTACTAGTTAAATTTAATTTATTAAAGAACAATGTTGAATTAGTTAAAATAAAACTTAAATTAGTTTATACAGATATTATGTTTGCCATCGCGTCGTCCCTTCCGGTTTTGTTACCCATCTCACTGTTATATCTCGGTCTATTCATCTCCCTATAATGTTCCCTTTTTGTCTCTATGCTTAAAATATTACACTTGCACTATTAATTTAGTTACGATTGCAACTTTTACTTTGCAAAATGCTTAAAAGATTTAGCGATACAGTGTGAGGGTACAGTGATAAACAATTATTCCTGTTCCAAATGGTTGTCTTATTTTAATATTTCCTACTTGAAATTGTCGAATCTCACATATAACAGTTTGGTTATACTGACCAAGCGGAAAAACCAACTCACTCTTAAATCTGCAAATTGTCTTAACATTTATTGGATATATTTAGTCTTATCAATAATTTTGTTTTAATTTAAATGTTTTTTTTTTGAGGAAATACCAAACGCTCAGTCTATACGTTTTATACAGTATGATTTAAATGTGTACCTTAACATTTTATTAGTTAATTTTTGTATTTTTTTCTCAAGGGTCATTTAGGATGTCTAAATAACATGTTTTGTTAATAGTAAACAAATTTGAAAATAAATGCATTATTTCGGGTTTATTAATTAAAATAAAAAATTGACAAAATATTTTACCGCCAACCTAAACTTTGCTGACCAAAGTCCGGGTTTCATTTAAAACTTGTTTTGTAAACATTTGAGTTTAATGGAAATACAACAATTTTACAAATTACAACAAGTTACAAATTAACGCAACTCACTAACACTCCTATATTTTACTATAAGGGTCTATCATTATATATTAAAGTTAATATAAACAAATGTTTATCAATTTACATCTATATTTATGGATATTTTGTCAATATCTCTTATCTTATCCATGGCAAGTGATGCAAATATTATAAATTAATGTGTAATTTAGCCCAGTAAATATTAACCAATAATGACACATTATTCTTTGAATTTATGTATGACAGAGCTCATATTGTAACCGCTTAGCTAAAGATCATAGTTGTAAACATTCTAATAAGCATTAGAAATCACATTATTATCCAAACATGCTTTATAAACCTGACTTTTTACTGCCACTAAATTATTTAAACTTTCTAAAATCTCAATACTAGTTAAAACTTGTAAGATAAAGAATGCATAATTTAAAAGTTTAACTTAAAAAAATAACAGGATTATCCCAGCAAACAAAAAACATGACTTTGTAAAGTATAACGCTTTCATATGTTGATGACTTTTACCAGTGATACTGCTCAGAGAGTAGTTTCCCTGTGACTTGTATAAAGTATATTTACATTGTTTATAAAAAGTAGAGCTTTATTTGTATGTTTCCGTGATTTTTATTTAACAAAAAGCAGAGTGTTTGATAATAATAATAATAATAACAGAATATTATTTTATTTTTTTATACACAAATCAATACGAAGACCATTTTACATTCACTACATACAAATGTCATTGTGCATATTTAGACCAAAACACTAGCGCTAAGTTACTTAAAACAATTACAGTAATAATAAATGCAACACGTTTTCATTAATAAAGTTAAGAAAATCAAGGATTTGACATTATTAAGGATGAAAAGAAAAATATTTTTGTTAGGTGAAGGTAAACATTGATTAAACTTAGATTGTCATTGGATTTAAGACACAAAAATGTTAAAACGAGTTCGCACGCAGCACGCTGACGTGAGGGAAGTGAATTTCCACATAAAAAACTATAAAAACTCAAAATCAGTTAAAAACATACAATTATTCCAATTTTTATTCAAATCTGAAAATATTGATTTTTTGGCTGTTTTGATGCTCCTGGTTCTATTTACCTGCAATGCTGGGAATACAATTTTGTGCATTATAAGGTTAGGAGAAGGTCCAGTCAGGCTTTAAAGTAGGCGTGAGGTTGCTGGAGATGTTAAAAGTACACCAACAAATGAATAACAGGCTTTTCTAATGTAAAACCCCCATAAGACAACGTACTGCGTTTGGTCAATACACATTTTCTTTAATAACTCGGTAAATATTTATGCTAGAATAACAAGAGAGGGCTTAAAACATTCGCATAACTAATTCCCATCTTTTTCCACTCATTAATTTTGCATCCGGGGCTTTTCTGACCCTTTTTGGGCCCAAAAACTCGAAATTTGAAAGATTAATCCCCCAAAAAATGGGTTTAGAGTTTTCCGATTGTTTTTCCCAACGAACTTGTCCAACAGATTATAGAAAGGAACGTCCCTACTAAATTTGAAGTAAATCGGATAAAAAATGCGACCACTAGAGTGCATACATATGTCTATATATATATATATATATATATATACATATATATATATATATATATATAAAATTTTGAACGACCCCCCAAAACGTGTTCAGGGGGTCACGTTAGGAACTTCTATGGTGGTCCCGGGCTTAAGTTTCACCGTGCGGGTCATGCTAATAGTTCACTTTCCAAAGGAAATTCACTAATACATATTTTATAAATTAATATGAGCCGAATACAGTAATGTATTTATTGCCTACAGCTGTATACATAGATTACAAAGCCGGTGTTGTGGCTGTCAGCTGCACAATGGTAACATAACAAACTACCACGACAGATACAGGACTACCCTCACGTTGTTGATGGGGATTTGTTATCTGGATTTTTTACAAGATGTACTGAAGTTGCAGTGAAGAAAAACTGTTAAGAAAAAATACCCCCATCGCAGCAAAACTGCGTACTCAGCGAATTTCCAGTGCATATATATGGGTATCACTACTACCTAGAAAAACACCTACTACCTACTTACAGAGTTTCACAAAAATGCATTCATTAATAAGTGATACATAGCACTTTATTTATTCTCCATAAGAATAACATTATAATTGATCCGCAGGTTTGCTGCAACAAGGAAGATAAGAAATGTGTTTTTTAGCAATTATCAATATAACTCAACCAGGTGAAGCTACATACCAAGTTTTAATTTAGGTTCATAACTAAGGGAGATATAAAACTTTACTTATTCTCTATATGAATAACATTGGGGCCGAGTATGCAGGTTTGCTGCTACCGGGAAAAATAAAAGTGGTAATATCAATATACCACAACTAGGTGAAGCCACATACCAAGTTTCATCTATATACATACATAAATAATTGAAATATAACATTTTATTTATTCTCCATAAGGATAACATTGGACAACGTACTGTGTAAAGCACTTTGAATATAAGTGCAACTGTTGGACGTAAAACAACAATTAAAACACCAAAATGATTTATTGTAGAGCTAAATTGATTGGTAGAAAGAAATGTGGAGTTTTTAGTGAACTTATCTGAGGAAAATCTAAAAACTGTATTCCCATAAGATTAACATTGGAAATTTTATGCACGCATTTTTTTACTTTTCTCCACAACCACTAAACCTAGCTTAATGATTCAAGATACAAAATTGTTTTTTCTAAGCTCTATAAAATGGCTAAACCCAAAATATAGTGTTTTTTTAAATTTTGGGGTAAAAAGTTCATAAAACTGATTTTTGGAAAATTTAAAACCCCCATAAAACCCACTTTCCATAGACCGATCGATCTGGTTTTCGAACTTAGTCATAAATGTTACTCTCCACATTTATGCCAAATTTCATCAAAATCGGGCGCTTCTTTCAAAAGTTATCGTGGTAACGGACACACACATATATATAAATTTATATATAGACTCAATCCTTATATAAAAAAGACGAATAGTGTTTTTGGCATCTGGGGACCTCAAAACAAAAAGTTATAATGGTTTCGGGCTTAAGTCTAACCATGCCACCTACGGTAATAGCTTCTTCCCTATAGGGGAAATTCGCTAAAAGAGTACCGTAAAAGTCACGGATACAGATCGTTGAAAGAATGTGACTCTATGTTTACGCTTGTGTGGTACAAGTAAGATAGGTTTGATTACGGCACATACAAAAGAGTAAGTATTATTTGAACACGTTATATGAAGGGCCACAATTAAGGTCGACACAGAACGAGCATCCTTTACATATGAAATCTTAGACGTTAGGTAACAAGAAACATTGAATTTACTGCATCAAAAAATAGTACATGGATATCTATTACATAGTAATAAATGGTACATTACGTATTTGTATCAAATTTCATTAAGATCGGACCTTTTTTACGAGAGTTATCGTGCTTACGGACACACACACACACACACACACACACACACACACACACACACACACACACACACACACACATATAAATACAGTTTCGAACGAATGATGTTTTTGGCATCTGGGGACCTCAAAATGAAAAGTTATCATGGTCGTCGGCCTAGGTCTTACCATGCCGACTACGGTAATAGCTTCTTCCCTATAGAGGAAATTCGCTAAAAACAAACAACAAACGATTAGTCCCATTTCTATTTTTTTTGGCGATAGAAAATATAAACTGAAACTCATAAATAAATGTTAGGCAATCATTATTACAGAACAAGCAATTTGCTACCCATAAACTTATGGTTATCAAAACTTATTGTTGCATATGTAGTTATTAGTAAGATTCTGGAGGAAGTAGAACTAAATAGCCAAGCAGTGGTGACAGAGATAACAGTTGCTGATAACAGGAATCAAACAGGGAGGGTTACTCATACAGGGAGTAGTGGAGAGTGTTGACAATGATAACAGTTGGTGATAACAGGAATCAAACAGGGAGGGTTACTCATACAGGGAGTAGTGGAGAGTGTTGACAATGATAACAGTTGGTGATAACAGGAATCAAACAGGGAGGGTTACTCATACAGGGAGTAGTGGAGAGTGTTGACAATGATAACAGTTGGTGATAACAGGAATCAAACAGGGAGGGTTACTCATACAGGGAGTAGTGGAGAGTGTTGACAATGATAACAGTTGGTGATAACAGGAATGATGAGTGGTGGAGAGTGTTGACAATGATAACAGTTGGTGATAACAGGAATCAAACAGGGAGGGTTACTCATACAGGGAGTAGTGGAGAGTGTTGACAATGATAACAGTTGCTGATAACAGGAATCAAACAGGGAGGGTTACTCATACAGGGAGTAGTGGAGAGTGTTGACAATGATAACAGTTGGTGATAACAGGAATCAAACAGGGAGGGTTACTCATACAGGGAGTAGTGGAGAGTGTTGACAATGATAACAGTTGCTGATAACAGGAATCAAACAGGGAGGGTTACTCATACAGGGAGTAGTGGAGAGTGTTGACAATGATAACAGTTGCTGATAACAGGAATCAAACAGGGAGGGTTACTCATACAGGGAGTAGTGGAGAGTGTTGACAATGATAACAGTTGCTGATAACAGGAATCAAACAGGGAGGGTTACTCATACAGGGAGTAGTGGAGAGTGTTGACAATGATAACAGTTGGTGATAACAGGAATCAAACAGGGAGGGTTACTCATACAGGGAGTAGTGGAGAGTGTTGACAATGATAACAGTTGGTGATAACAGGAATGATGAGTGGTGGAGAGTGTTGACAATGATAACAGTTGGTGATAACAGGAATGATGAGTGGTGGAGAGTGTTGACAATGATAACAGTTGGTGATTTCATGGAAGATGAGAGACGGAGATGTTTCTATGAGGCACGAGCCATCATTACGATAACAACTGCTATCTCCAGAGAGGATTTGTCTCGGGTTCATTTCCTAAAAACACTTCGGGACATTTGTCTCTTGGCGAAATAACCTTTTATTATAAGTATTATAATTTGTAGCTTATGAAGATGTTCATTTTATTATAAAGATTCTTACAGTAATGCGGTATAAAGCCTATAGTTATACGATGCAACTCTATAAATGACGGCAACTAAGATACAATCGCATATTTTAACCTAATAACACGAAAATTATCCAAATTCTGGCCGAGTTTATAAACAGCAATTTAGTTATAAGTTTAAGAAATATTTCCTAATATTCATTCAAAAATGGTTTTTAGTGAATTTCCTTTGGAAAGTGAACTATTAGCATGACCCGCACGGTGAAACTTAAGCCCGGGACCACCATAGAAGTTCCTAACGTGACCCCCTGAACACGTTTTGGGGGGTCGTTCAAAATTTTTTTATATATATATATATGTATATATATATATATATATATATATATTCTAATCCAGCTATCTATCAGACGTCATTTTAAACTACCACCCTGCGGCGTCATGCCTTAATCGGCATGTATATTAATATTTTATTAAAGTATATTATATTTAAGCTCCCTAGTAACATATTGCTGTCTTCAGATTCTTAAAATTCCAAAAAATAAGATATTTACTACTTCCCTAATAATCTGAACTCATTTGAAACAAGTTACTTTACAGCGTCACTCGTATATTTCTATCTAGTCTAGTACCATTGGAGCGTCGTGCTGTATTTTTTCTTTCTGGAATGCATACCTTATGGCATCATGCGGTGTTGCCGGATTGAAAACTTCGACACAGATGTTTAATTGAGATTGCAAGGCTCTGCTACTGCTTGAGTTTTGGAATTCTGTCAATCACCCGTTTTAACACGGCATTAGGTTTAAAGTAATAAACTAAAATTTTTATCACGTCATCGTAATTAGAGTCAAGAAGTATAGGTAATCTACACTCTACAAAAGATGATTCAATAAAATTGTATTGTATACTAACGATAACTATGTGCACCCATCCTTCGTGCGGATTGACGATTTAGTGACCGTTAGCAGAGAAATGCTATCTTCTAAATATAACCTTAAAATAAAATCAAATGACGAGAATAAATCGATTAAAAAACTTAAAATATGCTGGAATGTGGCGTAAAAAAATTAGTTATATTCTAAAATTAGTTATATTCTAATGAAGGTTAGGTTAAAAATACCGTGACGCTTAATTTGTATCAATACTTATTAACGTGCTAGTGGTTATTTTGTGAGCAGGACTCCTTCAGTTTTAAACGATGTTAATGTTTTTTGTGTCGTTGGAAGAGCTCAACGTAAAATTGTTCACATTTTTAAAAAATCGTCTAGTTTGGGAGAGGATTATATTAGTCTGTAAGATTAAAATTGGCACAGGACACATTTGATTTATAATTAAAAGACTGAATAGAGTAAACACAATTTACCAGCAAGATCATTTATGTTTTTACTCAAACAGCAACCCAACATTTATATTGTGTTGTAATCCTTCCCTGCGATTCAACAACTAGTAAAATTAAAGTAAAAAATGGGCAGAGCCATCGTACTGTAGCCAACGGTTAGTAGCCTAGACTAGTAATGTAGTCTATTCGGTCATCGCCGTCGACCCTTGGGTAGCGTAACTTCGCAACGTGCCGGCGCGTGACTCTCCAGTTGACTGTACAGTAAAAATATCTACTATCGTTACATACGCTATTCCATGCATTCTACTATTAAGTCTCGAGCCTCTTCTAATGGATTAAAATAAACGTGTTTTACGTGATTTAAAAGTTATATAAAATTAAGCATATTATGTTCCAATCAAAAATGGAATCAACAGTTTTTTATTCTTAACATGTCTTTACGGGTTGAAGAAATTAATTTTAAAATAGAAATATGTTCAATAAAGGTGGAAAAATTATATTAAAATCGCCTCAGTCATGGAAGTATAAAGACATTTTTTATACAAACCTGCAGAATGTATTTCACTTCACGTTTAGAGAAGTGCATCGGTGTATTCGTATTTTGATCCTGATTAGAATGGTTTGAATAACTAAGTTAATAGATTTTTATAATGGGAAGTCAGGTATTGACAATGCTTAAGTTAAATTAATAAATGCAATCCGGCCTCATAGAGCCACGTGAGCTAAAGTGTATGCAAACCCGTTGGATATCGTAGATCGTAGGTAGAAGTTTCAACCTCGTACCTGATTAACAATCCCGGAATTTAGGGATTGTCCGATGTCAATCTCCGTCCGATTCCAAACAGTCCGATGGCCTGTCCCAGGATTTCGTAATTCTGGTGACGCGTGGGACCGTGCAGTTGCGATTCTCGGCGGCGTACAAAAATACAATGTCCATAGATTTACAAGAGGGGATGGGCCGATTACACATCAAATAGATGGTCTATCAGACCATTTTATAAATTAAGATCAAATATTATACTATGGTCTGATGGACCGTTGACTCTCTATCCATAAAATAACGTAATACATTGACGTAGGGTCGATTACAAATAAAATAGATGGTACATTGACCCCCAAATGAAACGTATTTAGAATAAAGTTATAACGGGTCGATGTACCATCTGTTTGATGTGTAATTGACCCTACACTTTATATTATTAGATTTTTAAACGCATGGTTCGATTACACATCATATAGATGGTACATCGACCCCAAATCAAACATATTTAGAATAAAGTTATAACGGGTCGATGTACCATCTATTTGACGTATAATCGAGCCATGCGTTTACAAATTTAATAATATAAAATGTAGTTATATTATTAAATTTGTAAACGCATGGCTCGATTACACATCATATAGATGGTACATCGACCCCCAAACAAAGCTTATTAAGATTAAGGTTTTTAAAGGGCAATGGACTATTTATTTGATGTGTAATCGACCCTTTGCTTATTTATTTAATATAATATTAATATTTTTAATTTTGGGGCCGATGGTACATCGAGCCTTATTTTATTTTATTAGAGCAATATACGAACTAGGTCGATGGGCCGTTTATTTATTTTTAATACTTTTTCACACACGTTACGTCAAGTACTACTCGTTAGAAAAAGCGAAGGGGCAAAAAAGCTGAGTATATGCACCTGCTGAGCGCATTTTTAATAGATAAACAGTTGCTCAGGAACCACTTGAAGTTAAACTTGAAATTACCATATTATATCCATATTATATCCACATTATATATTGTATTATACCATATGCCATGTAAGGTATAATTAATACCACAGAGAAGAAAGAATCAGAGATATCGCTAGTAGTGTACACCTCTATGGAAGTTAAGGCTAATTTATCGTGAGTTCAGGTTCAGACTTTCTTGCCACTTCATCAGATTGGAGAAAGGATTTAGCATAACTCAAAACTGATATTGCACTTTTGGTTAAATTCATGATATTGAGGTTATAAAAAGTGAGTTAGTCAACAACGGTCCAACAATTACTTCAGCGTGCGTAAAATAAAGTGCAGCGTTAATAACAAAATAGGTAGACAACAATCGCTAAGATAACAATTAAGGCAGTTCATATTAGTCAGCAAACTAAATTTGCGGTTAAATATTTTAAATAAAAATTCTCATTCAGTATATGTTTTATTTTAAAATTTAGTTCTAAGCCCTTTTTAAAGTAGGAACTATTACCTAACTCATAGCTGAGGCTTTCGTAAGTCTCATGATATCGGCTGGCCCAGGCAGCCTACGCACATCGTTGCCTCCCTTATCACGCATCTGCATCTTATCTAACAATACAACAGTTCACCGCAGAGAGCGTCGCTGGTTCACTGCCCCAATTCTTCCACTCTGCTGACAACGTTGCCGAATGTCTTGCTGCTATCTCTACCCAGTTCTTATAACATTACACCCTTTTCTTAATAACTTCTTTGGATAGAATGTGTGGCAACTGATCATTGGAAATTTTTAGACAGTGCATTGTGTAATTTGTATCCACTTCAAGGTGAACCAAAAAAGCTTTTCGTCCTCTCCCGTTTCTAACGAAACAAAAAATTTAGTGTTTTTGAAGGCAGACCCAAAATACGCTTTATAAAAAAAAGTAAACGTTGATCCACTTGGTATGTTCTTCAAAACACTATACCTGTGCCACGTAACACATTATTGATCTTGTCAATGCCCTAAAAAACTCAAATTTTGCCTCCAATGGAATTTATTTGTTTCCCGTAAAGCTCACCTACGTATGATTGATGGTATTTTTGCTGTTTTTAACCTTTGGTGTGTGTTTAAAGATAATGTTGGTGGGAGTGTCACCCTAAGATATTTATAACTATTCACACATTTAATTTCGTCCCCTTTTTATCGCCATCTTTCTTGAACATCCAGTCTACCCCCGTAACGAAAAAGTAATAATTTTATTTTTCTAAATTTATCGTAAGACTCCATGTCTCACAGTATTTTCCCAAATTATTTTTCATGTACTGTAATACAACTAGCAAGGCGGCTGCCAGTACAATGTCATCTGTATGTAGTTAGGTGTTAATTTTGGTTTCCCCGAATCTACAGTTGCCGTCAATCATTGAAGAAAAGAGTGAACAACAGAGAACTACAGAAACAGCTATGCCTTAGGCCTTTATTTGTAAACAATCTTTCAGAAACACCGCCCTTGCACCAAACAGCCGCTGATATTCGATCATTCATATTCTTTATTAAATTGATTATTGTTATTGATATCCCAATGATATATAACTTATAATTCAGCGCATACCTACTAATCCTGTCGAGAGCAGCGACAAATCAACGAGAAAGCAATATGTACACTATTTTACCCTTTTTACTTAAAGTTTTCATTTTGCAATTGAAGACAAATTAAATAAATTGTCAATTAATTCTTGAATAGCCTTTACGGAATCCCGCTTGAAACTCTGAAAATCTGTAATAATTTTGTAGTCTGCTACACATTTTTGAAGTATATTCAAAATATTTCCAGTAAACAATTCAGCCAATACATCCATAAGCCAAATCCATCAGTAATTCGTAACCTGATAAAGACTCCCTTTTTATGTAATGGGAAAACTACTGATTTCTTAAAACTTAAATACGTTCATTAAGACATTTAAATGTGTCTCTGGAGTCTGGCCCCTGTTTATAAAATTAAAACGAAATCAAACCTCAGCGATTTATTGCTCTTGGCCTTCCCCAAAGAACCTGCTTGATTTCGTCGATATCAATCCAAGTAAATTAAACTTCCTGTAAGTAAGGTTCGGCGAAAAGAAAAGGCTGTATATTTATTGGCGGATTTAACAATTATTAATTCTTTAAAAGTTGTTTTTTCTTAACATACTGCTGGATAGACTTTATTAAATAGTATTTAATGCAGTATAGACAGTAAAACCTCCTTTTATCTGCATTTCTTGGCTGAAAAATCATTAATCTTCTTTATTTTAATAGGCAAGCACAAAACTGTCCCTTCTTTTTTTCCGCTTGTGTGCATCGTAGGAGAAATTCACGCATACCGTTAGAAAGGTATTCATCCTGTAGATGAGCAGAGACCCATTATAATTTACATAAGCCCACAGGGACTCCCGACGGGCTTTCAAAGTTTCAATGTTAATCTTATGGAAGAACAGTAATTGATTTAATTGTATTTTTGACAGCTGTTGATACAACAAATAACAGCGAAACAGCATGAACAAATCTTTCAGACATAATCTATATATTATAGGCTAAGGACATTTATGTGGTACCGATTTCTCTGATATGCGGCATCGTAAAATTATGAAACTTTGCACGATTATTTAGTACAATTAGCAGATGAGTCGAATGCAAATAATTTTGTATTTAGGGCTATGCTCTTTTGGCTTTCAAAGTTTACATGTTAACCTTACGGGAACGTGCGTTCTGCTTTTCGTTATGTTTTTTCATTTAATAAACAGCTGAGTTAATCAAAGAAATATGTAGCACAACAGCAAGAACAGATGATTCATAATTACAAAATATTACTTACTATTGGAATGGTAACACCCTTCTCTTAACTCCTTCTCCGTTTTAACAACACATAAAAAATAAACCTGTTTGAGAGGGGGGTGGTAGAGGGACGGGGTGATGATGAGGTGGAGAGGTTTCATGCATAAATAGAAACTGATTACTGGAATGGTAACGCCCATCTGCTATCCATTTTAACTCCGCGTAAAAAAATACCTGGTGTTGAGGATGGGGGAGAGGATGGGAGAGCGAAAGAGCAGAAAGATAAGCGCAACGGTACCCAATTTTTCATATATTCGTCGAATTTATATATTAAAATGTTATTTGGTCGAATTTCGACCATTGGGCGATCTCTAGTTATATATTAATGCACAGTCAAGGCAATGCAGAGTATCATACTCAGGATGCTTAAAGCTTTTAATCCCTCTGGTTTAATGCTAATTCAAAAGTAACTTTTTACTTGAAACTTTGAAAAATTATTTTTGCGGATGCATTTGATATTTTCACACACAAATATTCTTACAAAGGTTTGAATGGTTGAATGGATAAGGTTGGAAATGTAGTACAAATCAGTTACATTGTTGACGTTTGAACATTATTTTCAAGTTAAGTTTACGTGATGATGACACAATGAAATATTATCTTCATCATTGGCTTTCATCTCTTCCTACGTTATTTTAAATTGTGTGTGTGGGGGGGGTGGCGGGGGGAGGTAATTGGAGAATTCACTATTGCCAACAATGATATACCCACATCCCGAAGCCCTCCGAGACCAGGGCAGTGCTGATCGTATTGAGTAAATCGATTCAAAAGAAACATCTTTACCCTTAAACTATTATCAAATCCAGAAATATAGTACAGAAAAAACATAATCACGAAAAAGAGGCCACAAGATATCCTACCAGTACTATTATATTTTTTATTAATTGTACTATCCTATCCAGAATAACCTCAAATACTTAGGACTACTCAGTGTCCTACGTTAACTGACTTTCGTAACCAATTATAATTTTGATACTATTATTTAATGACTTTGTGTTTTTGGCTGTTTCTTCGTAATATTTTATAAAATATCACATTAAGTTTTGTAGAACAAGAACAAAAAACTTAACTTAAATCTGCTTGAACGAAATCCGAAACTTCCAAGTACGGCAAAGCATGGCGGATCTTAAAATAATTACGGGGTCAGGGGAGAGGTTTACAAATTATAGCTCAAGATCATGATCATATATTGCCGATTGCAAATATTCAATATAGCAAAATAAGGTTCTCTACAATGCCGTCAGTAGTTATATTTAAAATATTATCTGTCCTGTTATTGGATAGGGCAGGTTTATGAAATACGCACACATCAATAAAAATAATACAAGTTAGTGAATGAATCTGGGTTTGAAATTTAGTTTGAACGTATACATTTTACAACTAAAAATTTAGTGAGTCGGGGGTATACACATATGTTTCAGCCGTAAATTAAATGTTAATAGCTAATCATGTGAAAAGCTAAAAACCCTGTTTAGAACTTAATAATTGTAAGCTGACACAGAAATTGATATAGGTCAGATAGATTTCTTTATCCTGATAAACGTATGCATTGACATGTCAGTAATATATTGTACATAAGAGTTAATAAATGAAAAGGCCTGCTTTTGATGCTAGAAACATGAACTTGTAAATGATAACTGATGAATGTACAACGTTGCCATATTTCGTGACGCCATAAAATTGTAATAGTCTACTGACGCGTGAAGGTGGTATATTGAATATACAGTATATCTGAAACAACATTAGCGCTCCTTGCGGCGTTCTCGTGAAACTGCTTGTCCAAAACACCCAGATAAACTATCTATGTTATGGCGTCACAAGCTTTAGGGAAACTAATTAATAACTAATTAATGAGTGGAGCAAAAAATATAACTCTTATATCATTATGTTTCTTTTAATCTGCTCTTCAATCTTGAGGAGTTTGAGAACTGTCACTTATTTTTTTCGGAAATAACATGGAAAAACCATATGGCGTCAAATATACGACGCCACATTGTTTTTTGACGCCGCAAATATAGGGAAAAATCTTTCACATTGATGCCATATGAATAGTAAGATATATATATGTGTTTGCACTCTAGCGGTCGCATTTTTTGTCCGAATTACTTCAAATTTGGTAGGGACGTTCCTTTCTGTAATCAGTTGGACAAGTTCTTTGGACAAAACAATCGGAAAACTCTAAACACCTTTTTTTGGGATTAATCTTTCAATTTTTGAGTTTTTGGGCCCAAAAAGGGTCAGAAAAGCCCCGTATGTAAAATACATGCATGTAAAAAGATGGAAATTGGAGAGGCGAAAGTTTTAAGCCCTCTCTCGTCATTCTAGCATAAATATTTACCGAGTTATTAAAGAAAATGTGTATCGATCAAACACAGTACGTTGTCTTATGGGGATTTTACATTAGAAGAGCCTGTTATTCATTTTTTGGTGTACTTTTATCATCCCCTACCACTTCACGCCTACTTTAAAGCCTGACTGGACCTTCTCCTAACCTTATAATGCGCAAAATTGTATTCCCAGCATTGCAGGTAAATAGAACCAGGAGCATCAGAACAGCCAAAAAATCAATGTTTTCAGATTTTAATAAAAGTTGGAATAAATGTATGTTTTAAACTGATTTTGAGTTTTTGTAGTTTTTTATGTGGAAATTCACTTCCCTCACGTCAGCGTGCTGCGTGCGAACTCGTTTTCGTATTTAGATTACAAATTTAAGTAGGGTCTCACTGGTATTATTTTATGAAAATATTATGAAAGATATATAATATTTCAATAAACCCCCTTTACTTTTACTTATTCTGGTTCATATAATTTTAAGTTTACAACATTTTCGTGACATGAACAAAGTCATAAATGATGTTTAACGAGTTCGCACGCAGCACGCTGACGTGAGGGAAGTGAATTTCCACATAACAACTTTTAAAACTCAAAATCAGCGTAAAAAAATACATTTGTCCAATTTTTATTGAAATCTGAAAACATTGATTTTTTTTAGCTGTTCTGATACTCTTGGTTTCATTTACTTGCAAAGCTGGGAATACAATTTTGCACATTATAAGGTTAGTAGAAGGTGCAGACAGGCTTGAAAGTAGGCGTGAGGTTGCTGGGGGTAATAAAAGTACTCTAACAAAGGAATAACACGCTTTTCTTGAGTAAAACCCCCATAAGACAACGTACTGTGTTTAGCCGATACACATTTTCTTTAATAACTCGGTAAATATTTATGCTAGAATGACGGGAGAGGGCTTAAAACTTTTGCCTCTCTAATTCCCATCTTTATACATGTATTAATTTTACATCTGGGGCTTTTCTGACCCTTTTTGGGCCCAAAAACTCCAAATTTGAAAGGTTAATTCCCAAAAAATGGGTTTAGAGTTTTCCGATTGTTTTGCCCAACGAACTTGTCCAACAGATTATAGAAAGGAGCGTCTCTACCAAATTTGATGTAAATCGGACAAAAAATGCGACCGCTAGAGTGCATACACACACACACACACACACACACACACACACATATATATATATACAATTTTGAACGACCCCCCAAAACGTGATCAGGGGGTCACGTTAGGAACTTCTATGGTGGTCCCGGGCTTAAGTTTCACCGTGCGGGTCATGCTAATAGTTCACTTTCCAAAGGAAATTCACTAATAACTATTCAAGCTTTCACTTATTAACGTATTAAGCTTTTTATTATTTAATAAGAACAATATTATTTAAAATTCGATGGGTCTACTCCATCGTGGAAAAAGACGTCTCGACAGAGGTTACATGAAATAAAGGCAACCTCCCAAATTCGTCCGCACTACCCTAAATCACTGGACCGTAGTAATGAGGGTCGTCGCTGAGCTGGTTACTGCCGACTGATCCGATCCTACTGGAACTAGTTCCCAGGCTCTTTACGCTCTGAACAGCAGTAGTGTTCAATTATAAATATATAGTTGTGATGGGATAATCGAATGAAAACGTCGATTATTCGATGATTGGAAAATAATCGAGTATTCGATTATAATCGATTATTGTCTTAAGATAATCGGTACAAAATCTAACTGTGAAAATCCTGGAAAAATATAAAACAAATTAACTTTTATGACTATTCATTGTTAAACATTTATGTTAGCGAAGTAAAAATGTAAGAAATACAATTTCAAAGTTGGTCTATTCAATAAAAATATAAGAAAGAGAAGTACAAAATAAACCTAAACATATTTTTTAACCCCTAGTTAACCTTAAACGTTATTCAAAACTTAGATTAAACAGTTATTTGATGAGAATGAGAATCGCTACCAGACTGTTAATGCTACCGGTATATCAAAACGTATGTATAATATTAACAAAAATCATAATACATGTCACATTAGGAAATATGAACTTGTAAAAGGTATTTGGGGAGAAACGTTTCAAAACGTTTTCCAAGAGTTATTAGTTATTCGTTTTCTTATGCAATGAGAAGTTGTATATGTCATGAAAATGGGGAAAAGTGTAAATGTGTAATAGTGCTTAAATACCAACTTTGAAAAGCAAAATCTATACTATAATACTATATGACAGCATAAGTTTGATGCAGTTGGTACAAGGATAAGAAAAAAATCATTCGATTAAAATAAACCGAATGATCATTCGATTATTGGTATAATCGTCATAGGTTCATTCAATTATTTATTTCATTCGATTATCCCATCACTAAGTATAGTTGTGTTAGTTCATGTTTTAAAATCCTACTACTATTATAAATATTTGTAAGTTTGTTTGTATGTTTATCTAGAGATTCGTGGCTCAATCACGCTCTAATCACTGGACTGATTGAGCTGCAATTTGGCAGAGGGGTGCTTGAAAGTCCTGACTAACATATAGGTATATTAAAGTTGCGAAATACCTACAGGGCTTTGCCCCACGGGGGTTCAAAGTTCCAATGTATTTCCTTTGGACATTCATTCTTGTTTGAGCTGCTGAAAATACAAACAGCTAATCTTGATTCGCAGTAGTTCCACGGCCTAACCACAGAATGCAGCATACACAACTGTCATAGTTTTCATAAATCATTTGCTTGCGGGTAACATCTAGTAATAAATAATTGTATAATTTTTTTCAAATACAGATAAAAACTGTAAACATTAATTTTTTTACTTTTCTAAATGTCAAATTCTGTTGACACTTAAATGACTGTTTTGTACCAATAACAGAGCTTAAAAGACCTTCCCGTAATTTGTATAAATCCTGGTATTTAAACCTTGGGACCTTTAGAGAATATATCAGTAAAATATTTCTGTTCAATATATCCGTTTAATATCCCGACCCATTTGTTGCCCTAATTCTTCTGGTCTTATAATAAAGTTAAAGAAAAATGTAAATCAATTACAAATTCTGCAATGTTTGCAACACAAACCAGATTTTGATGATTGTTAACAAACGAACTTTAATCGCAAGCAAGTTTCTAATTATATTAGATGATTATAAAACAGATCTCCAGCTTAGAGATTTAAGAAATGCAATAAATGATTATTATTCAAGGGGGGAGGGGAGTTTATAGTATAAAATAAATTACATGTAGCCAACAAAGATAGCGTTATTTAATATCCATCCTCTTCTTACAGCTGGGGCCGGCTTCATTCACAACGAGCACATCTAAATCCCTAAATCCTTAATCCCATATTCCGCTACGTAATCCCAAATCCCTGGTCCCTCCGGGCTCAACCTGACGTTTGAATAGAGAGCTTTTATTTCATTTTGGCTTCTGAATTTGACACATCAAATAGCTAGGTATTTCATTACAGCTTCTAAAACCGGTTTGTAAATATATTTGTGTTTTATTTATTGTAGCATCCAAGTAAAACGAGTTCGCACGCAGCACGCTGACGTGAGGGAAGTGAATTTCCACATAAAAACATTTAAAACTCAAAATCAGTGTAAAAACACACATTTGTCCAATTTTGATTGAAATCTGAAAACATTGATTTTTTGGCTGTTCTGATACTCCTGGTTTCATTTACTTGCAAAGCTGGGAATAAAATTTTGCCCATTATAAGGTTAGGAGAAGGTCCAGACAGGCTTGAAAGTAGGCGTGAGGTTGCTGGGGATAATAAAAGTACTTTAACAAAGGAATAACAGGCTTTTCTAGTGTAAAACCCCCATAACACAACGTACTGTGTTTAGCCGATACACATTTTCTTTAATAACTCAGTAAATATTTATGCTAGAATGACGAGAGAGGGCTTAAAACTTTCGCCTCTTTAATTTCTATCTTTCTACATGCATTAATCCTACATCTGGGCCTTTTCTGACCCTTTTTGGGCCCAAAACCTCGAAATTTGAAAGATTAATCCCCAAAAAATGAATTTAGAGTTTTCCGATTGTTTTGCCCAACGAACTTGTCCAACAGATTATAGAAAGGAACGTCCCTACCAAATTTGAAGTAAATCGGACAAAAAATGCGACCGCTAGTGTGCATACACACATATATATATATGTCTATATATATATATATATATATATATATATATATATATATATATATATATATATATATATATATAACATTTTGAACGACCCCCCAAAACGTGTTCAGGGGGTCACGTTAGGAACTTCTCTGGTGGTCCCGGGCTTTAGTTTCACCGTGCGGGTCATGCTAATAGTTCTTTCCAAAGGAAATTCACTAAAAAGTATGTATGTCAAATTGGATTATAATTATAATTTTTAATGACAAAATTTAAACTGACAATGCTAAATGAGACGAGAAGCCGAAATCTAATTAATTAAAATTCAGCCGTACATTATATTTTATTCAACCCAGTACTTTTAACATCTTATATACAAGGGATGACCTGAAATTGCGACTTTCACTCAATCACTTGTTATGTCAATACAGTAAGTTAATAATGATGAAAATGACTTTAGGTATTTGTTTTAGAACTATTTTGACATCTAAATTGCTTTGGAAGGTTGAGAAATTATTTTAAAATTAGAAAAACTAGGTTAAAAGTGTTACATCATATAGGAAAGTTTAAAGGAAACAACGAGTAATTTGTTAGTATATTACACATAAGACATTGCAACACTTTATGTGGAAAGCTACTGTATTGTATTGTCTCAGGAGTATATTGTAAGATTTACTTACTGTAATAAGTAATCTTTTACTGTACAAATTGGTATTATTTGTAAATTTGTAAACTTTTATTTTTAGTACCAAAATGTAATCATGTACGTCTTATATTTAATATGTGTACGTTATGTTGTATATAACGTATTATATATTTTTGGTTGAATCAGCATTTTGTTTAGCTTTACTCTCTTTTAGCTTCAGCATAATCAGTCTTCTTACTACCAACGTTTTGAGTCTTCTCATTGTTTTAATTACGATTCTCAAACGTTATCCATAAAACTTACAAATTTATTCTTTGATTACCCCTGAAAACAAAATGATAATAAAAATCTTTAAACTAACGGTTCATTAATGGGCATAGTTTGTAACAATGTACCGGGGTTTCATAACCTCTACTCCTATTATATATGTAAATCTACTGAATCAATTGTACAATCTTAGAGGATAAAACGTTGGACTATTTAATTTGTCATGTTCTAGTTTTTTACAGTAACAGAGAATTTGGTTTAATATGATTTAATACTGTCTTTTGCCTTACCACAATTTCACTCTGAATGAGAGCAAAATGCAATAATATCTCGTAAATGTATTTTCATAGCCAGTGTCAAAATAAAAATACATACCGCCGTCGCAGCAAACCTGCGTACTCAGCGAATTTCCAATGCATATATTGTCTTAATAATACTTTAAGCCACTAAGATTCATACAAAATATATTCACAAACAAGCGATTTATAAAATAATTATTATTCTCCATACGAATAACATTGGGGATGAGTACGCAGGTTTGCAGCGACAAGGAATGCGAAATAATTGTTTTGCAAATATCAATAGAACTCAACTAAATGAAGTCACATACCAAGTTTCATCTATATACATTCATAAATAAGCGATATATACGATTTTAATTATTCCCCATAAGAATAACATGGGGGATGAGTATGCAGGTTTGCTGCTACAGGAATTATCAGTAAAAATTTGTGTTTTTGTGCTAATTACAATAATCCACAATCAGATGAAGCCATATATCAAGTTTCGTCAGTGTATGTTCATAAATAAGCAAGATATAACATTTTTATTTTTCTCCATAATAATAACATTAGAAAACGTACTGTGATTAGCACTTTAAATAACTCGGTAAACAATTGACCTAGAGCAATGAGAAAAGAACCAAATTGTTTTTGTTTGAGGTCAAATGAATGGTGTGAATAAAATCTGATTTAAATACAAATTAAATTTAAAAACTCCAATCAACCCGTTTTGGGGTATCAAACCCCCCCAAAATATCCCTTCGGATGGTCCGATCTGCCTAGATTTGGAAATCGTTAAAATAAATGCTACTTTACACGTCTGTACCAAATTTAATCTAGATCTGAGATTTTTTACGAGAGTTATCGAGCTTACGGACACATGAATATATATATTTATATATTTATACATATATACACAATTTTAACGAATGGTGTTTTTGGCATCTGGGGACCTCAAAACTAAAAGTTATCATGGTCTCGGGCTTAAGTCTTACCGTGCCACCTACGGTAATAGCTTCTTCCCTACAGGGGAAATTCGCTATAAAAGAGAGGAACTTTGAAAACGAAGAAGTTATGAATGATCACTTAAAAATTGAATTTATTATGTTTAATTTATTGCAGTATAATGATCGAAATGCTTCTTGCCCTAGGAGAAAGCATAAGGGAAAGTGCATACACATTTGTAACTGTTTAATTTGTTTAAAACATTTACATTGCAAGGAATTTAAAAATATTTAATCAATGTAGGAACTTGCTTTTTGAGACATATGCTCTTACCATTTCTCACATTAAATCTTGTTTTTAAAGACAAATATCCAAAAATAATATATGAATTCCTACTCGTGCATCTTAAATATAAGCGTATCCTGAATTTCATAACTATCTTCCTTATACATTTAGTAACTGCGATTCAATAATTTTTTTAAAGCATAACCATTCTTTGATAACACCATTATTCAAAATGTATTACCGGGTTAAGCGTGTCGTTTAACTATTTTATAATATATAACATAAATACTCGCCAAAGAGGTGTAAATACTAACTAAAAGTTAGGACAACTCAAGATCCAGTTAATACAAAAACGATTACAATTATTTATACAAATACAATTAGTTTGGTAAAGTAATAATTGACAAATGTAGCTTATTTATCACAAATCTGTTTTCAAATATTATAAGTAGTCGAGGAACCAGAAAATATGCTTCTTAACTTGTTGTTCTGATACACAAAAAAATCATGTTTTATTCATACTTCTGTGTTACTCGTGGTAAAGAATATAACTTTCTGATAAACAAATTAAATGAATTACAATACATTTTGTGAACCTATATACAAAGACGTAGTTATTGACAATTGAGTAATTTTGGAACCATAATGTATTAATTATTCTATTACACATTAGCTAGTCCGTCTGAAATTTGTAAAAACCTCTATTTCTTTTTCTAAATGAATTTGAATAAACAACAATTCGTGTTTGTTACTGTAATTAAATAATTATACACTTTTGCAACTATTGTATTCCAAGTTTATCATTATATTGAGGTCTGACTTGTTCAAAGTATTTTGAAAGTAAGTTTAATAGTTAGATGGAACAAGGGGGGGCTGAGTAGCCATACTTGTGTAACTCCAAAGACATCCAATCAACCCCGTCAATGCCTCTCACCTCAGATGGGTCCCACTCATAGTTCCCGCCAAAACCCTCGAGCTCTTCTTCCTTCAAAACCTTTTCCATTTCCTGTTTCATCCGTTTCCGCTTCTCTCTCACTTCCTGATTTGCAGACAGTGGTAAATCTCAGTGCTGAAAATATAAAATAGAAATAGTTCATGACAGGTGTTAATATTTGGAAAACCAGGATTAAGTTAGATATCCTACAATACTTGAAAAATTCCTTTTATTTAAAAATCGATTACAATTTTAAAGATTACTTTTTAAGGGCGTTCCAGTATATCTTCCGTTCCCATTGAGTCTAATATGAAGTAATAAATTAATATCTTAACTCGTTGGTTTTGACTTATTATAATGCACAATAAAATACCAACGGCTTTAATGAGCAGGACTTTGAAAGCAAAATAACTGCTACAGTAAAAATTTAAAGTATTGTCATTTTGTAAATTTATTTATAGATAATTTTTACGATGTGAATCGATTATTTTAACTAGAAATTTTTAATCGAGACTTGTTATCTGTTGATCACGAATTCCAAACCCAATATCCGGTTAAAAATGGTTTGGTGCCAAAGAAACAAACAAATAACATAAAATAAAATAAATTTTTACCGATATATTTACTGATATGCAACGTTGAAACGTGTCTAAAAGTGAAAACAATTTGATGTAGTAAGAAAAAGATGCAGTAAATTTTCGTGTCTTTGACTTTATCAACATATTTTTCAATAATAAATCTCTTAAATTCTCTTTACCAAGATATTTATCATACGATTTTAGAAAATTATTTGGATATAGGTTATTCCGGGAAATTGAAAACAATACTAACGGAATATACAAAATGTTTACTACTTACAGGTGTTGATTTAAAAACACAAATGTGTATAACACAGATTCGTTTCATAAACAGAATTATAAAAGGCTTTAACTTTAAGATTTAATAATTTCACTGTTCAAAATACTTTTAAGGATTATTAAGCTTTTAATCCCCTTTAATGGCAAACTCAAACAATGTTTTAATCTTACACGAAGCTATTAAGAAAATTGCAGACTTATTACCTCGTTATTCCTTGTAACTTGTTTAAAGAGATGCGCTAGTTAAGAATAATATAGAGTTTATCCCGCTTTATTGAAGACATAATGAAATCAAGATGTAAAATAATAACAATGGTAACTGCATTACAAATATTTGCTAATGATATTTTACGTGCTAATAATAGGTGGGTTTAAATAGCCTTCTGTGATAGAAGTAATGTCCGAAGGTAGAGCATTAGTTATTATTTTATTCTTCTCTATTTGACCTCTAATTTATATTCCCACAGCAATTATTGTTCTGTTAGGCAATATTAAATAGTTTTACTTAAACGAAAGCAGCAGTTAAGTTAGTTATTACGATATAATGTCCGTTGTGAAAAAGCAAGTTAATTTTGAATTTAGCGTCTTCACAATAATGATGTCGTGAGCATGAAGATATTGTAAAATACTGGCAACATACTTTCCTGATTATTACTTAATTTTATAATAATACTACATTGTCATTGAGCTGAAGTTTTGTAGTATTTCCATAACAAATAAGTAAAATACAATATAATAAACGGTATCAGAAAACTGACATACTTTCTCCCATTTAGCCCAACTTTAATGAATAAATTACTTTTTATTTACTAAATATAGAATACAAAGCACGGTCGAATGTACAGAAAATCTTGTAAACAAGTTGTTTTAAAAAACATCCACCCTAATACCTGCTTTGGAGGCACTACAGAATCCATTGCTAGACTCGTGGTTTTAAGTGGGGAAATGCCCCCTATTCCCGCCCAGGGTTATTAAAGGGTAACATATTTCGAATTTCCTCTCTTGGTCAACGCTAAATTGACAAGCATATCAAGTTTGAACGAAATTGATCAATAAATAAGAGAGAAATAGTAATTGTTGTATTTGCCATAAGAATAACATTGGACAACATACTGCGTTTACCACAAAATGAAAATTTAAATTTTCTCCGCAACCAGTAATCGAAGAATAGTAATTCAAGTTACTAAATTATTTAGATTTTGAGCTCTTTTTAATGGTGAATAGTAATTTTTTTTAATTGATGTTTTTTATGAAAAATCCAAAAAAACAGAATTTTTGATATTTAAGTCTTGTAATTTCTGAACCCGAATTTTTCTAGAAATGCGGGTGGTGCCATTTTGTTGGAAAACTAAAGTTCTACAAACGACTTAAGTTTAATCAAAATCGTTAGAGCCGTTTTTTAAAAATTTTGATCTCTCATGTTTTTTGGTGGGTTTTGGGGGAAAATCACCCTTAAAAATAAAAAACTCCAAAAAATGAAAAAAGCCTGGAGATATAGTGGATTAGTACCTACATAACAAATTTCATAAAAATCGGCCCATTGGTTAGGGCTCTAGCTCTGTACACATACACACACACACACACACACACACACACACACACACACACACACACACACACACACACACACACACACACACACACACAAACAGACATCACGTAAAAACACTTTTTTGGGTTCAGGGAGCACCAAAACGAATATTTCCACTATCAACTCAAATTCGAAAATGTTGACGAAAACAATACTTTCTCCATATACTATGTATAGAGGGAGAAAGTAAAAATTAAACTTTGCACTAGTAATGCACAGCTGGATACTCACGTGACTACTATACACGGATACACAGGCTGGGGATTTAGGTTTATACATATGTGATGCACCTCTGTATCCTTGAGTTACAATACCATAGATTTTTGAAATATATAACTTACGTTTTACACAAATTCTATAAACACCTTCACAAAGACTTTAGAAATTATAGACCTGCTACGAATTTATAGCTTTCAATAAATTAATTCGTTAAGCCTCAGTCAATTACACACAGTAATAAATGGTGCAGTTTGAGACAACTAGTCAATTTGAGCTACAGTTAGAGTTAGAGTTTACAACCCTTTGTCCCATTGTACTCTTAATGAAGTCGATACCAGCAATTGATCTTTTGTTATGGTTGTGACCAGTTACTACTAAATTAGAGTTCAGGGTAGACTATCATAGATGACGTATAAACTACCAAATGGAACTGTGGTCAACTAAATTCGAAAGCAGTAAACTTTTATTTAAATTAAATTCCATTTTTTTATCTCAACACCAACGACATTTTTGTTAATAAAGCACACACACGCTTTTTTGGAAAGCGGTCCAAACCCCTCAAATTGTATCCTATATTAGTACTTCTGATTTTTGAAACTTATTTAGAGAAAGTAATTTTGCTGAAGTATTTGTTATAATTACTCGTGTCTAGCTATTACAACATATGTCAACACTAAGTTATATGAAAAAGACATAGTATATAGAGAATATAGGGATAAATTGGTCTGTATAATTTTGTTTTAGGTAAGCAAGTTATTGTTCACATTCATAGATTAACTTGAATAAGTCTAACCCACTTGTAACAAAACGAGTTCGCACGCAGCACGCTGACGTGAGGGAAGTGAATTTCCACATAAAAACTTTTAAAACTCAAAATCAGTGTAAAAACATACATTTGTCCAATTTTTATTGAAATCTGAAAACATTGATTTTTTGGCTGTTCTGATACTCCTGGTTTCATTTACTTGCAAAGCTGGGAATAAAATTTTGCGCATTATAAGGTTAGGAGAAGGTCCAGACAGGCTTGAAAGTAGGCGTGAGGTTGCTGGGGATAATAAAAGTACTTTAACAAAGGAATAACAGGCTTTTCTAGTGTAAAACCCCTGTAAGACAAAGTACTGTGTTTAGCCGATACACATTTTCTTTAATAACTCGGTAAATATTTATGCTAGAATGACGAGAGAGGGCATAAAACTTTCCCCTCTCTAATTCCCATCTTTTTACATGCATTAATTTTACATCTGGGGCTTTTCTGACCCTTTTTGGGCCCAAAAACTCGAAATTTGAAAGATTAATCCCCAAAAAATGGGTTTAGAGTTTTCCGATTTTTCTGCCCAACAAACTTGTTCAACAGATTATAGAAAGGAACGTCCCTACCAAATTTGAAGTAAATCGGACAAAAAATGCGACCACTAGAGTGCATACACATATATATATATATATATATATATATATATAAAATTTTGAACGACCCCCCCCAAAACGTGTTCAGGGGGTCACGTTAGGAACTTCTATGGTGGTTCCGGGCTTAAGTTTCACCGTGCGGGTCATGCTAATAGTTCACTTTCCAAAGAAAATTCACTAATAACATCCAATGGTTATGTATATTTTAGAACGGTGAAGTTTAAGACACTTAAATTTTGGTCAGTTACAAAATCTAGTGGAATATTGTCCAACAACTTAAGGCCTTGATATTCCTTGAATTTAGAGACTAATTGAATAAGGAATACATAACAAGTAATCCATAAGAAAATAGGACTATTTATTACATAAATATTTAACAAATATCATGGCCTATATCTATGGACAACTAACCATAACTACCCATAAACGTTAGCTGAAGGTTATGACTCATATTTATCGAACAGCTGATATCGATAATCCCAGCTGTACCAGTGTTGCTAATCTCTACTGATAATATATGAGACTATGGTGTGGTCAATACCACATTGCTGATTTTAGAAACAGTTGATACTAACGAGGTTAAATATGTCTAAAGGTCTTGCCTGGGGTAAAAAAGTAAAGCCACAGTGATATCTTTGAATTGTACTTTCATTATTGGAATAATATTCTCATTGAGTTAATTTATCATTTGCATGTGCATTCAGTGGATCCTATATTTATTTTGTATCCACATATTATATATTTTTTAACTGTTTATTGCTACTCATATGCTTTTCACATATTCATACTAGTTGTTAATATAATATTTATATATTTAGGGGATGGTACATTCATGTATTATTCATTGTTGTCATGTGCTTAAAATGTTGTCATCTTGCAAGTGATATTACTACATATAAGCTGAAGAACCGTAACTGTATTGGTTTTTACCGTTGAAATAAATAAATAAATATTCTTGGTTGATTATTAGGCATTCTCATCTTCTTTAAAACTATATTAAGAAAACAAATTTAATTTTTTTTTCTTAATATAGTTTTAAAGAAGATGAGAATGCCTAATAATCAACCAAGAATACAATCAACATCTTCAACAACATCAGAAGAAAGATAAATAAATAAATAAGGAAGGAAAATAAATAAATAAAGCGCTGACCACCATTTTCCTCAGGGAACCAATCAAATCATCTCCTCACAAGTGTTATGTTAGTCAGCTGACAACCACGTAACTTGAGAAGAAAAGATTTGATTGGTCACAATGTTGGTTGCCATAGGAACTGAGTCAAGAGAGGGGCAAAATGGTGGTCGACCATATAGCCTACACTTTTTTACACAAGGTGAGGCCTTTATATGTATACATATATATATATATATATATAAATAAAAAAATAATAATAATGTACCTGTATATATATATATATATATATATATATATATATATATATATATATATATATATATATATATATATATATATATTAACGTCCTTGGGTGTGAACAACTCTGTAAAAAATGCAGGAGAATAGAAAATGTAGACAGGTACACAGTTTGAATAATTGCTTTACCTATTTAGAAGTATTGTCAGGGATATAAAAATGAAGCCAGTCAGCCATGCTGACTGCTATTTTACTATTATTAGTCCAATCAAGACTGTCATAAAGCTCGCGAAGAGGGGATTTGATTGGTTACCATTGTGTTTGCCTTGGGTTGAAAGAGGGGCAATATGGCGGTCGAATATTTTATTACAAACAAATTATGCCTCAAAGTAAGCAATAACAGGTTGTATCAAAGACTTGTTGTTACGTCACGTTTCAAAATTAATGTTTTTGTAAATAAACTAAAAATTACGAGTGGAGTAGGATATACTTTATGATCAAGACTGTTATATGAATTTAACAAGTTTTTATAATTCTACTGTCATCACCTTTACATTGAACAAGTATCTTCGTAATTAAGTCCTAAACTCAATTTGAAGAAATCTAATTCTATGATTTATTTTAGCTAAATATCATTCAAATACAGTATTTTAAAAACAACATATTTTGAAACATTGACTAAAACAGTATTTTGGATCCCTCAAAAATATATATATTGATAATGTTTTACTCTAGTAGCTCTTACCTAAGTAGTCATTTTGTCTGTGCAAAATATATCTTTTTGTATATTGTTTCACATAAAACAAATCTGTTTAATGTTTGCATATAGGGTTATTTTCATAACCCTATTGTTACTATTATTACTGTACCATAGTACATTATCATTGTTGTTGTTGTTGTTGTATATAATATTATTATTTTTGTTGTTATCAAATTACATTATTATTGTTATTTATATGGTGTTTGTTGTTGTTATTGTTTTTAAGTAATGAATTACCTGTTATTGTAGTTTTCCTCATTGCATTGCATCGTCTCATTGTTAATTTACTATATCAAATTGATCTAAGCTACCATCCTGTTTGTTTACTACTATAAGTGTGTATGCCTCTTATGTATTTTTTCTTTACAATTAATTGCATTGTCATTAGACTATATTTGTAACTCTTTTACAAAGTGGCGTTTTGACTATGTGCAGCAGATAGCTCGTCGACTGGGACCTCACGAAAGTTAAGTCCAGCACGACATTCCAGGAACCCGACAAATCATCTCTGCACCGACTGGTGATGGTTAATATGGCCGAGCTGGTATGGCGACCAAACTACAGATATGTACTCGAGTAGCTGGAGGATCGTAGAGGCATGGACGCTCAAGCCATGTCTTGCAGAGCAGGAAATCAATCCAAGCATTCGCAAGACCCTGGTGCAGATGTGCCTGCAAGGACTGGCAGTTATGGTGGAATACAACTTCAACGAGCAGCTTGCATGTTGTCCGCAAACAGAAGAAAAGGGACCTTGATGTCATTCTTAATGTCATTGTCATTAATAAAGATGGGAAACAAGAGTGGTCCAAGGTCAGACCCCTGAGGAACGCTAGAACTTGCAGCAAAGTTCAAAAATACGTCAGCATCAAGGTGCACAGCGAGCCGTCTATCGGTAAGGTAGCTCACAAACTATTGCAGCATTGTGCCAGCAAACCCATAGCAGGTAGCTTCAGAAGAAAATGACGATGATTGATCTTGTCGAACGCCTTGCTAAAGGCTATATAGATGGCGTCGACTTGATTTCTTCGACTGAAGGCTTCCATCACCAGGCACTGGAGCGAGAGGATATTTGCCACAGTGGAAGACCAGAGGTAAAGCAATGTTGCTCATCAGTTATGACATGTTTAAATAAAGGCTGTACTATGTCTAAAATGAGGCCTTCGAAAACTTTACTGAGGACGGACTGGATTACAATGGGCCTGTAATTGGTAACATCACAACGATCTCCAGATTTGAAAATTGGAACCACAAATCTATATTTCAGTGTTGAGATAAAATTGCCAGTAGACAAGCTGAGGTTAAACAAGTGATGGAGTTGGAGGGCCAGTTCAGAGTGGCAGAACTTGAGTACTCCAGGTGTGATGTTATCAGGACCGCTGCCCTTGGTGCGGTCCAATTTGATGAGCTTTTTATCAACATCCTCTAGAGAGACAGCACATTCAGAGATGATAAATGGGGTATCAAAGAGAGACCCTGACAGCTCGTCTTGGGACGCAGGGGAGTAGACAGACGAGAAGTATCTAGCGAACAGCTCGCACATCTCATCAGGGCGGGAGGCCTCGGTTGAACCATGTTATTATAGAAAGGATTGTCTTTACGAAATATGAAGTAAATCGTAAATTATCAATTAGTTAAATACATCTTCAGAAGAAGCTAGATCTTTAGTTACATGACAGGTAGCCTATAACTTGTTTCACACAACAATGTTTTACTGGCAATTGCTTTTCTATTTCTTGAATGCCTATATTTCTTACAAGACATTAATTGCTACGGTTGCAGTAATACCATAATACTCTGAAAACTGAAAAACGCGGACACGCGGTGCTCGTGTTGTGCGAGTGGCGAGATTCGTGGAAGGTGTGGCTGGAGGTAGTGTAGGGGGCGGCGCGACCTTGGGACTACGCGCTCGTGCGAGGGGTGCGCGCGTGGTGGCGCTGTACGTGTGAGTTTGTGTTAGTGAGCCGTAGTGCGGCTGTCCTACTCTGCCCCGAAAGACAATTTCCAAGAATCAAAGGAGCAGGTCACAGACCAAACAAAAACATATATAAACTTCAAACAAATTCTAACATGTATATCATACTGACCCGCACAACTTAATCTATTTTTAATACCACCAAATTGTATTATTATATTGTTAATAGTTTTTTAAAATGAAAAATATATTTTTCATTTTTTATTTTGAAATGAAATTATATTAGTAATAGTAACCTGAATTTATCCCACACAACTGCAAAATTTTCATTGAAATCGGACCAATGGTTTTCTTACTGACCTTCTCCCAACATTTGACAAAATCTCTACTTTTAAGACCCATAAATTCCTTAATAGTAATGCAAATTATTTAATATATATCTATTTTGTTTCCTAATTTTCATCCTGATGTGAAAAAATAATATTTTACAAATTCCTTTTTTTTCCAAACACTCTTAAGGGAGCAAGGCATGGAAGAAGTTCGTTTGAGGTCCTTCACAAAGCTTTAGACAATCTTGACATTAGAAGAAATTGTAGTATTGACATTGTTAATGTAACTCGAACTGATGAAATGTGAATTTAAGAAGTTTAATAATTCTACTGTCATCACCCTTCTCCTTTACTGTGACCAAACATATTCTTAATTTCCGTCGTAAACTCCTTATTTTGAAGATATGTCTATTACTATGATTTATATTGGTTGAATTGTTGAATACTATTAAAATATAGTGCTTTAAAACAACGTGTACATGCCTTTGATTTAAAATGGTTTTTAATTTCCCTAAAAAATATATTTTTATACAGTATTACTCTTTTAGCGATTACCTAAGTAGTCATGTTAGCTTTGAAAAATATTAATTTTTACAAAAATTTTTCAGATAAAACAAATCTATTTCCTGTTTAAATGACAATTCCAAAATGCACATATGTATGAATGCTCGAACTGGCTTCAACCACAAATCCACAGATCTGAACTTCGATCCCTATCAATATGTATGTCGATTAAATCCACAGTGCTGAATGCATTTACAGTCTTTGTCAAATTTAAAATACTTTTCGCAATGTCGACAGGACGATATTTTACTGGTATAACCAGCTTTATACCAGAAGTTTTTCTATTAAAGTTATTGCAATAATAAATAACAAAAATATTTATTGTGTGCTTTAGTAGTTATTAGTTAAAAATTAATTTGTTACGCAGCCACACTTGGTGATTAATATATGTAGACTCAGAATATAAACAATTTACTATCAAGAACTATATTTATAACTCACACATCATTAATAGCCCAGATACCAGTTTTATAAGGTAAATGATTTTAACATGTTACGAAAGGTTATACCTATGAAATAACGAGTTCGCACGCAGGACGCTGTCGTGAGGGAAGTGAATTTCCGCACTAAAACCTTTAAAAAATCTAATAAAGGGTTTAAAATAACACTGGTAACTTTTTTTGGACATTTTAAAATGTTTATTTTTTGGCTGTCCTGATGCCTTGGTTATACTTAAATTCTCTATTAGATTTGCAATGTTGTACATTATAAGGTTAGGAGGAGGTATAGCCAGGATAACAAGTTGGTATAGGGCTATTGGGTTGATAAAGCTACATCAAGATATGAAAAACAGCATTTTCCTGTGTAAAATTCCCATAAGACAACGTACTGTGTTAATACAATTAACATTTTCTTTAATAACTCGGTAAATATGTGTGCTCGAATGACGAGAGAGGGCTTAAAAGTTTTGCCTCACTAATTCCCATCTTTTTCCATGCATTAATTTTACATGTAGCCCCATTAATTTTTCACCCTTTTAGGGCCCTAAAACTCGAAATTTGAAAGATTAATCTTCAAAAAAGCGGTTTAGAGTTTTCCGATTGTTTTGCCCAACGAACTTGTCCCACTGATTATAGAAAGGAATGACCCTACCAAATGTGAAGTAAATCGGACAATAAATGCGACCACTAGAGTGAACACACACACATATATATATACAATTTTGAACGACCCCCCAAAACGTGTTCTGGGGGTCTCGTTAGGGACTTCTACGGCTGTCCCGGACTGAAGTTTCACCGTGCGGGTCATGCTAATAGTTCACTTTCCATAGAAATTCACCTTTTATAATTATTAATTATTACTTATAATTAAACCAATCATTACTTAATAACTGTCTGAGTAATGATTACTGCATGCACGATACGAGCTAGCATATTACTCTACACCAATTAATGTAGAGCATGACCGCAAATTATTGTTTCAGCAAGCGTAACTACAAAATTAGAATATAAACTGGACCCTATTTAGTTTATAATTGTTATTTTGAAACCTCTATATTCTATAAATATTATAAGAATTGGCTTACTGTTTACCATTTAAAACTTGGTGCGGTTTAATTTTATTGTGTATTTTTTTAAATTTCAAGTCAAATAAAAAAATAAGGTCACTCCCAAGTTCTGCTGTTCTAGGAAGTGCCCTGGAAATATTTCCCGCCTAAAATTTCCAGTCGATTAGTCGCTTCCGGACGCTCGTTGACTGAAGATTATTGTGCTGTACCTGTCTCTGTGCGTGTATGTATATTCGTTTCTGCATGGTATTATATATAGTTTATGTTTTTTGTTTTTTAATTTTAAATGTTTTTGTGTCGAACTAGTTGCTTCTTTTTGAACTTAATAATCATCCGGTCTGTTTAAAATGTTGTAAAAGGGTGACTAAACCCTATGATTCAAATCAAATCAAATTAAATATATTTATCACCACAAAACAAAATAAATTGCATTAGCATACGTCATTACAAATTGTTTACAAACATTAAAGTTGAGATGAATTGAAATATTCTTAAGTTTACTTTCTCCCTGACAATTTCATTATAACAATCTTCAGGCTGTTCGTTAATAATATCAACATTGATGAGTCCTAAACAAAGTCTCTTTCCCTGCTTTTTACTTGCAGCTTCTCTCCGGGCTAATTCTTAAGATTGTCTTGTATGATATTGTACTATAAGCATTTTTAATTTGTTTATATTTAAAATTGTAGCTTTATGTTTATAAGTATTAGTAATTTATACTGTATACCAAATTTTAAATTAAATTTGTATTGTTTATTGTTATACTGCTCCTTCTAGTTCGTCTTCAAATAATCTTGTTGTTAATAAGTTTTAAATTATCTGGCTTCACTAATTTACAATAAAAACAAAAACGTTATTGCTGTCACCTTTTACCCATTGAGTTCCATAAACAGTTGTTGACTTTTCATAACTAAACCGCATCATCCAACTCCTCAACCCTACACTTATATGTACAAACTTCCGTTTGAATGACATAAACAACTGCAATTAAAATGAAGAGGGTATATTTATAAAAGGGAAAAGAGACTAGTGTTTAAGAAGATAGTGAGTGCTAGCAGAACGGTTTTTAAATTTTAAATAAAATACAATTACATAATTGTATTGCTTTCTTTTACTATATAATTTCCCTAAGGTAATCAATAAAGCGATAACAATTAAATTCTGTTTCAACCAGTTTTCAACTTCCTTTATCCACTATTTTGTTTAAAAATAAAGATATCTATATAAATAAATCACAATCCCTTTTTTTTGACGTGACTCCATAACTCGATAACGAGTGCACCAAATTGGACGATTCTTTTTTTTGTGTTCCTTAATGCAAGGGGAAGGTTTGTATGAAAGAAAATTTTTAATCCACCCAACCATTATTTAGTAATTTGACTTTAAAAATTGTAAAAAATGCCTTTAAATTAACATTGGTGGAAAATACTTTTATTAAACTGTGAGATACAAAAGAGATAATTTCCAATTACAAAGAAACTATCATGATTAAATATCAATCAAATACATTTCATGAAACATAACGTACTTAGTATATAGTGAAAGGTTTTCCCCAAATGAGAAAAAGGGTTTATATTTATAATTCGTGAACAAATAAATCATTAATATAAGAATTTGAGGGACAACGTTCTCCTGTAGACTTATCCCAAACCATTAACAATTTATCCCCTAGATGGCAGCACCTGATATTTGAAAATTTCCAATACCATTTGGTTTGATCATATGTAATCAATACTAAGATTTGAATGAGTTAAAAAACATGTGTTTATTTGTTTACATTTTGGTTTTTATTTTGTCAAGGATTTAGAAATTGTACTTAGTTCAAAGCTTTTTTAATAACCAAGGTAAAAAGTGTTATAATTTGAGCTGGAATCTTTTCATTTAACTGTGCTACATTTAATATTCACATTAAAGACAGGACAACGTCTGTCGGGTCATCTAGTTACTAATAAAACCAAGTGTTATGATTACATGAATTTTATAACGTTATACTACAAACACAAACACCTATATAGAGATGGAAACCTACGTTTGAGATGAGAACTTGCACTGAAAGCCAATAAAAAAACAATTACACGTCGCTATTTTACAGACTAACAACCTTTGACAGTTGATTAACGTCATCGTTTGGTGCAGGAGACTTTTTATTTTGCAAAAAGAAGAAGGGTTTTCTGTGACTAATAACCAGCTAAAGAATTTTAATGCCTGTATATAGACTCACAGAAGAAGGTCTTTAGTTTGTCTAATTCCCATGTCTAATATCTACATAGCGATATTTATGCTGTAAGTTTCCTTTGATTTTTAATACAATTTTACTTTAAATATAAATTTGTGCTCTACATATACAATTACATCTGAACTATCGATATTAATGTCAGGTGTTGTAATCACCGTGCTATATTCTCAGATAATTTTGTTTGAGAAAATCAATCACTACATTCTTGAATTTAACGACTAAAGTTTCTTCTCCCAGTTTCGAAGACTTACGCTGTTGTTTTCACAAACTCGTTCAACAACATTCTCCCCTGTCAATATTTCACATCCTAGACTTTTCAGTACATCCCAGGTGTTTTGTTAACGTAGTCAGTATTTGAGGTAAGCAGTATTGGGATTACATAAGGATTTTTAGAACACATTTAAATCCATTCTGCTATTTCATTACGCTTTGAAATGTTAAGAACTGATAAGAGCTAATTTTTAATCTCGGTGAATATTTAATTTTGGAAGTGTACATATTTCTTAGATTAATATAATAAATATCATAGCAACTTTAGACAACCGTTCAGTGAAATAAATTTTGTTGTAGGATGAACGTTTTGCGTGTAAGGTTTATGCAATTATTACTATTTACGATTTAGCGAGTTTAAAGGCGTAATTCAGAGACGTTGGTCGATCTCTTCACTGCCACCTTGGCGGTTCGGCGTGTTACAGCTGAAGGAGGCCTGTTCACCTGATGAAGTTTCTTCCATGAAAGCATATGTCTTTCAGGGGTTGGCAGTCCTGATTGTCGTGTGTGGTCTAGGCCGAGATCTGTGATATTTAATTTCCAATTTCAGACTATTAATAGTGAAGTGCCTAGTCTTTTCTTGGTTCTAAACTAATTTGGAACCTACATATTATGTTTATTAACCATCACCATCTGAAGAAAGCTGTGAGTACGGTGAATGTGGTACACAAAATGTGCAACTAACCAAACTTGATATTTGACTAGTGGACATAGTATTTCGTGTTTACATCCTGGATACGACAAGAGCTCCGAGGGTTGAGGACACAATGTGTTTGTATGATTTATATGTTTGGCTATAAAACTTTATTTATACCGCAGAAACTCTATTTTAATCGTAAAAGATAAAATGTTTCCTTATATAAAGATTTACAAACTATATAAATCACCACTCATCAAATTCGTCATTCGAATTTTATCATAAGTCTAAAGTCCATAACAATGTTATTACATTCATTTGATTGCACTATTAAAAGCGCGCTTTAAGTTTTAAAAATAACTTTCAAAAGTACTTTAACTTTTAGCAAACACGTACAGTTTGAGATGTTTTTAACGTCCATTATTAAAATAGAGTAGCTAACAACAACACTATTAAATTTTACAAGGTACCAAATAAATGTGACAAAGGAAAATGTGAAATTGTAAAAACCAGACACGTTCAGCTGACCACACATTTTGCCCAAGACTCGGTCCTCTTGACTCTCTCACGTTTGACTTTTACCCAATTTAAACAATTTCCATTTATGACATCCTTACATTAAGCCATTACGTTTTACTGTTCCTAAAAAAGTACAACCAATAATATCCAGCCCAAGGACCAACAAAATGCCCCGCCGCAGCAAACCTGCATTTTTGGAAAATGTACAGGACATATATATGTGTCTCGTTACCGCATAAAGCTACTTAGCTAATTTCATAAAAAATAATTGCACTATTAACGGTGTATAACATTTGATTTATTATCTATAAGAATAAAACTAGGGCTCAGTAAGCAGGTTTGTATTGTTTTTATGATATTATCAAAAAACTGATACCAAGTTTTGTTAATTTATGTTCATAATTAAGGGAAATATAACAATTTCATTTCTATATAAGAGTAACAAAAAGGCTGAGTATGCAGGTACGGGGACTATTGACAAAAGATTAGTTTTTCATAAAAATCAATAGGCCACAACCAGGTATAGCCATATACCAAGTTTCATCAATGTACATTCATAAATAACAGAGATATGCAATTATATTTATTTTGAAAGGAATAACATAGAAAATTTAATGGACACTCTTTTGGGATTTTTAGATCTTCTTAATGAAATCCAATCGTCGAGGAAACTTAGATGACCTACAGTTACGGATAAATCGTAATATGAGTGTCATTACACTTTGTGATAAGATCCAATACCATTTGTGTTAATACAGACCATTCGTCAATGTGAGTAATCAGAACCGTTAAAGTAGTTGATTTCATTTCAGAGGCAGAGTTAAGCGAAATTGGGGTAAAATCACGTTAAGGCCAATCACAAGGAGATGAATGGAGCCAATTCCAAGAAGAGTGATCTTTTAATTGAGACATTAATAAGCCTCGTGAAGCACAATCTTCAAGGTTGACAGGGATTCCGTAAAATCCACTTTTTCAAATACACTTTTTATATTTTTTAAATCAAGACAATGTTTTAAATACATGGCTTAAAAAGTAGGAACTAAAACTTCTCAAAAAAGATTCAACCATAGTTTTAAAATTCTTCGTTCGTACCGGTTTACTCTCATTAGTAACGACAAATTTGTGATAAAATTATCATTATTCGAATTTGAGGTTTTACCTGTATAAAAGCTTGCAAATATTATCTGTGGTCAAACTCGACCACATTGTAAGTTAAGATTGAAGCTGATACCATTTACTCATTGGAAAGCCATTACGCCTGTTGAGGCTGATATTAAGCTGTTATTGGTTTTAGAACAAGCATAATCCATTATTCGTTATTGCTCATACTGTTATTTATAGTAGTGACTTCATTATTAATTATACTTGTTATTTAGGTGTTTAGTTTATTTCTGACACTTTTTAATTGGAAGTGACTTATTTAAAACAGTATTACAGATCTGAACCAATAAAAATATTAGGCCTATGATTTTCATGTACAAATATTTTTTAATTATAATTATAGTCAACTGTTGTAAAATAAACTGTGATTTATACTTTATTGTACATCTATTAATAAATCTGATATTGTCAAATATCAGTTCTTTATTATTATTTTGTTATCTATAATCCAACTCATATTAATTTAATATTAAAAATAATAAAGGGTATCAGGAAACTGACACATACTTTTTCCCTTTTAGCCCAACTTTAACGAATAAATTACTTTTTATTTACTAAATATAGAATACAAAGCACGATCAAATGTACAGAAAATCTTGTAAACAAGTTGTTTTAAAAAACAACCACCCAAATCCCTGCTTTGGAGGCCCTACAGAATCCATTGCTACACTCGTGGTTTTAAGAGGGGAAATGCCCCCTATTCCCCCCCAGGGTTATTAAGGGGCAACATATTTCGAATTTCCTCTGTTGGCCAATGCTAAATTGACAAGCATATCAAGTTTGAATGACATTTATCAGTAAATAAGAGAGAAATAATATTTTTTGTATTCCCCATACGAATAACATTGGACAACGTACTGCGTTTACCGCAAAATAAAAATTTCAATTTTCTCCGAAACTAGCTATCGTAGAATAGTAATTCAAAATACTAAATTATTTAGTTTTTTGAGCTCTTTTTAGTGGTGAATAGTAATATTTTTTTATATTTATGTCTTTTTATGAAAAATCCAAAAAAACTGAAGTTTTGATATTTTCAGTCCTGTAATTTCTGAGCCCGAATTTTTACAGAAATGCGGGTGGTGTCATTTTGTTTGAGGAATAAAGTTCTTCAAACGAGTAAAGTTTAATCAAAATCGTAAGAGCCGTTTTTGAGAAATTTTGATTTTTCATGTTTTTTGGCAGTTTTTGGGGGATAATTACCCTTAAAAATAAAAAATTAAAAAAAATTAAAAAATCGCCTGGAGATATCGTGGATTATTACCTACATACCAAATTTCATAAAAATCGGCCCCTTGGTTAGGGCTCTAGCTCTGTACACATCCACACAGACACACACTCGGACAGACACACACACAGACAGACATCACGTAAAAACCACTTTTTTGGGTTCAGGGAGCACCAAAACGAATATTTCCACTAACAACTCAAATTTGAAATTTTTTACGAAAACAATACTTTCTCCATATACTATGTATAGGGGGAGAAAGTAAAAAACTTCAAATGTAATAAACTAACTAGCTATATGTTGTACCTGACCATTATTGAAACAACTTTCGTTTCAATACAACTAACTTGTTTGAAAACCGATATTGCATGTTTATTGACTGCTGTTAAAAATTTCACACTGGTATGGGAATTGGTTCCATAATGAATAGTTTGGGACAAAATAAATAAGTGTCCGGAATGATACTCCAACAGATGACAAACTCAAGGCGGGATTTATTTGTGTCTGTCCATTTTCTTTTATAAACAAATTTGTATTTTTTTACATACTGCTTTGTTAGTAATTATTCAAGCACTGTATAAACATACATACTCAGAATCTATTTATTTCGGTAAAATAAACCAAGTAAAACAAAACAAAGCTTAACACTAACTTATAATGGCCCAAGATTAAAAAGAAACCAAGAAACGAAGTTGACAACGTCAAAAGAGCGCTCTTAAAGTTTATTTTCACAGCGGATGACACAGACCAAGGTTAAAAGGTGCTTTTTAGTTTACTTCAAAAATATTTTAATATCAAACAATCACGTACAATCATTGAATTTTAATTTCTTTAGAATTTTTTTATGATTTACGCTCCAAAGGTTTTGTGTTAGTTGTTCCCAAAGTGGATTTAAACTTGGATTTTGAGTCTGTGGCTCAAATATGGTAGAAAAATATATAGAAATTGCATTATCGAGGATGTAATGACTCACTTTAAAAAAAGTAATTTTAACTAACCTTCTAATCCTGATTATCATCTGAAAGGTAACATTCTTGATTTGCGTTTTATACAAAAATCTACTTTACTAACTGATACAATCAATATATATTTTTAACTCGGTATAAAGACGGTATCACTCTTGATTTGTCTTCCATTTGGAAATGTGAGTTCACTAAGCTAGGCAAATACGTAAGAATCGAAGTCATAAAGGGAAACATTATAGACAAAAGAGGGAAAATCACCATCATGAATAATACTTAAATAAATATATATTGGTTAATACAGTTATTATCATCTTAAACACTTGTTCGTTTTTGTCAAATCCTGCTGGTACAGATTAAGTTGAATTTGGAACCACTGGGACGTAATATCAATATTTTGTACAAATTAGTGATAAACCGAGAGCCGTCGCATATTAACAGGCCGCCCTTCCCGCTCCCCCTAGCACCTCCTGCTCCCCCTAGCACCTCCCCTTACATCTTACAACCCCTCCCCAAACCATAGTCCTTGCCCTCTACTGTAGCACCTCCCCTTACCCCTCAGAACCCACCCTCCACCTTAGAAAATACTCTACTCTTATACCTCCTACTACACCTTAGACTCTGGTAACCACCTTAGCAAATATTCCTCTACCTCCCCTTACACCTCAGAACCCACCCTCCACCTTAGCATATACTCTACTCTTATACCTCCTACTACACCTTAAACTCTGGCAACCACCTTAGCACATATTCCTCTACCTCCTCTTACACCTTAGAACCTCCCTCAACTTAGCACATATTCCTATATTCTAGTACCTCCTCTTACACCTCAGAACCCACCCTCCACCTTAGCATATACTCTACTCTTATACCTCCTACTACACCTTAGACTCTGGCAACCAACTTAGCACATATTCCTCTACCTCCTCTTACACCTCAGAACCCACCCTCCACCTTAGCATACACTCTACTCTTATACCTCCTACTACACCTTAGACTCTGGCAACCACCTTAGCACATATTCCTCTACCTCCTCTTACACCTTAGAACCTCCCTCAACTTAGCACATATTCCTATATTCTAGTAACTCCTCTTACACCTCACAACCCCCCCTCCACCTTAGCATATACTCTACTCTTATACCTCCTACTACACCTTAGACTCTGGCAACCACCTTAGCACATATTCCTCTACCTCCTCTTACACCTTAGAACCTCCCTCAACTTAGCACATATTCCTATATTCTAGTACCTCCTCTTACACCTCAGAACCCACCCTCCACCTTAGCATATACTCTACTCTTATACCTCCTACTACACCTAAGACTCTGGCAACCACCTCAGCACATATTCCTCTACCTCCTCTTACACCTTAGAACCTCCCTCAACTTAGCACATATTCCTATATTCTAGTACCTCCTCTTACATCTCAGAACCCACCCTCAACCTTAGCATATACTCTACTCTTATACCTCCTACTACACCTTAGACTCTGGAAACCACCTTAACACATATTCCTCTACCTCCTCTTACACCTTAGAACCTCCCTCAGCTTAGCACATATTCCTATATTCTAGTACCTCCTCTTACACCTCAGAACCCACCCTCAACCTTAGCATATACTCTACTCTTATACCTCCTACTACACCTTAGACTCTGGCAACCACCTTAGCACATATTCCTCTACCTCCTCTTACACCTTAAAACCTCCCTCAACTTAGCACATATTCCTATATTCTAGTACCTCCTCTTACACCTCAGAACCCACCCTCAACCTTAGCATATACTCTACTCTTATACCTCCTACTACACCTTAGACTCTGGCAACCACCTTAGCACATATTCCTCTACCTCCTCTTACACCTTAGAACCTCCCTCAACATAGCACATATTCCTATATTCTAGTACCTCCTCTTACACCTCAGAACCCACCCTCCACCTTAGCATATACTCTACTCTTATACCTCCTACTACACCTTAGACTCTGGCTACCACCTTAGCACATATTCCTCTACCTCCTCTTACACCTCAGAACCCACCCTCCACCTTAGCAAACACTCTACTCTTATACCTCCTACTACACCTTAGACTCTGGCAACCACCTTAGCACATATTCCTCTACCTCCTCTTACACCTTAGAACCTCCCTCAACTTAGCACATATTCCTATATTCTAGTACCTCCTCTTACACCTCAGAACCCACCCTCCACCTTAGCATATACTCTACTCTTATACCTCCTACTACACCTTAGACTCTGGCAACCACCTCAGCACATATTCCTCTACCTCCTCTTACACCTTAGAACCTCCCTCAACTTAGCACATATTCCTATATTCTAGTTCCTCCTCTTACATCTCAGAACCCACCCTCACCCTTAGTATATACTCTACTCTTATACCTCCTACTACACCTTAGACTCTGTCAACCACCTTAACACATATTCCTCTACCTCCTCTTACACCTTAGAACCTCCCTCAGCTTAGCTCATATTCCTATATTCTAGTACCTCCTCTTACACCTCAGAACCCCCCCTCAACCTTAGCATATACTCTACTCTTATACCTCCTACTACACCTTAGACTCTGGCAACCACCTTAGCACATATTCCTCTACCTCCTCTTACACCTTAGAACCTCCCTCAACTTAGCACATATTCCTATATTCTAGTACCTCCTCTTACACCTCAGAACCCACCCTCAACCGTAGCATATACTCTACTCTTATACCTCCTACTACACCTTAGACTCTGGCAACCACCTTAGCACATATTCCTCTACCTCCTCTTACACCTTAGAACCTCCCTCAACTTAGCACATATTCCTATATTCTAGTACCTCCTCTTACACCTCAGAACCCACCCTCCACCTTAGCATATACTCTACTCTTATACCTCCTACTACACCTTATACTCTGGCAACCACCTTAGCACATATTCCTTTACCTCCTCTTACACCTCAGAACCCACCCTCCACCTTAGCATACACTCTACTCTTATACCTCCTACTACACCTTAGACTCTGGCAACCACCTTAGCACATATTCCTCTACCTCCTCTTACACCTTAGAACCTCCCTCAACTTAGCACATATTCCTATATTCTAGTAACTCCTCTTACACCTCACAACCCCCCCTCCACCTTAGCATATACTCTACTCTTATACCTCCTACTACACCTTAGACTCTGGCAACCACCTTAGCACATATTCCTCTACCTCCTCTTACACCTTAGAACCTCCCTCAACTTAGCACATATTCCTATATTCTAGTAACTCCTCTTACACCTAAGAACCACCCCTCCACCTTAGCATATACTCTACTCTTATACCTCCTACTACACCTTAGACTCTGGCAACCACCTTAGCACATATTCCTCTACCTCCTCTTACACCTTAGAACCTCCCTCAGCTTAGCACATATTCCTATATTCTAGTACCTCCTCTTACACCTCAGAACCCACCCTCAACCTTAGCATATACTCTACTCTTATACCTCCTACGACACCTTAGACTCTGGCAACCACCTTAGCACATATTCCTCTACCTCCTCTTACACCTTAGAACCTCCCTCAACATAGCACATATTCCTATATTCTAGTACCTCCTCTTACACCTCAGAACCCACCCTCCACCTTAGCATATACTCTACTCTTATACCTCCTACTACACCTTAGACTCTGGCAACCACCTCAGCACATATTCCTCTACCTCCTCTTACACCTTAGAACCTCCCTCAACTTAGCACATATTCCTATATTCTAGTACCTCCTCTTACATCTCAGAACCCACCCTCAACCTTAGTATATACTCTACTCTTATCCCGCCTACTACACATTAGACTCTGGCAACCACCTTAACACATATTCCTCTACCTCCTCTTACACCTTAGAACCTCCCTCAGCTTAGCACATATTCCTATATTCTAGTACCTCCTCTTACACCTCAGAACCCACCCTCAACCTTAGCATATACTCTACTCTTATACCTCCTACTACACCTTAGACTCTGGCAACCACCTTAGCACATATTCCTCTACCTCCTCTTACACCTTAGAACCTCCCTCAACATAGCACATATTCCTATATTCTAGTACCTCCTCTTACACCTCAGAACCCACCCTCCACCTTAGCATATACTCTACTCTTATACCTCCTACTACACCTTAGACTCTGGCAACCACCTTAGCACATATTCCTCTACCTCCTCTTACACCTCAGAACCCACCCTCCACCTTAGCATACACTCTACTCTTATACCTCCTACTACACCTTAGACTCTGGCAACCACCTTAGCACATATTCCTCTACCTCCTCTTACACCTTAGAACCTCCCTCAACTTAGCACATATTCCTATATTCTAGTACCTCCTCTTACACCTCAGAACCCACCCTCCACCTTAGCATATACTCTACTCTTATACCTCCTACTACACCTTAGACTCTGGCAACCACCTCAGCACATATTCCTCTACCTCCTCTTACACCTTAGAACCTCCCTCAACTTAGCACATATTCCTATATTCTAGTTCCTCCTCTTACATCTCAGAACCCACCCTCACCCTTAGTATATACTCTACTCTTATACCTCCTACTACACCTTAGACTCTGTCAACCACCTTAATACATATTCCTCTACCTCCTCTTACACCTTAGAACCTCCCTCAATTTAGCACATATTCCTATATTCTAGTAACTCCTCTTACACCTCACAACCCCCCCTCCACCTTAGCATATACTCTACTCTTATACCTCCTACTACACCTTAGACTCTGGCAACCACCTTAGCACATATTCCTCTACCTCCTCTTACACCTTAGAACCTCCCTCAACTTAGCACATATTCCTATATTCTAGTAACTCCTCTTACACCTAAGAACCGCCCCTCCACCTTAGCATATACTCTACTCTTATACCTCCTACTACACCTTAGACTCTGGCAACCACCTTAGCACATATTCCTCTACCTCCTCTTACACCTTAGAACCTCCCTCAACTTAGCACATATTCCTATATTCTAGTACCTCCTCTTACACCTCAGAACCCACCCTCCACCTTAGCATATACTCTACTCTTATACCTCCTACTACACCTTAGACTCTGGCAACCACCTCAGCACATATTCCTCTACCTCCTCTTACACCTTAGAACCTCCCTCAACTTAGCACATATTCCTATATTCTAGTACCTCCTCTTACATCTCAGAACCCACCCTCAACCTTAGTATATACTCTACTCTTATCCCTCCTACTACACCTTAGACTCTGGCAACCACCTTAACACATATTCCTCTACCTCCTCTTACACCTTAGAACCTCCCTCAGCTTAGCACATATTCCTATATTCTAGTACCTCCTCTTACACCTCAGAACCCACCCTCAACCTTAGCATATACTCTACTCTTATACCTCCTACTACACCTTAGACTCTGGCAACCACCTTAGCACATATTCCTCTACCTCCTCTTACACCTTAGAACCTCCCTCAACTTAGCACATATTCCTATATTCTAGAACCTCCTCTTACACCTCAGAACCCACCCTCAACCTTAGCATATACTCTACTCTTATACCTCCTACTACACCTTAGACTCTGGCAACCACCTTAGCACATATTCCTCTACCTCCTCTTACACCTTAGAACCTCCCTCAACTTAGCACATATTCCTATATTCTAGTACCTCCTCTTACACCTAAGAACCGCCCCTCCACCTTAGCATATACTCTACTCTTATACCTCCTACTACACCTTAGACTCTGGCAACCACCTTAGCACATATTCCTCTACCTCCTCTTACACCTTAAAACCTCCCTCAACTTAGCACATATTCCTATATTCTAGTACCTCCTCTTACACCTCAGAACCCACCCTCCACCTTAGCATATACTCTACTCTTATACCTCCTACTACACCTTAGACTCTGGCAACCACCTCAGCACATATTCCTCTACCTCCTCTTACACCTTAGAACCTCCCTCAACTTAGCACATATTCCTATATTCTAGTACCTCCTCTTACATCTCAGAACCCACCCTCAACCTTAGTATATACTCTACTCTTATCCCTCCTACTACACCTTAGACTCTGGCAACCACCTTAACACATATTCCTCTACCTCCTCTTACACCTTAGAACCTCCCTCAGCTTAGCACATATTCCTATATTCTAGTACCTCCTCTTACACCTCAGAACCCACCCTCAACCTTAGCATATACTCTACTCTTATACCTCCTACTACACCTTAGACTCTGGCAACCACCTTAGCACATATTCCTCTACCTCCTCTTACACCTTAGAACCTCCCTCAACATAGCACATATTCCTATATTCTAGTACCTCCTCTTACACCTCAGAACCCACCCTCCACCTTAGCATATACTCTACTCTTATACCTCCTACTACACCTTAGACTCTGGCAACCACCTTAGCACATATTCCTCTACCTCCTCTTACACCTCAGAACCCACCCTCCACCTTAGCATACACTCTACTCTTATACCTCCTACTACACCTTAGACTCTGGCAACCACCTTAGCACATATTCCTCTACCTCCTCTTACACCTTAGAACCTCCCTCAACTTAGCACATATTCCTATATTCTAGTACCTCCTCTTACACCTCAGAACCCACCCTCCACCTTAGCATATACTCTACTCTTATATCTCCTACTACACCTTAGACTCTGGCAACCACCTTAGCACATATTCCTCTACCTCCTCTTAAACCTTAGAATCTCCCTCAACTTAGCACATATTCCTATATTCTAGTACCTCCTCTTACACCTCAGAACCCACCCTCCACCTTAGCATATACTCTACTCTTATACCTCCTACTAAACCTTAGACTCTGGCAACCACCTTAGCACATATTCCTCTACCTCCTCTTACACCTTAGAACCTCCCTCAACTTAGCACATATTCCTATATTCTAGCACCTCCCCTTACCCCTTAGAACCCCCCCTAAACCTTAGCATATTTTCTACTCTTATACCTCCTACTACACCTTAGACTCTGGCAACCACCTTAGCACATATTCCTCTACCTCCTCTTACACCTTAGAACCTCCCTCAACTTAGCACATATTCCTATATTCTAGTTCCTCCTCTTACATCTCAGAACCCACCCTCACCCTTAGTATATACTCTACTCTTATACCTCCTACTACACCTTAGACTCTGTCAACCACATTAACACATATTCCTCTACCTCCTCTTACACCTTAGAACCTCCCTCGGCTTAGCTCATATTCCTATATTCTAGTACCTCCTCTTACACCTCAGAACCCCCCCTCAACTTTAGCATATACTCTACTCTTATACCTCCTACTACACCTTAGACTCTGGCAACCACCTTAGCACATATTCCTCTACCTCCTCTTACACCTTAGAACCTCCCTCAACTTAGCACATATTCCTATATTCTAGTACCTCCTCTTACACCTCAGAACCCACCCTCCACCTTAGCATATACTCTACTCTTATACCTCCTACTACACCTTATACTCTGGCAACCACCTTAGCACATATTCCTTTACCTCCTCTTACACCTCAGAACCCACCCTCCACCTTAGCATATACTCTACTCTTATACCTCCTACTACACCTTAGACTCTGGCAACCACCTCAGCACATATTCCTCTACCTCCTCTTACACCTTAGAACCTCCCTCAACTTAGCACATATTCCTATATTCTAGTACCTCCTCTTACATCTCAGAACCCACCCTCAACCTTAGTATATACTCTACTCTTATCCCTCCTACTACACCTTAGACTCTGGCAACCACCTTAACACATATTCCTCTACCTCCTCTTACACCTTAGAACCTCCCTCAGCTTAGCACATATTCCTATATTCTAGTACCTCCTCTTACACCTCAGAACACACCCTCAACCTTAGCATATACTCTACTCTTATACCTCCTACTACACCTTAGACTCTGGCAACCACCTTAGCACATATTCCTCTACCTCCTCTTACACCTTAGAACCTCCCTCAACATAGCACATATTCCTATATTCTAGTACCTCCTCTTACACCTCAGAACCCACCCTCCACCTTAGCATATACTCTACTCTTATACCTCCTACTACACCTTAGACTCTGGCAACCACCTTAGCACATATTCCTCTACCTCCTCTTACACCTCAGAACCCACCCTCCACCTTAGCATACACTCTACTCTTATACCTCCTACTACACCTTAGACTCTGGCAACCACCTTAGCACATATTCCTCTACCTCCTCTTACACCTTAGAACCTCCCTCAACTTAGCACATATTCCTAAATTCTAGTACCTCCTCTTACACCTCAGAACCCACCCTCCACCTTAGCATATACTCTACTCTTATACCTCCTACTACACCTTAGACTCTGGCAACCACCTCAGCACATATTCCTCTACCTCCTCTTACACCTTAGAACCTCCCTCAACTTAGCACATATTCCTATATTCTAGTTCCTGCTCTTACATCTCAGAACCCACCCTCACCCTTAGTATATACTCTACTCTTATACCTCCTACTACACCTTAGACTCTGTCAACCACCTTAACACATATTCCTCTACCTCCTCTTACACCTTAGAACCTCCCTCAGCTTAGCTCATATTCCTATATTCTAGTACCTCCTCTTACACCTCAGAACCCCCCCTCAACCTTAGCATATACTCTACTCTTATACCTCCTACTACACCTTAGACTCTGGCAACCACCTTAGCACATATTCCTCTACCTCCTCTTACATCTTAGAACCTCCCTCAACTTAGCACATATTCCTATATTCTAGTACCTCCTCTTACACCTCAGAACCCACCCTCAACCGTAGCATATACTCTACTCTTATACCTCCTACTACACCTTAGACTCTGGCAACCACCTTAGCACATATTCCTCTACCTCCTCTTACACCTTAGAACCTCCCTCAACTTAGCACATATTCCTATATTCTAGTACCTCCTCTTACACCTCAGAACCCACCCTCCACCTTAGCATATACTCTACTCTTATACCTCCTACTACACCTTATACTCTGGCAACCACCTTAGCACATATTCCTTTACCTCCTCTTACACCTCAGAACCCACCCTCCACCTTAGCATACACTCTACTCTTATACCTCCTACTACACCTTAGACTCTGGCAACCACCTTAGCACATATTCCTCTACCTCCTCTTACACCTTAGAACCTTCCTTAAACTTAGCACATATTCCTATATTCTAGTAACTCCTCTTACACCTCACAACCCCCCCTCCACTTTAGCATATACTCTACTCTTATACCTCCTACTACACCTTAGACTCTGGCAACCACCTTAGCACATATTCCTCTACCTCCTCTTACACCTTAGAACCTCCCTCAACTTAGCACATATTCCTATATTCTAGTAACTCCTCTTACACCTAAGAACCGCCCCTCCACCTTAGCATATACTCTACTCTTATACCTCCTACTACACCTTAGACTCTGGCAACCACATTAGCACATATTCCTCTACCTCCTCTTACACCTTAGAACCTCCCTCAACTTAGCACATATTCCTATATTCTAGTACCTCCTCTTACACCTCAGAACCCACCCTCCACCTTAGCATATACTCTACTCTTATACCTCCTACTACACCTTAGACTCTGGCAACCACCTCAGCACATATTCCTCTACCTCCTCTTACACCTTAGAACCTCCCTCAACTTAGCACATATTCCTATATTCTAGTACCTCCTCTTACATCTCAGAACCCACCCTCAACCTTAGTATATACTCTACTCTTATCCCTCCTACTACACCTTAGACTCTGGCAACCACCTTAACACATATTCCTCTACCTCCTCTTACACCTTAGAACCTCCCTCAGCTTAGCACATATTCCTATATTCTAGTACCTCCTCTTACACCTCAGAACCCACCCTCAACCTTAGCATATACTCTACTCTTATACCTCCTACTACACCTTAGACTCTGGCAACCACCTTAGCACATATTCCTCTACCTCCTCTTACACCTTAGAACCTCCCTCAACATAGCACATATTCCTATATTCTAGTACCTCCTCTTACACCTCAGAACCCACCCTCCACCTTAGCATATACTCTACTCTTATACCTCCTACTACACCTTAGACTCTGGCAACCACCTTAGCACATATTCCTCTACCTCCTCTTACACCTCAGAACCCACCCTCCACCTTAGCATACACTCTACTCTTATACCTCCTACTACACCTTAGACTCTGGCAACCACCTTAGCACATATTCCTCTACCTCTTCTTACACCTTAGAACCTCCCTCAACTTAGCACATATTCCTATATTCTAGTACCTCCTCTTACACCTCAGAACCCACCCTCCACCTTAGCATATACTCTACTCTTATACCTCCTACTACACCTTAGACTCTGGCAACCACCTCAGCACATATTCCTCTACCTCCTCTTACACCTTAGAACCTCCCTCAACTTAGCACATATTCCTATATTCTAGTTCCTCCTCTTACATCTCAGAACCCACCCTCACCCTTAGTATATACTCTACTCTTATACCTCCTACTACACCTTAGACTCTGTCAACCACCTTAACACATATTCCTCTACCTCCTGTTACACCTTAGAACCTCCCTCAACTTAGCACATATTCCTATATTCTAGTAACTCCTCTTACACCTCACAACCCCCCCTCCACCTTAGCATATACTCTACTCTTATACCTCCTACTACACCTTAGACTCTGGCAACCACCTTAGCACATATTCCTCTACCTCCTCTTACACCTTAGAACCTCCCTCAACTTAGCACATATTCCTATATTCTAGTAACTCCTCTTACACCTAAGAACCGCCCCTCCACCTTAGCATATACTCTACTCTTATACCTCCTACTACACCTTAGACTCTGGCAACCACCTTAGCACATATTCCTCTACCTCCTCTTACACCTTAGAACCTCCCTCAACTTAGCACATATTCCTATATTCTAGTACCTCCTCTTACACCTCAGAACCCACCCTCCACCTTAGCATATACTCTACTCTTATACCTCCTACTACACCTTAGACTCTGGCAACCACCTCAGCACATATTCCTCTACCTCCTCTTACACCTTAGAACCTCCCTCAACTTAGCACATATTCCTATATTCTAGTACCTCCTCTTACATCTCAGAACCCACCCTCAACCTTAGTATATACTCTACTCTTATCCCTCCTACTACACCTTAGACTCTGGCAACCACCTTAACACATATTCCACTACCTCCTCTTACACCTTAGAACCACCCTCAGCTTAGCACATATTCCTATATTCTAGTACCTCCTCTTACACCTCAGAACCCACCCTCAACCTTAGCATATACTCTACTCTTATACCTCCTACTACACCTTAGACTCTGGCAACCACCTTAGCACATATTCCTCTACCTCCTCTTACACCTTAGAACCTCCCTCAACTTAGCACATATTCCTATATTCTAGTACCTCCTCTTACACCTCAGAACCCACCCTCAACCTTAGCATATACTCTACTCTTATACCTCCTACTACACCTTAGACTCTGGCAACCACCTTAGCACATATTCCTCTACCTCCTCTTACACCTTAGAACCTCCCTCAACTTAGCACATATTCCTATATTCTAGTACCTCCTCTTACACCTCAGAACCCACCCTCCACCTTAGCATATACTCTACTCTTATACCTCCTACTACACCTTAGACTCTGGCAACCACCTCAGCACATATTCCTCTACCTCCTCTTACACCTTAGAACCTCCCTCAACTTAGCACATATTCCTATATTCTAGTACCTCCTCTTACATCTCAGAACCCACCCTCAACCTTAGTATATACTCTACTCTTATCCATCCTACTACACCTTAGACTCTGGCAACCACCTTAACACATATTCCTCTACCTCCTCTTACACCTTAGAACCTCCCTCAGCTTAGCACATATTCCTATATTCTAGTACCTCCTCTTACACCTCAGAACCCACCCTCAACCTTAGCATATACTCTACTCTTATACCTCCTACTACACCTTAGACTCTGGCAACCACCTTAGCACATATTCCTCTACCTCCTCTTACACCTTAGAACCTCCCTCAACATAGCACATATTCCTATATTCTAGTACCTCCTCTTACACCTCAGAACCCACCCTCCACCTTAGCATATACTCTACTCTTATACCTCCTACTACACCTTAGACTCTGGCAACCACCTTAGCACATATTCCTCTACCTCCTCTTACACCTCAGAACCCACCCTCCACCTTAGCATACACTCTACTCTTATACCTCCTACTACACCTTAGACTCTGGCAACCACCTTAGCACATATTCCTCTACCTCCTCTTACACCTTAGAACCTCCCTCAACTTAGCACATATTCCTATATTCTAGTACCTCCTCTTACACCTCAGAACCCACCCTCCACCTTAGCATATACTCTACTCTTATATTTCCTACTACACCTTAGACTCTGGCAACCACCTTAGCACATATTCCTCTACCTCCTCTTACACCTTAGAATCTCCCTCAACTTAGCACATATTCCTATATTCTAGTACCTCCTCTTACACCTCAGAACCCACCCTCCACCTTAGCATATACTCTACTCTTATACCTCCTACTAAACCTTAGACTCTGGCAACCACCTTAGCACATATTCCTCTACCTCCTCTTACACCTTAGAACCTCCCTCAACTTAGCACATATTCCTATATTCTAGCACCTCCCCTTACCCCTTAGAACCCCCCCTCAACCTTAGCATATACTCTACTCTTATACCTCCTACTACACCTTAGACTCTGGCAACCACCTTAGCACATATTCCTCTACCTCCTCTTACACCTTAGAACCTCCCTCAACTTAGCACATATTCCTATATTCTAGTTCCTCCTCTTACATCTCAGAACCCACCCTCACCCTTAGTATATACTCTACTCTTATACCTCCTACTACACCTTAGACTCTGTCAACCACCTTAACACATATTCCTCTACCTCCTGTTACACCTTAGAACCTCCCTCAACTTAGCACATATTCCTATATTCTAGTAACTCCTCTTACACCTCACAACCCCCCCTCCACCTTAGCATATACTCTACTCTTATACCTCCTACTACACCTTAGACTCTGGCAACCACCTTAGCACATATTCCTCTACCTCCTCTTACACCTTAGAACCTCCCTCAACTTAGCACATATTCCTATATTCTAGCACCTCCCCTTACCCCTTAGAACCCCCCCTCAACCTTAGCATATACTCTACTCTTATACCTCCTACTACACCTTAGACTCTGGCAACCACCTTAGCACATATTCCTCTACCTCCTCTTACACCTTAGAACCTCCCTCAACTTAGCACATATTCCTATATTCTAGTTCCTCCTCTTACATCTCAGAACCCACCCTCACCCTTAGTATATACTCTAATCTTATACCTCCTACTACACCTTAGACTCTGTCAACCACCTTAACACATATTCCTCTACCTCCTCTTACACCTTAGAACCTCCCTCAGCTTAGCTCATATTCCTATATTCTAGTACCTCCTCTTACACCTCAGAACCCCCCCTCAACCTTAGCATATACTCTACTCTTATACCTCCTACTACACCTTAGACTCTGGCAACCACCTTAGCACATATTCCTCTACCTCCTCTTACACCTTAGAACCTCCCTCAACTTAGCACATATTCCTATATTCTAGTTCCTCCTCTTACATCTCAGAACCCACCCTCACCCTTAGTATATACTCTACTCTTATACCTCCTACTACACCTTAGACTCTGTCAACCACCTTAACACATATTCCTCTACCTCCTCTTACACCTTAGAACCTCCCTCAGCTTAGCTCATATTCCTATATTCTAGTACCTCCTCTTACACCTCAGAACCCACCCTCCACCTTAGCATATACTCTACTCTTATACCTCCTACTACACCTTATACTCTGGCAACCACCTTAGCACATATTCCTTTACCTCCTCTTACACCTCAGAACCCACCCTCCACCTTAGCATACACTCTATTCTTATACCTCCTACTACACCTTAGACTCTGGCAACCACCTTAGCACATATTCCTCTACCTCCTCTTACACCTTAGAACCTCCCTCAACTTAGCACATATTCCTATATTCTAGTAACTCCTCTTACACCTCACAACCCCCCCTCCACCTTAGCATATACTCTACTCTTATACCTCCTACTACACCTTAGACTCTCGCAACCACCTTAGCACATATTCCTCTACCTCCTCTTACACCTTAGAACCTCCCTCAACTTAGCACATATTCCTATATTCTAGTAACTCCTCTTACACCTAAGAACCGCCCCTCCACCTTAGCATATACTCTACTCTTATACCTCCTACTACACCTTAGACTCTGGCAACCACCTTAGCACATATTCCTCTACCTCTTCTTACACCTTAGAACCTCCCTCAACTTAGCACATATTCCTATATTCTAGTACCTCCTCTTACACCTCAGAACCCACCCTCCACCTTAGCATATACTCTACTCTTATACCTCCTACTACACCTTAGACTCTGGCAACCACCTCAGCACATATTCCTCTACCTCCTCTTACACCTTAGAACCTCCCTCAACTTAGCACATATTCCTAAATTCTAGTACCTCCTCTTACATCTCAGAACCCACCCTCAACCTTAGTATATACTCTACTCTTATCCCTCCTAATACACCTTAGACTCTGGCAACCACCTTAACACATATTACTCTACCTCCTCTTACACCTTAGAACCTCCCTCAGCTTAGCACATATTCCTATATTCTAGTACCTCCTCTTACACCTCAGAACCCACCCTCAACCTTAGCATATACTCTACTCTTATACCTCCTACTACACCTTAGACTCTGGCAACCACCTTAGCACATATTCCTCTACCTCCTCTTACACCTTAGAACCTCCCTCAACATAGCACATATTCCTATATTCTAGTACCTCCTCTTACACCTCAGAACCCACCCTCCACCTTAGCATATACTCTACTCTTATACCTCCTACTACACCTTAGACTCTGGCAACCACCTTAGCACATATTCCTCTACCTCCTCTTACACCTCAGAACCCACCCTCCACCTTAGCATACACTCTACTCTTATACCTCCTACTACACCTTAGACTCTGGCAACCACCTTAGCACATATTCCTCTACCTCCTCTTACACCTTAGAACCTCCCTCAGCTTAGCTCATATTCCTATATTCTAGTACCTCCTCTTACACCTCAGAACCCCCCCTCAACCTTAGCATATACTCTACTCTTATACCTCCTACTACACCTTAGACTCTGGCAACCACCTTAGCACATATTCCTCTACCTCCTCTTACACCTTAGAACCTCCCTCAACTTAGCACATATTCCTATATTCTAGTACCTCCTCTTACACCTCAGAACCCACCCTCAACCGTAGCATATACTCTACTCTTATACCTCCTACTACACCTTAGACTCTGGCAACCACCTTAGCACATATTCCTCTACCTCCTCTTACACCTTAGAACCTCCCTCAACTTAGCACATATTCCTATATTCTAGTACCTCCTCTTACACCTCAGAACCCACCCTCCACCTTAGCATATACTCTACTCTTATACCTCCTACTACACCTTATACTCTGGCAACCACCTTAGCACATATTCCTCTACCTCCTCTTACACCTCAGAACCCACCCTCCACCTTAGCATACACTCTACTCTTATACCTCCTACTACACCTTAGACTCTGGCAACCACCTTAGCACATATTCCTCTACCTCCTCTTACACCTTAGAACCTCCCTCAACTTAGCACATATTCCTATATTCTAGTACCTCCTCTTACACCTCAGAACCCACCCTCCACCTTAGCATATACTCTACTCTTATACCTCCTACTACACCTTAGACTCTGGCAACCACCTCAGCACATATTCCTCTACCTCCTCTTACACCTTAGAACCTCCCTCAACTTAGCACATATTCCTATATTCTAGTTCCTCCTCTTACATCTCAGAACCCACCCTCACCCTTAGTATATACTCTACTCTTATACCTCCTACTACACCTTAGACTCTGTCAACCACCTTAACACATATTCCTCTACCTCCTGTTACACCTTAGAACCTCCCTCAACTTAGCACATATTCCTATATTCTAGTAACTCCTCTTACACCTCACAACCCCCCCTCCACCTTAGCATATACTCTACTCTTATACCTCCTACTACACCTTAGACTCTGGCAACCACCTTAGCACATATTCCTCTACCTCCTCTTACACCTTAGAACCTCCCTCAACTTAGCACATATTCCTATATTCTAGTAACTCCTCTTACACCTAAGAACCGCCCCTCCACCTTAGCATATACTCTACTCTTATACCTCCTACTACACCTTAGACTCTGGCAACCACCTTAGCACATATTCCTCTACCTCCTCTTACACCTTAGAACCTCCCTCAACTTAGCACATATTCCTATATTCTAGTACCTCCTCTTACACCTCAGAACCCACCCTCCACCTTAGCATACACTCTACTCTTATACCTCCTACTACACCTTAGACTCTGGCAACCACCTTAGCACATATTCCTCTACCTCCTCTTACACCTTAGAACCTCCCTCAACTTAGCACATATTCCTAAATTCTAGTACCTCCTCTTACACCTCAGAACCCACCCTCCACCTTAGCATATACTCTACTCTTATACCTCCTACTACACCTTAGACTCTGGCAACCACCTCAGCACATATTCCTCTACCTCCTCTTACACCTTAGAACCTCCCTCAACTTAGCACATATTCCTATATTCTAGTTCCTGCTCTTACATCTCAGAACCCACCCTCACCCTTAGTATATACTCTACTCTTATACCTCCTACTACACCTTAGACTCTGTCAACCACCTTAACACATATTCCTCTACCTCCTCTTACACCTTAGAACCTCCCTCAGCTTAGCTCATATTCCTATATTCTAGTACCTCCTCTTACACCTCAGAACCCCCCCTCAACCTTAGCATATACTCTACTCTTATACCTCCTACTACACCTTAGACTCTGGCAACCACCTTAGCACATATTCCTCTACCTCCTCTTACATCTTAGAACCTCCCTCAACTTAGCACATATTCCTATATTCTAGTACCTCCTCTTACACCTCAGAACCCACCCTCAACCGTAGCATATACTCTACTCTTATACCTCCTACTACACCTTAGACTCTGGCAACCACCTTAGCACATATTCCTCTACCTCCTCTTACACCTTAGAACCTCCCTCAACTTAGCACATATTCCTATATTCTAGTACCTCCTCTTACACCTCAGAACCCACCCTCCACCTTAGCATATACTCTACTCTTATACCTCCTACTACACCTTATACTCTGGCAACCACCTTAGCACATATTCCTTTACCTCCTCTTACACCTCAGAACCCACCCTCCACCTTAGCATACACTCTACTCTTATACCTCCTACTACACCTTAGACTCTGGCAACCACCTTAGCACATATTCCTCTACCTCCTCTTACACCTTAGAACCTTCCTTAAACTTAGCACATATTCCTATATTCTAGTAACTCCTCTTACACCTCACAACCCCCCCTCCACTTTAGCATATACTCTACTCTTATACCTCCTACTACACCTTAGACTCTGGCAACCACCTTAGCACATATTCCTCTACCTCCTCTTACACCTTAGAACCTCCCTCAACTTAGCACATATTCCTATATTCTAGTAACTCCTCTTACACCTAAGAACCGCCCCTCCACCTTAGCATATACTCTACTCTTATACCTCCTACTACACCTTAGACTCTGGCAACCACATTAGCACATATTCCTCTACCTCCTCTTACACCTTAGAACCTCCCTCAACTTAGCACATATTCCTATATTCTAGTACCTCCTCTTACACCTCAGAACCCACCCTCCACCTTAGCATATACTCTACTCTTATACCTCCTACTACACCTTAGACTCTGGCAACCACCTCAGCACATATTCCTCTACCTCCTCTTACACCTTAGAACCTCCCTCAACTTAGCACATATTCCTATATTCTAGTACCTCCTCTTACATCTCAGAACCCACCCTCAACCTTAGTATATACTCTACTCTTATCCCTCCTACTACACCTTAGACTCTGGCAACCACCTTAACACATATTCCTCTACCTCCTCTTACACCTTAGATCCTCCCTCAGCTTAGCACATATTCCTATATTCTAGTACCTCCTCTTACACCTCAGAACCCACCCTCAACCTTAGCATATACTCTACTCTTATACCTCCTACTACACCTTAGACTCTGGCAACCACCTTAGCACATATTCCTCTACCTCCTCTTACACCTTAGAACCTCCCTCAACATAGCACATATTCCTATATTCTAGTACCTCCTCTTACACCTCAGAACCCACCCTCCACCTTAGCATATACTCTACTCTTATACCTCCTACTACACCTTAGACTCTGGCAACCACCTTAGCACATATTCCTCTACCTCCTCTTACACCTCAGAACCCACCCTCCACCTTAGCATACACTCTACTCTTATACCTCCTACTACACCTTAGACTCTGGCAACCACCTTAGCACATATTCCTCTACCTCTTCTTACACCTTAGAACCTCCCTCAACTTAGCACATATTCCTATATTCTAGTACCTCCTCTTACACCTCAGAACCCACCCTCCACCTTAGCATATACTCTACTCTTATACCTCCTACTACACCTTAGACTCTGGCAACCACCTCAGCACATATTCCTCTACCTCCTCTTACACCTTAGAACCTCCCTCAACTTAGCACATATTCCTATATTCTAGTTCCTCCTCTTACATCTCAGAACCCACCCTCACCCTTAGTATATACTCTACTCTTATACCTCCTACTACACCTTAGACTCTGTCAACCACCTTAACACATATTCCTCTACCTCCTGTTACACCTTAGAACCTCCCTCAACTTAGCACATATTCCTATATTCTAGTAACTCCTCTTACACCTCACAACCCCCCCTCCACCTTAGCATATACTCTACTCTTATACCTCCTACTACACCTTAGACTCTGGCAACCACCTTAGCACATATTCCTCTACCTCCTCTTACACCTTAGAACCTCCCTCAACTTAGCACATATTCCTATATTCTAGTAACTCCTCTTACACCTAAGAACCGCCCCTCCACCTTAGCATATACTCTACTCTTATACCTCCTACTACACCTTAGACTCTGGCAACCACCTTAGCACATATTCCTCTACCTCCTCTTACACCTTAGAACCTCCCTCAACTTAGCACATATTCCTATATTCTAGTACCTCCTCTTACACCTCAGAACCCACCCTCCACCTTAGCATATACTCTACTCTTATACCTCCTACTACACCTTAGACTCTGGCAACCACCTCAGCACATATTCCTCTACCTCCTCTTACACCTTAGAACCTCCCTCAACTTAGCACATATTCCTATATTCTAGTACCTCCTCTTACATCTCAGAACCCACCCTCAACCTTAGTATATACTCTACTCTTATCCCTCCTACTACACCTTAGACTCTGGCAACCACCTTAACACATATTCCACTACCTCCTCTTACACCTTAGAACCACCCTCAGCTTAGCACATATTCCTATATTCTAGTACCTCCTCTTACACCTCAGAACCCACCCTCAACCTTAGCATATACTCTACTCTTATACCTCCTACTACACCTTAGACTCTGGCAACCACCTTAGCACATATTCCTCTACCTCCTCTTACACCTTAGAACCTCCCTCAACTTAGCACATATTCCTATATTCTAGTACCTCCTCTTACACCTCAGAACCCACCCTCAACCTTAGCATATACTCTACTCTTATACCTCCTACTACACCTTAGACTCTGGCAACCACCTTAGCACATATTCCTCTACCTCCTCTTACACCTTAGAACCTCCCTCAACTTAGCACATATTCCTATATTCTAGTACCTCCTCTTACACCTCAGAACCCACCCTCCACCTTAGCATATACTCTACTCTTATACCTCCTACTACACCTTAGACTCTGGCAACCACCTCAGCACATATTCCTCTACCTCCTCTTACACCTTAGAACCTCCCTCAACTTAGCACATATTCCTATATTCTAGTACCTCCTCTTACATCTCAGAACCCACCCTCAACCTTAGTATATACTCTACTCTTATCCATCCTACTACACCTTAGACTCTGGCAACCACCTTAACACATATTCCTCTACCTCCTCTTACACCTTAGAACCTCCCTCAGCTTAGCACATATTCCTATATTCTAGTACCTCCTCTTACACCTCAGAACCCACCCTCAACCTTAGCATATACTCTACTCTTATACCTCCTACTACACCTTAGACTCTGGCAACCACCTTAGCACATATTCCTCTACCTCCTCTTACACCTTAGAACCTCCCTCAACATAGCACATATTCCTATATTCTAGTACCTCCTCTTACACCTCAGAACCCACCCTCCACCTTAGCATATACTCTACTCTTATACCTCCTACTACACCTTAGACTCTGGCAACCACCTTAGCACATATTCCTCTACCTCCTCTTACACCTCAGAACCCACCCTCCACCTTAGCATACACTCTACTCTTATACCTCCTACTACACCTTAGACTCTGGCAACCACCTTAGCACATATTCCTCTACCTCCTCTTACACCTTAGAACCTCCCTCAACTTAGCACATATTCCTATATTCTAGTACCTCCTCTTACACCTCAGAACCCACCCTCCACCTTAGCATATACTCTACTCTTATATTTCCTACTACACCTTAGACTCTGGCAACCACCTTAGCACATATTCCTCTACCTCCTCTTACACCTTAGAATCTCCCTCAACTTAGCACATATTCCTATATTCTAGTACCTCCTCTTACACCTCAGAACCCACCCTCCACCTTAGCATATACTCTACTCTTATACCTCCTACTAAACCTTAGACTCTGGCAACCACCTTAGCACATATTCCTCTACCTCCTCTTACACCTTAGAACCTCCCTCAACTTAGCACATATTCCTATATTCTAGCACCTCCCCTTACCCCTTAGAACCCCCCCTCAACCTTAGCTTATACTCTACTCTTATACCTCCTACTACACCTTAGACTCTGGCAACCACCTTAGCACATATTCCTCTACCTCCTCTTACACCTTAGAACCTCCCTCAACTTAGCACATATTCCTATATTCTAGTTCCTCCTCTTACATCTCAGAACCCACCCTCACCCTTAGTATATACTCTACTCTTATACCTCCTACTACACCTTAGACTCTGTCAACCACCTTAACACATATTCCTCTACCTCCTGTTACACCTTAGAACCTCCCTCAACTTAGCACATATTCCTATATTCTAGTAACTCCTCTTACACCTCACAACCCCCCCTCCACCTTAGCATATACTCTACTCTTATACCTCCTACTACACCTTAGACTCTGGCAACCACCTTAGCACATATTCCTCTACCTCCTCTTACACCTTAGAACCTCCCTCAACTTAGCACATATTCCTATATTCTAGCACCTCCCCTTACCCCTTAGAACCCCCCCTCAACCTTAGCATATACTCTACTCTTATACCTCCTACTACACCTTAGACTCTGGCAACCACCTTAGCACATATTCCTCTACCTCCTCTTACACCTTAGAACCTCCCTCAACTTAGCACATATTCCTATATTCTAGTTCCTCCTCTTACATCTCAGAACCCACCCTCACCCTTAGTATATACTCTACTCTTATACCTCCTACTACACCTTAGACTCTGTCAACCACCTTAACACATATTCCTCTACCTCCTCTTACACCTTAGAACCTCCCTCAGCTTAGCTCATATTCCTATATTCTAGTACCTCCTCTTACACCTCAGAACCCCCCCTCAACCTTAGCATATACTCTACTCTTATACCTCCTACTACACCTTAGACTCTGGCAACCACCTTAGCACATATTCCTCTACCTCCTCTTACACCTTAGAACCTCCCTCAACTTAGCACATATTCCTATATTCTAGTTCCTCCTCTTACATCTCAGAACCCACCCTCACCCTTAGTATATACTCTACTCTTATACCTCCTACTACACCTAAGACTCTGTCAACCACCTTAACACATATTCCTCTACCTCCTCTTACACCTTAGAACCTCCCTCAGCTTAGCTCATATTCCTATATTCTAGTACCTCCTCTTACACCTCAGAACCCACCCTCCACCTTAGCATATACTCTACTCTTATACCTCCTACTACACCTTATACTCTGGCAACCACCTTAGCACATATTCCTTTACCTCCTCTTACACCTCAGAACCCACCCTCCACCTTAGCATACACTCTATTCTTATACCTCCTACTACACCTTAGACTCTGGCAACCACCTTAGCACATATTCCTCTACCTCCTCTTACACCTTAGAACCTCCCTCAACTTAGCACATATTCCTATATTCTAGTAACTCCTCTTACACCTCACAACCCCCCCTCCACCTTAGCATATACTCTACTCTTATACCTCCTACTACACCTTAGACTCTCGCAACCACCTTAGCACATATTCCTCTACCTCCTCTTACACCTTAGAACCTCCCTCAACTTAGCACATATTCCTATATTCTAGTAACTCCTCTTACACCTAAGAACCGCCCCTCCACCTTAGCATATACTCTACTCTTATACCTCCTACTACACCTTAGACTCTGGAAACCACCTTAGCACATATTCCTCTACCTCTTCTTACACCTTAGAACCTCCCTCAACTTAGCACATATTCCTATATTCTAGTACCTCCTCTTACACCTCAGAACCCACCCTCCACCTTAGCATATACTCTACTCTTATACCTCCTACTACACCTTAGACTCTGGCAACCACCTCAGCACATATTCCTCTACCTCCTCTTACACCTTAGAACCTCCCTCAACTTAGCACATATTCCTAAATTCTAGTACCTCCTCTTACATCTCAGAACCCACCCTCAACCTTAGTATATACTCTACTCTTATCCCTCCTAATACACCTTAGACTCTGGCAACCACCTTAACACATATTACTCTACCTCCTCTTACACCTTAGAACCTCCCTCAGCTTAGCACATATTCCTATATTCTAGTACCTCCTCTTACACCTCAGAACCCACCCTCAACCTTAGCATATACTCTACTCTTATACCTCCTACTACACCTTAGACTCTGGCAACCACCTTAGCACATATTCCTCTACCTCCTCTTACACCTTAGAACCTCCCTCAACATAGCACATATTCCTATATTCTAGTACCTCCTCTTACACCTCAGAACCCACCCTCCACCTTAGCATATACTCTACTCTTATACCTCCTACTACACCTTAGACTCTGGCAACCACCTTAGCACATATTCCTCTACCTCCTCTTACACCTCAGAACCCACCCTCCACCTTAGCATACACTCTACTCTTATACCTCCTACTACACCTTAGACTCTGGCAACCACCTTAGCACATATTCCTCTACCTCCTCTTACACCTTAGAACCTCCCTCAGCTTAGCTCATATTCCTATATTCTAGTACCTCCTCTTACACCTCAGAACCCCCCCTCAACCTTAGCATATACTCTACTCTTATACCTCCTACTACACCTTAGACTCTGGCAACCACCTTAGCACATATTCCTCTACCTCCTCTTACACCTTAGAACCTCCCTCAACTTAGCACATATTCCTATATTCTAGTACCTCCTCTTACACCTCAGAACCCACCCTCAACCGTAGCATATACTCTACTCTTATACCTCCTACTACACCTTAGACTCTGGCAACCACCTTAGCACATATTCCTCTACCTCCTCTTACACCTTAGAACCTCCCTCAACTTAGCACATATTCCTATATTCTAGTACCTCCTCTTACACCTCAGAACCCACCCTCCACCTTAGCATATACTCTACTCTTATACCTCCTACTACACCTTATACTCTGGCAACCACCTTAGCACATATTCCTCTACCTCCTCTTACACCTCAGAACCCACCCTCCACCTTAGCATACACTCTACTCTTATACCTCCTACTACACCTTAGACTCTGGCAACCACCTTAGCACATATTCCTCTACCTCCTCTTACACCTTAGAACCTCCCTCAACTTAGCACATATTCCTATATTCTAGTACCTCCTCTTACACCTCAGAACCCACCCTCCACCTTAGCATATACTCTACTCTTATACCTCCTACTACACCTTAGACTCTGGCAACCACCTCAGCACATATTCCTCTACCTCCTCTTACACCTTAGGACCTCCCTCAACTTAGCACATATTCCTATATTCTAGTTCCTCCTCTTACATCTCAGAACCCACCCTCACCCTTAGTATATACTCTACTCTTATACCTCCTACTACACCTTAGACTCTGTCAACCACCTTAACACATATTCCTCTACCTCCTGTTACACCTTAGAACCTCCCTCAACTTAGCACATATTCCTATATTCTAGTAACTCCTCTTACACCTCACAACCCCCCCTCTACCTTAGCATATACTCTACTCTTATACCTCCTACTACACCTTAGACTCTGGCAACCACCTTAGCACATATTCCTCTACCTCCTCTTACACCTTAGAACCTCCCTCAACTTAGCACATATTCCTATATTCTAGTAACTCCTCTTACACCTAAGAACCGCCCCTCCACCTTAGCATATACTCTACTCTTATACCTCCTACTACACCTTAGACTCTGGCAACCACCTTAGCACATATTCCTCTACCTCCTCTTACACCTTAGAACCTCCCTCAACTTAGCACATATTCCTATATTCTAGTACCTCCTCTTACACCTCAGAACCCACCCTCCACCTTAGCATATACTCTACTCTTATACCTCCTACTACACCTTAGACTCTGGCAACCACCTCAGCACATATTCCTCTACCTCCTCTTACACCTTAGAACCTCCCTCAACTTAGCACATATTCCTATATTCTAGTACCTCCTCTTACATCTCAGAACCCACCCTCAACCTTAGTATATACTCTACTCTTATCCCTCCTACTACACCTTAGACTCTGGCAACCACCTTAACACATATTCCACTACCTCCTCTTACACCTTAGAACCACCCTCAGCTTAGCACATATTCCTATATTCTAGTACCTCCTCTTACACCTCAGAACCCACCCTCAACCTTAGCATATACTCTACTCTTATACCTCCTACTACACCTTAGACTCTGGCAACCACCTTAGCACATATTCCTCTACCTCCTCTTACACCTTAGAACCTCCCTCAACTTAGCACATATTCCTATATTCTAGTACCTCCTCTTACACCTCAGAACCCACCCTCAACCTTAGCATATACTCTACTCTTATACCTCCTACTACACCTTAGACTCTGGCAACCACCTTAGCACATATTCCTCTACCTCCTCTTACACCTTAGAACCTCCCTCAACTTAGCACATATTCCTATATTCTAGTACCTCCTCTTACACCTCAGAACCCACCCTCCACCTTAGCATATACTCTACTCTTATACCTCCTACTACACCTTAGACTCTGGCAACCACATCAGCACATATTCCTCTACCTCCTCTTACACCTTAGAACCTCCCTCAACTTAGCACATATTCCTATATTCTAGTACCTCCTCTTACATCTCAGAACCCACCCTCAACCTTAGTATATACTCTACTCTTATCCATCCTACTACACCTTAGACTCTGGCAACCACCTTAACACATATTCCTCTACCTCCTCTTACACCTTAGAACCTCCCTCAGCTTAGCACATATTCCTATATTCTAGTACCTCCTCTTACACCTCAGAACCTACCCTCAACCTTAGCATATACTCTACTCTTATACCTCCTACTACACCTTAGACTCTGGCAACCACCTTAGCACATATTCCTCTACCTCCTCTTACACCTTAGAACCTCCCTCAACATAGCACATATTCCTATATTCTAGTACCTCCTCTTACACCTCAGAACCCACCCTCCACCTTAGCATATACTCTACTCTTATACCTCCTACTACACCTTAGACTCTGGCAACCACCTTAGCACATATTCCTCTACCTCCTCTTACACCTCAGAACCCACCCTCCACCTTAGCATACACTCTACTCTTATACCTCCTACTACACCTTAGACTCTGGCAACCACCTTAGCACATATTCCTCTACCTCCTCTTACACCTTAGAACCTCCCTCAACTTAGCACATATTCCTATATTCTAGTACCTCCTCTTACACCTCAGAACCCACCCTCCACCTTAGCATATACTCTACTCTTATATTTCCTACTACACCTTAGACTCTGGCAACCACCTTAGCACATATTCCTCTACCTCCTCTTACACCTTAGAATCTCCCTCAACTTAGCACATATTCCTATATTCTAGTACCTCCTCTTACACCTCAGAACCCACCCTCCACCTTAGCATATACTCTACTCTTATACCTCCTACTAAACCTTAGACTCTGGCAACCACCTTAGCACATATTCCTCTACCTCCTCTTACACCTTAGAACCTCCCTCAACTTAGCACATATTCCTATATTCTAGCACCTCCCCTTACCCCTTAGAACCCCCCCTCAACCTTAGCATATACTCTACTCTTATACCTCCTACTACACCTTAGACTCTGGCAACCACCTTAGCACATATTCCTCTACCTCCTCTTACACCTTAGAACCTCCCTCAACTTAGCACATATTCCTATATTCTAGTTCCTCCTCTTACATCTCAGAACCCACCCTCACCCTTAGTATATACTCTACTCTTATACCTCCTACTACACCTTAGACTCTGTCAACCACCTTAACACATATTCCTCTACCTCCTCTTACACCTTAGAACCTCCCTCAGCTTAGCACATTTTCCTATATTCTAGTACCTCCTCTTACACCTCAGAACCCCCCCTTAACCTTAGCATATACTCTACTCTTATACCTCCTACTACACCTTAGACTCTGGCAACCACCTTAGCACATATTCCTCTACCTCCTCTTACACCTTAGAACCTCCCTCAACTTAGCACATATTCCTATATTCTAGTTCCTCCTCTTACATCTCAGAACCCACCCTCACCCTTAGTATATACTCTACTCTTATACCTCCTACTACACCTTAGACTCTGTCAACCACCTTAACACATATTCCTCTACCTCCTCTTACACCTTAGAACCTCCCTCAGCTTAGCTCATATTCCTATATTCTAGTACCTCCTCTTACACCTCAGAACCCACCCTCCACCTTAGCATATACTCTACTCTTATACCTCCTACTACACCTTATACTCTGGCAACCACCTTAGCACATATTCCTTTACCTCCTCTTACACCTCAGAACCCACCCTCCACCTTAGCATACACTCTATTCTTATACCTCCTACTACACCTTAGACTCTGGCAACCACCTTAGCACATATTCCTCTACCTCCTCTTACACCTTAGAACCTCCCTCAACTTAGCACATATTCCTATATTCTAGTAACTCCTCTTACACCTCACAACCCCCCCTCCACCTTAGCATATACTCTACTCTTATACCTCCTACTACACCTTAGACTCTGGCAACCACCTTAGCACATATTCCTCTACCTCCTCTTACACCTTAGAACCTCCCTCAACTTAGCACATATTCCTATATTCTAGTAACTCCTCTTACACCTAAGAACCGCCCCTCCACCTTAGCATATACTCTACTCTTATACCTCCTACTACACCTTAGACTCTGGCAACCACCTTAGCACATATTCCTCTACCTCTTCTTACACCTTAGAACTTCCCTCAACTTAGCACATATTCCTATATTCTAGTACCTCCTCTTACACCTCAGAACCCACCCTCCACCTTAGCATATACTCTACTCTTATACCTCCTACTACACCTTAGACTCTGGCAACCACCTCAGCACATATTCCTCTACCTCCTCTTACACCTTAGAACCTCCCTCAACTTAGCACATATTCCTAAATTCTAGTACCTCCTCTTACATCTCAGAACCCACCCTCAACCTTAGTATATACTCTACTCTTATCCCTCCTAATACACCTTAGACTCTGGCAACCACCTTAACACATATTCCTCTACCTCCTCTTACACCTTAGAACCTCCCTCAGCTTAGCACATATTCCTATATTCTAGTACCTCCTCTTACACCTCAGAACCCACCCTCAACCTTAGCATATACTCTACTCTTATACCTCCTACTACACCTTAGACTCTGGCAACCACCTTAGCACATATTCCTCTACCTCCTCTTACACCTTAGAACCTCCCTCAACATAGCACATATTCCTATATTCTAGTACCTCCTCTTACACCTCAGAACCCACCCTCCACCTTAGCATATACTCTACTCTTATACCTCCTACTACACCTTAGACTCTGGCAACCACCTTAGCACATATTCCTCTACCTCCTCTTACACCTCAGAACCCACCCTCCACCTTAGCATACACTCTACTCTTATACCTCCTACTACACCTTAGACTCTGGCAACCACCTTAGCACATATTCCTCTACCTCCTCTTACACCTTAGAACCTCCCTCAGCTTAGCTCATATTCCTATATTCTAGTACCTCCTCTTACACCTCAGAACCCCCCCTCAACCTTAGCATATACTCTACTCTTATACCTCCTACTACACCTTAGACTCTGGCAACCACCTTAGCACATATTCCTCTACCTCCTCTTACACCTTAGAACCTCCCTCAACTTAGCACATATTCCTATATTCTAGTACCTCCTCTTACACCTCAGAACCCACCCTCAACCGTAGCATATACTCTACTCTTATACCTCCTACTACACCTTAGACTCTGGCAACCACCTTAGCACATATTCCTCTACCTCCTCTTACACCTTAGAACCTCCCTCAACTTAGCACATATTCCTATATTCTAGTACCTCCTCTTACACCTCAGAACCCACCCTCCACCTTAGCATATACTCTACTCTTATACCTCCTACTACACCTTATACTCTGGCAACCACCTTAGCACATATTCCTTTACCTCCTCTTACACCTCAGAACCCACCCTCCACCTTAGCATACACTCTACTCTTATACCTCCTACTACACCTTAGACTCTGGCAACCACCTTAGCACATATTCCTCTACCTCCTCTTACACCTTAGAACCTCCCTCAACTTAGCACATATTCCTATATTCTAGTAACTCCTCTTACACCTCACAACCCCCCCTCCACCTTAGCATATACTCTACTCTTATACCTCCTACTACACCTTAGACTCTGGCAACCACCTTAGCACATATTCCTCTACCTCCTCTTACACCTTAGAACCTCCCTCAACTTAGCACATATTCCTATATTCTAGTAACTCCTCTTACACCTAAGAACCGCCCCTCCACCTTAGCATATACTCTACTCTTATACCTCCTACTACACCTTAGACTCTGGCAACCACCTTAGCACATATTCCTCTACCTCCTCTTACACCTTAGAACCTCCCTCAACTTAGCACATATTCCTATATTCTAGTACCTCCTCTTACACCTCAGAACCCACCCTCCACCTTAGCATATACTCTACTCTTATACCTCCTACTACACCTTAGACTCTGGCAACCACCTCAGCACATATTCCTCTACCTCTTCTTACACCTTAGAACCTCCCTCAACTTAGCACATATTCCTATATTCTAGTACCTCCTCTTACACCTCAGAACCCACCCTCCACCTTAGCATATACTCTACTCTTATACCTCCTACTAAACCTTAGACTCTGGCAACCACCTTAGCACATATTCCTCTACCTCCTCTTACACCTTAGAACCTCCCTCAACTTAGCACATATTCCTATATTCTAGCACCTCCCCTTACCCCTCAGAACCCCCCCTCAACCTTAGCATATACTCTACTCTTATACCTCCTACTACACCTTAGACTCTGGCAACCACCTTAGCACATATTCCTCTACCTCCTCTTACACCTTAGAACCTCCCTCAACTTAGCACATATTCCTATATTCTAGTAGCTCCTCTTACACCTAAGAACAGCCCCTCCACCTTAGCATATACTCTACTCTTATACCTCCTACTACACCTTAGACTCTGGCAACCACCTTAGCACATATTCCTCTACCTCCTCTTACACCTTAGAACCTCCCTCAACTTAGCACATATTCCTATATTCTAGTACCTCCTCTTACACCTCAGAACCCACCCTCCACCTTAGCATATACTCTACTCTTATACCTCCTACTACACCTTAGACTCTGGCAACCACCTCAGCACATATTCCTCTACGTCCTCTTACACCTTAGAACCTCCCTCAACTTAGCACATATTCCTATATTCTAGTACCTCCTCTTACATCTCAGAACCCACCCTCAACCTTAGTATATACTCTACTCTTATCCCTCCTACTACACCTTAGACTCTGGCAACCACCTTAGCACATATTCCTCTACCTCCTCTTACACCTTAGAACCTCCCTCAGCTTAGCACATATTCCTATATTCTAGTACCTCCTCTTACACCTCAGAACCCACCCTCAACCTTAGCATATACTCTACTCTTATACCTCCTACTACACCTTAGACTCTGGCAACCACCTTAGCACATATTCCTCTACCTCCTCTTACACCTTAGAACCTCCCTCAACATAACACATATTCCTATATTCTAGTACCTCCTCTTACACCTCAGAACCCACCCTCCACCTTTGCATATACTCTACTCTTATACTTCCTACTACACCTTAGACTCTGGCAACCACCTTAGCACATATTCCTCTACCTCCTCTTACACCTTAGAACCTCCCTCAACTTAGCACATATTCCTATATTCTAGTAACTCCTCTTACACCTCACAACCCCCCCTCCACCTTAGCATATACTCTACTCTTATACCTCCTACTACACCTTAGACTCTGGCAACCACCTTAGCACATATTCCTCTACCTCCTCTTACACCTTAGAACCTCCCTCAACTTAGCACATATTCCTATATTCTAGTAACTCCTCTTACACCTAAGAACCGCCCCTCCACCTTAGCATATACTCTACTCTTATACCTCCTACTACACCTTAGACTCTGGCATTCACCTTAGCACATATTCCTCTACCTCCTCTTACACCTTAGAACCTCCCTCAACTTAGCACATATTCCTATATTCTAGTACCTCCTCTTACACCTCAGAACCCACCCTCCACCTTAGCATATACTCTACTCTTATACCTCCTACTACACCTTAGACTCTGGCAACCACCTCAGCACATATTCCTCTACCTCCTCTTACACCTTAGAACCTCCCTCAACTTAGCACATATTCCTATATTCTAGTACCTCCTCTTACACCTCAGAACCCACCTTCCACCTTAGCATATACTCTACTCTTATACCTCCTACTAAACCTTAGACTCTGGCAACCACCTTAGCACATATTCCTCTACCTCCTCTTACACCTTAGAACCTCCCTCAACTTAGCACATATTCCTATATTCTAGCACCTCCCCTTACCCCTTAGAAACCCCCCTCAACCTTAGCATATACTCTACTCTTATACCTCCTACTACACCTTAGACTCTGGCAACCACCTTAGCACATATTCCTCTACCTCCTCTTACACCTTAGAACCTCCCTCAACTTAGCACATATTCCTATATTCTAGTTCCTCCTCTTACATCTCAGAACCCACCCTCACCCTTAGTATATACTCTACTCTTATACCTCCTACTACACCTTAGACTCTGTCAACCACCTTAACACATATTCCTCTACCTCCTCTTACACCTTAGAACCTCCCTCAGCTTAGCTCATATTCCTATATTCTAGTACCTCCTCTTACACCTCAGAACCCCCCCTCAACCTTAGCATATACTCTACTCTTATACCTCCTACTACACCTTAGACTCTGGCAACCACCTTAGCACATATTCCTCTACCTCCTCTTACACCTTAGAACCTCCCTCAACTTAGCACATATTCCTATATTCTAGTACCTCCTCTTACACCTCAGAACCCACCCTCCACCTTAGCATATACTCTACTCTTATACCTCCTACTACACCTTATACTCTGGCAACCACCTTAGCACATATTCCTTTACCTCCTCTTACACCTCAGAACCCACCCTCCACCTTAGCATACACTCTACTCTTATACCTCCTACTACACCTTAGACTCTGGCAACCACCTTAGCACATATTCCTCTACCTCCTCTTACACCTTAGAACCTCCCTCAACTTAGCACATATTCCTATATTCTAGTAACTCCTCTTACACCTCACAACCCCCCCTCCACCTTAGCATATACTCTACTCTTATACCTCCTACTACACCTTAGACTCTGGCAACCACATTAGCACATATTCCTCTACCTCCTCTTACACCTTAGAACCTCCCTCAACTTAGCACATATTCCTATATTCTAGTACCTCCTCTTACACCTCAGAACCCACCCTCAACCGTAGCATATACTCTACTCTTATACCTCCTACTACACCTTAGACTCTGGCAACCACCTTAGCACATATTCCTTTACCTCCTCTTACACCTCAGAACCCACCCTCCACCTTAGCATACACTCTACTCTTATACCTCCTACTACACCTTAGACTCTGGCAACCACCTTAGCACATATTCCTCTACCTCCTCTTACACCTTAGAACCTCCCTCAACTTAGCACATATTCCTATATTCTAGTAACTCCTCTTACACCTCACAACCCCCCCTCCACCTTAGCATATACTCTACTCTTATACCTCCTACTACACCTTAGACTCTGGCAACCACCTCAGCACATATTCCTCTACCTCCTCTTACACCTTAGAACCTCCCTCAACTTAGCACATATTCCTATATTCTAGTTCCTGCTCTTACATCTCAGAACCCACCCTCACCCTTAGTATATACTCTACTCTTATACCTCCTACTACACCTTAGACTCTGTCAACCACCTTAACACATATTCCTCTACCTCCTCTTACACCTTAGAACCTTCCTCAGCTTAGCTCATATTCCTATATTCTAGTACCTCCTCTTACACCTCAGAACCCCCCCTCAACCTTAGCATATACTCTACTCTTATACCTCCTACTACACCTTAGACTCTGGCAACCACCTTAGCACATATTCCTCTACCTCCTCTTACACCTTAGAACCTCCCTCAACTTAGCACATATTCCTATATTCTAGTACCTCCTCTTACACCTCAGAACCCACCCTCAACCGTAGCATATACTCTACTCTTATACCTCCTACTACACCTTAGACTCTGGCAACCACCTTAGCACATATTCCTCTACATCCTCTTACTCCTTAGAACCTCCCTCAACTTAGCACATATTCCTATATTCTAGTACCTCCTCTTACACCTCAGAACCCACCCTCCACCTTAGCATATACTCTACTCTTATACCTCCTACTACACCTTATACTCTGGCAACCACCTTAGCACATATTCCTTTACCTCCTCTTACACCTCAGAACCCACCCTCCACCTTAGCATACACTCTACTCTTATACCTCCTACTACACCTTAGACTCTGGCAACCACCTTAGCACATATTCCTCTACCTCCTCTTACACCTTAGAACCTCCCTCAACTTAGCACATATTCCTATATTCTAGTAACTCCTCTTACACCTCACAACCCCCCCTCCACCTTAGCATATACTCTACTCTTATACCTCCTACTACACCTTAGACTCTGGCAACCACCTTAGCACATATTCCTCTACCTCCTCTTACACCTTAGAACCTCCCTCAACTTAGCACATATTCCTATATTCTAGTAACTCCTCTTACACCTAAGAACCGCCCCTCCACCTTAGCATATACTCTACTCTTATACCTCCTACTACACCTTAGACTCTGGCATTCACCTTAGCACATATTCCTCTACCTCCTCTTACACCTTAGAACCTCCCTCAACTTAGCACATATTCCTATATTCTAGTACCTCCTCTTACACCTCAGAACCCACCCTCCACCTTAGCATATACTCTACTCTTATACCTCCTACTACACCTTAGACTCTGGCAACCACCTCAGCACATATTCCTCTACCTCCTCTTACACCTTAGAACCTCCCTCAACTTAGCACATATTCCTATATTCTAGTACCTCCTCTTACACCTCAGAACCCACCTTCCACCTTAGCATATACTCTACTCTTATACCTCCTACTAAACCTTAGACTCTGGCAACCACCTTAGCACATATTCCTCTACCTCCTCTTACACCTTAGAACCTCCCTCAACTTAGCACATATTCCTATATTCTAGCACCTCCCCTTACCCCTTAGAAACCCCCCTCAACCTTAGCATATACTCTACTCTTATACCTCCTACTACACCTTAGACTCTGGCAACCACCTTAGCACATATTCCTCTACCTCCTCTTACACCTTAGAACCTCCCTCAACTTAGCACATATTCCTATATTCTAGTTCCTCCTCTTACATCTCAGAACCCACCCTCACCCTTAGTATATACTCTACTCTTATACCTCCTACTACACCTTAGACTCTGTCAACCACCTTAACACATATTCCTCTACCTCCTCTTACACCTTAGAACCTCCCTCAGCTTAGCTCATATTCCTATATTCTAGTACCTCCTCTTACACCTCAGAACCCCCCCTCAACCTTAGCATATACTCTACTCTTATACCTCCTACTACACCTTAGACTCTGGCAACCACCTTAGCACATATTCCTCTACCTCCTCTTACACCTTAGAACCTCCCTCAACTTAGCACATATTCCTATATTCTAGTACCTCCTCTTACACCTCAGAACCCACCCTCCACCTTAGCATATACTCTACTCTTATACCTCCTACTACACCTTATACTCTGGCAACCACCTTAGCACATATTCCTTTACCTCCTCTTACACCTCAGAACCCACCCTCCACCTTAGCATACACTCTACTCTTATACCTCCTACTACACCTTAGACTCTGGCAACCACCTTAGCACATATTCCTCTACCTCCTCTTACACCTTAGAACCTCCCTCAACTTAGCACATATTCCTATATTCTAGTAACTCCTCTTACACCTCACAACCCCCCCTCCACCTTAGCATATACTCTACTCTTATACCTCCTACTACACCTTAGACTCTGGCAACCACCTTAGCACATATTCCTCTACCTCCTCTTACACCTTAGAACCTCCCTCAACTTAGCACATATTCCTATATTCTAGTAACTCCTCTTACACCTAAGAACCGCCCCTCAACCTTAGCATATACTCTACTCTTATACCTCCTACTACACCTTAGACTCTGGCAACCACCTTAGCACATATTCCTCTACCTCCTCTTACACCTTAGAACCTCCCTCAACTTAGCACATATTCCTATATTCTAGTACCTCCTCTTACACCTCAGAACCCACCCTCAACCGTAGCATATACTCTACTCTTATACCTCCTACTACACCTTAGACTCTGGCAACCACCTTAGCACATATTCCTCTACCTCCTCTTACACCTTAGAACCTCCCTCAACTTAGCACATATTCCTATATTCTAGTACCTCCTCTTACACCTCAGAACCCACCCTCCACCTTAGCATACACTCTACTCTTATACCTCCTACTACACCTTAGACTCTGGCAACCACCTTAGCACATATTCCTCTACCTCCTCTTACACCTTAGAACCTCCCTCAACTTAGCACATATTCCTATATTCTAGTAACTCCTCTTACACCTCACAACCCCCCCTCCACCTTAGCATATACTCTACTCTTATACCTCCTACTACACCTTAGACTCTGGCAACCACCTCAGCACATATTCCTCTACCTCCTCTTACACCTTAGAACCTCCCTCAACTTAGCACATATTCCTATATTCTAGTTCCTGCTCTTACATCTCAGAACCCACCCTCACCCTTAGTATATACTCTACTCTTATACCTCCTACTACACCTTAGACTCTGTCAACCACCTTAACACATATTCCTCTACCTCCTCTTACACCTTAGAACCTTCCTCAGCTTAGCTCATATTCCTATATTCTAGTACCTCCTCTTACACCTCAGAACCCCCCCTCAACCTTAGCATATACTCTACTCTTATACCTCCTACTACACCTTAGACTCTGGCAACCACCTTAGCACATATTCCTCTACCTCCTCTTACACCTTAGAACCTCCCTCAACTTAGCACATATTCCTATATTCTAGTACCTCCTCTTACACCTCAGAACCCACCCTCAACCGTAGCATATACTCTACTCTTATACCTCCTACTACACCTTAGACTCTGGCAACCACCTTAGCACATATTCCTCTACATCCTCTTACTCCTTAGAACCTCCCTCAACTTAGCACATATTCCTATATTCTAGTACCTCCTCTTACACCTCAGAACCCACCCTCCACCTTAGCATATACTCTACTCTTATACCTCCTACTACACCTTATACTCTGGCAACCACCTTAGCACATATTCCTTTACCTCCTCTTACACCTCAGAACCCACCCTCCACCTTAGCATACACTCTACTCTTATACCTCCTACTACACCTTAGACTCTGGCAACCACCTTAGCACATATTCCTCTACCTCCTCTTACACCTTAGAACCTCCCTCAACTTAGCACATATTCCTATATTCTAGTAACTCCTCTTACACCTCACAACCCCCCCTCCACCTTAGCATATACTCTACTCTTATACCTCCTACTACACCTTAGACTCTGGCAACCACCTTAGCACATATTCCTCTACCTCCTCTTACACCTTAGAACCTCCCTCAACTTAGCACATATTCCTATATTCTAGTAACTCCTCTTACACCTAAGAACCGCCCCTCCACCTTAGCATATACTCTACTCTTATACCTCCTACTACACCTTAGACTCTGGCATTCACCTTAGCACATATTCCTCTACCTCCTCTTACACCTTAGAACCTCCCTCAACTTAGCACATATTCCTATATTCTAGTACCTCCTCTTACACCTCAGAACCCACCCTCCACCTTAGCATATACTCTACTCTTATACCTCCTACTACACCTTAGACTCTGGCAACCACCTCAGCACATATTCCTCTACCTCCTCTTACACCTTAGAACCTCCCTCAACTTAGCACATATTCCTATATTCTAGTACCTCCTCTTACACCTCAGAACCCACCTTCCACCTTAGCATATACTCTACTCTTATACCTCCTACTAAACCTTAGACTCTGGCAACCACCTTAGCACATATTCCTCTACCTCCTCTTACACCTTAGAACCTCCCTCAACTTAGCACATATTCCTATATTCTAGCACCTCCCCTTACCCCTTAGAAACCCCCCTCAACCTTAGCATATACTCTACTCTTATACCTCCTACTACACCTTAGACTCTGGCAACCACCTTAGCACATATTCCTCTACCTCCTCTTACACCTTAGAACCTCCCTCAACTTAGCACATATTCCTATATTCTAGTTCCTCCTCTTACATCTCAGAACCCACCCTCACCCTTAGTATATACTCTACTCTTATACCTCCTACTACACCTTAGACTCTGTCAACCACCTTAACACATATTCCTCTACCTCCTCTTACACCTTAGAACCTCCCTCAGCTTAGCTCATATTCCTATATTCTAGTACCTCCTCTTACACCTCAGAACCCCCCCTCAACCTTAGCATATACTCTACTCTTATACCTCCTACTACACCTTAGACTCTGGCAACCACCTTAGCACATATTCCTCTACCTCCTCTTACACCTTAGAACCTCCCTCAACTTAGCACATATTCCTATATTCTAGTACCTCCTCTTACACCTCAGAACCCACCCTCCACCTTAGCATATACTCTACTCTTATACCTCCTACTACACCTTATACTCTGGCAACCACCTTAGCACATATTCCTTTACCTCCTCTTACACCTCAGAACCCACCCTCCACCTTAGCATACACTCTACTCTTATACCTCCTACTACACCTTAGACTCTGGCAACCACCTTAGCACATATTCCTCTACCTCCTCTTACACCTTAGAACCTCCCTCAACTTAGCACATATTCCTATATTCTAGTAACTCCTCTTACACCTCACAACCCCCCCTCCACCTTAGCATATACTCTACTCTTATACCTCCTACTACACCTTAGACTCTGGCAACCACCTTAGCACATATTCCTCTACCTCCTCTTACACCTTAGAACCTCCCTCAACTTAGCACATATTCCTATATTCTAGTAACTCCTCTTACACCTAAGAACCGCCCCTCAACCTTAGCATATACTCTACTCTTATACCTCCTACTACACCTTAGACTCTGGCAACCACCTTAGCACATATTCCTCTACCTCCTCTTACACCTTAGAACCTCCCTCAACTTAGCACATATTCCTATATTCTAGTACCTCCTCTTACACCTCAGAACCCACCCTCAACCGTAGCATATACTCTACTCTTATACCTCCTACTACACCTTAGACTCTGGCAACCACCTTAGCACATATTCCTCTACCTCCTCTTACACCTTAGAACCTCCCTCAACTTAGCACATATTCCTATATTCTAGTACCTCCTCTTACACCTCAGAACCCACCCTCCACCTTAGCATATACTCTACTCTTATACCTCCTACTACACCTTATACTCTGGCAACCACCTTAGCACATATTCCTTTACCTCCTCTTACACCTCAGAACCCACCCTCCACCTTAGCATACACTCTACTCTTATACCTCCTACTACACCTTAGACTCTGGCAACCACCTTAGCACATATTCCTCTACCTCCTCTTACACCTTAGAACCTCCCTCAACTTAGCACATATTCCTATATTCTAGTAACTCCTCTTACACCTCACAACCCCCCCTCCACCTTAGCATATACTCTACTCTTATACCTCCTACTACACCTTAGACTCTGGCAACCACCTCAGCACATATTCCTCTACCTCCTCTTACACCTTAGAACCTCCCTCAACTTAGCACATATTCCTATATTCTAGTTCCTGCTCTTACATCTCAGAACCCACCCTCACCCTTAGTATATACTCTACTCTTATACCTCCTACTACACCTTAGACTCTGTCAACCACCTTAACACATATTCCTCTACCTCCTCTTACACCTTAGAACCTCCCTCAGCTTAGCTCATATTCCTATATTCTAGTACCTCCTCTTACACCTCAGAACCCCCCCTCAACTTTAGCATATACTCTACTCTTATACCTCCTACTACACCTTAGACTCTGGCAACCACCTTAGCACATATTCCTCTACCTCCTCTTACACCTTAGAACCTCCCTCAACTTAGCACATATTCCTATATTCTAGTACCTGCTCTTACACCTCAGAACCCACCCTCAACCGTAGCATATACTCTACTCTTATACCTCCTACTAAACCTTAGACTCTGGCAACCACCTTAGCACATATTCCTCTACCTCCTCTTACACCTTAGAACCTCCCTCAACTTAGCACATATTCCTATATTCTAGCACCTCCCCTTACCCCTTAGAAACCCCCCTCAACCTTAGCATATACTCTACTCTTATACCTCCTACTACACCTTAGACTCTGGCAACCACCTTAGCACATATTCCTCTACCTCCTCTTACACCTTAGAACCTCCCTCAACTTAGCACATATTCCTATATTCTAGTTCCTCCTCTTACATCTCAGAACCCACCCTCACCCTTAGTATATACTCTACTCTTATACCTCCTACTACACCTTAGACTCTGTCAACCACCTTAACACATATTCCTCTACCTCCTCTTACACCTTAGAACCTCCCTCAGCTTAGCTCATATTCCTATATTCTAGTACCTCCTCTTACACCTCAGAACCCCCCCTCAACCTTAGCATATACTCTACTCTTATACCTCCTACTACACCTTAGACTCTGGCAACCACCTTAGCACATATTCCTCTACCTCCTCTTACACCTTAGAACCTCCCTCAACTTAGCACATATTCCTATATTCTAGTACCTCCTCTTACACCTCAGAACCCACCCTCCACCTTAGCATATACTCTACTCTTATACCTCCTACTACACCTTATACTCTGGCAACCACCTTAGCACATATTCCTTTACCTCCTCTTACACCTCAGAACCCACCCTCCACCTTAGCATACACTCTACTCTTATACCTCCTACTACACCTTAGACTCTGGCAACCACCTTAGCACATATTCCTCTACCTCCTCTTACACCTTAGAACCTCCCTCAACTTAGCACATATTCCTATATTCTAGTAACTCCTCTTACACCTCACAACCCCCCCTCCACCTTAGCATATACTCTACTCTTATACCTCCTACTACACCTTAGACTCTGGCAACCACCTTAGCACATATTCCTCTACCTCCTCTTACACCTTAGAACCTCCCTCAACTTAGAACATATTCCTATATTCTAGTACCTCCTCTTACACCTCAGAACCCACCCTCCACCTTAGCATATACTCTACTCTTATACCTCCTACTACACCTTAGACTCTGGCAACCACCTCAGCACATATTCCTCTACCTCCTCTTACACCTTAGAACCTCCCTCAACTTAGCACATATTCCTATATTCTAGTACCTCCTCTTACATCTCAGAACCCACCCTCAACCTTAGTATATACTCTACTCTTATCCCTCCTACTACACCTTAGACTCTGGCAACCACCTTAGCACATATTCCTCTACCTCCTCTTACACCTTAGAACCTCCCTCAGCTTAGCACATATTCCTATATTCTAGTACGTCCTCTTACACCTCAGAACCCACCCTCAACCTTAGCATATACTCTACTCTTATACCTCCTACTACACCTTAGACTCTGGCAACCACCTTAGCACATATTCCTCTACCTCCTCTTACACCTTAGAACCTCCCTCAACATAGCACATATTCCTATATTCTAGTACCTCCTCTTACACCTCAGAACCCACCCTCCACCTTAGCATATACTCTACTCTTATACCTCCTACTACACCTTAGACTCTGGCAACCACCTTAGCACATATTCCTCTACCTCCTCTTACACCTCAGAACCCACCCTCCACCTTAGCATACACTCTACTCTTATACCTCCTACTACACCTTAGACTCTGGCAACCACCTTAGCACATATTCCTCTACCTCCTCTTACACCTTAGAACCTCCCTCAACTTAGCACATATTCCTATATTCTAGTACCTCCTCTTACACCTCAGAACCCACCCTACACCTTAGCATATACTCTACTCTTATACCTCCTACTACACCTTAGACTCTGGCAACCACCTCAGCACATATTCCTCTACCTCCTCTTACACCTTAGAACCTCCCTCAACTTAGCACATATTCCTATATTCTAGTTCCTCCTCTTACATCTCAGAACCCACCCTCACCCTTAGTATATACTCTACTCTTATACCTCCTACTACACCTTAGACTCTGTCAACCACCTTAACACATATTCCTCTACCTCCTCTTACACCTTAGAACCTCCCTCAGCTTAGCTCATATTCCTATATTCTAGTACCTCCTCTTACACCTCAGAACCCCCCCTCAACCTTAGCATATACTCTACTCTTATACCTCCTACTACACCTTAGACTCTGGCAACCACCTTAGCACATATTCCTCTACCTCCTCTTACACCTTAGAACCTCCCTCAACTTAGCACATATTCCTATATTCTAGTACCTCCTCTTACACCTCAGAACCCACCCTCAACCGTAGCATATACTCTACTCTTATACCTCCTACTACACCTTAGACTCTGGCAACCACCTTAGCACATATTCCTCTACCTCCTCTTACACCTTAGAACCTCCCTCAACTTAGCACATATTCCTATATTCTAGTACCTCCTCTTACACCTCAGAACCCACCCTCCACCTTAGCATATACTCTACTCTTATACCTCCTACTACACCTTATACTCTGGCAACCACCTTAGCACATATTCCTTTACCTCCTCTTACACCTCAGAACCCACCCTCCACCTTAGCATACACTCTACTCTTATACCTCCTACTACACCTTAGACTCTGGCAACCACCTTAGCACATATTCCTCTACCTCCTCTTACACCTTAGAACCTCCCTCAACTTAGCACATATTCCTATATTCTAGTAACTCCTCTTACACCTCACAACCCCCCCTCCACCTTAGCATATACTCTACTCTTATACCTCCTACTACACCTTAGACTCTGGCAACCACCTTAGCACATATTCCTCTACCTCCTCTTACACCTTAGAACCTCCCTCAACTTAGCACATATTCCTATATTCTAGTACCTCCTCTTACATCTCAGAACCCACCCTTAACCTTAGTATATACTCTACTCTTATCCCTCCTACTACACCTTAGACTCTGGCAACCACCTTAACACATATTCCTCTACCTCCTCTTACACCTTAGAACCTCCCTCAGCTTAGCACATATTCCTATATTCTAGTACCTCCTCTTACACCTCAGAACCCACCCTCAACCTTAGCATATACTCTACTCTTATACCTCCTACTACACCTTAGACTCTGGCAACCACCTTAGCACATATTCCTCTACCTCCTCTTACACCTTAGAACCTCCCTCAACTTAGCACATATTCCTATATTCTAGTACCTCCTCTTACACCTCAGAACCCACCCTACACCTTAGCATATACTCTACTCTTATACCTCCTACTACACCTTAGACTCTGGCAACCACCTCAGCACATATTCCTCTACCTCCTCTTACACCTTAGAACCTCCCTCAACTTAGCACATATTCCTATATTCTAGTTCCTCCTCTTACATCTCAGAACCCACCCTCACCCTTAGTATATACTCTACTCTTATACCTCCTACTACACCTTAGACTCTGTCAACCACCTTAACACATATTCCTCTACCTCCTCTTACACCTTAGAACCTCCCTCAGCTTAGCTCATATTCCTATATTCTAGTACCTCCTCTTACACCTCAGAACCCCCCCTCAACCTTAGCATATACTCTACTCTTATACCTCCTACTACACCTTAGACTCTGGCAACCACCTTAGCACATATTCCTCTACCTCCTCTTACACCTTAGAACCTCCCTCAACTTAGCACATATTCCTATATTCTAGTACCTCCTCTTACACCTCAGAACCCACCCTCAACCGTAGCATATACTCTACTCTTATACCTCCTACTACACCTTAGACTCTGGCAACCACCTTAGCACATATTCCTCTACCTCCTCTTACACCTTAGAACCTCCCTCAACTTAGCACATATTCCTATATTCTAGTACCTCCTCTTACACCTCAGAACCCACCCTCCACCTTAGCATATACTCTACTCTTATACCTCCTACTACACCTTATACTCTGGCAACCACCTTAGCACATATTCCTTTACCTCCTCTTACACCTCAGAACCCACCCTCCACCTTAGCATACACTCTACTCTTATACCTCCTACTACACCTTAGACTCTGGCAACCACCTTAGCACATATTCCTCTACCTCCTCTTACACCTTAGAACCTCCCTCAACTTAGCACATATTCCTATATTCTAGTAACTCCTCTTACACCTCACAACCCCCCCTCCACCTTAGCATATACTCTACTCTTATACCTCCTACTACACCTTAGACTCTGGCAACCACCTTAGCACATATTCCTCTACCTCCTCTTACACCTTAGAACCTCCCTCAACTTAGCACATATTCCTATATTCTAGTACCTCCTCTTACATCTCAGAACCCACCCTTAACCTTAGTATATACTCTACTCTTATCCCTCCTACTACACCTTAGACTCTGGCAACCACCTTAACACATATTCCTCTACCTCCTCTTACACCTTAGAACCTCCCTCAGCTTAGCACATATTCCTATATTCTAGTACCTCCTCTTACACCTCAGAACCCACCCTCAACCTTAGCATATACTCTACTCTTATACCTCCTACTACACCTTAGACTCTGGCAACCACCTTAGCACATATTCCTCTACCTCCTCTTACACCTTAGAACCTCCCTCAACTTAGCACATATTCCTATATTCTAGTACCTCCTCTTACACCTCAGAACCCACCCTCAACCTTAGCATATACTTTACTCTTATACCTACTACTACACCTTAGACTCTGGCAACCACCTTAGCACATATTCCTCTACCTCCTCTTACACCTTAGAACCTCCCTCAACTTAGCTCATATTCCTATATTCTAGTACCTCCTCTTACACCTAAGAACCGCCCCTCCACCTTAGCATATACTCTACTCTTATAACTCCTACTACACCTTAGACTCTGGCAACCACCTTAGCACATATTCCTCTACCTCCTCTTACACCTTAGAACCTCCCTCAACTTACCACATATTCCTATATTCTAGTACCTCCTCTTACACCTCAGAACCCACCCTCCACCTTAGCATATACTCTACTCTTATACCTCCTACTACACCTTAGACTCTGGCAACCACCTCAGCACATATTCCTCTACCTCCTCTTACACCTTAGAACCTCCCTCAACTTAGCACATATTCCTATATTCTAGTACCTCCTCTTACATCTCAGAACCCACCCTCAACCTTAGTATATACTCTACTCTTATCCCTCCTACTACACCTTAGACTCTGGCAACCACCTTAACACATATTCCTCTACCTCCTCTTACACCTTAGAACCTCCCTCAGCTTAGCACATATTCCTATATTCTAGTACCTCCTCTTACACCTCAGAACCCACCCTCAACCTTAGCTTATACTCTACTCTTATACCTCCTACTACACCTTAGACTCTGGCAACCACCTTAGCACATATTCCTCTACCTCCTCTTACACCTTAGAACCTCCCTCAACATAGCACATATTCCTATATTCTAGTACCTCCTCTTACACTTCAGAACCCACCCTCCACCTTAGCATATACTCTACTCTTATACCTCCTACTACACCTTAGACTCTGGCAACCACCTTAGCACATATTCCTCTACCTCCTCTTACACCTCAGAACCCACCCTCCACCTTAGCATACACTCTACTCTTATACCTCCTACTACACCTTAGACTCTGGCAACCACCTTAGCACATATTCCTCTACCTCCTCTTACACCTTAGAACCTCCCTCAACTTAGCACATATTCCTATATTCTAGTACCTCCTCTTACACCTCAGAACCCACCCTCCACCTTAGCATATACTCTACTCTTATATCTCCTACTACACCTTAGACTCTGGCAACCACCTTAGCACATATTCCTCTACCTCCTCTTACACCTTAGAATCTCCCTCAACTTAGCACATATTCCTATATTCTAGTACCTCCTCTTACACCTCAGAACCCACCCTCCACCTTAGCATATACTCTACTCTTATACCTCCTACTAAACCTTAGACTCTGGCAACCACCTTAGCACATATTCCTCTACCTCCTCTTACACCTTAGAACCTCCCTCAACTTAGCACATATTCCTATATTCTAGCACCTCCCCTTACCCCTTAGAACCCCCCCTCAACCTTAGCATATACTCTACTCTTATACCTCCTACTACACCTTAGACTCTGGCAACCACCTTAGCACATATTCCTCTACCTCCTCTTACACCTTAGAACCTCCCTCAACTTAGCACATATTCCTATATTCTAGTACCTCCTCTTACACCTCAGAACCCACCCTCAACCTTAGCATATACTCTACTCTTATACCTCCTACTACACCTTAGACTCTGGCAACCACCTTAGCACATATTCCTCTACCTCCTCTTACACCTTAGAACCTCCCTCAACATAGCACATATTCCTATATTCTAGTACCTCCTCTTACACCTCAGAACCCACCCTCCACCTTAGCATATACTCTACTCTTATACCTCCTACTACACCTTAGACTCTGGCAACCACCTTAGCACATATTCCTCTACCTCCTCTTACACCTCAGAACCCACCCTCCACCTTAGCATACACTCTACTCTTATACCTCCTACTACACCTTAGACTCTGGCAACCACCTTAGCACATATTCCTCTACCTCCTCTTACACCTTAGAACCTCCCTCAACTTAGCACATATTCCTATATTCTAGTACCTCCTCTTACACCTCAGAACCCACCCTCCACCTTAGCATATACTCTACTCTTATACCTCCTACTACACCTTAGACTCTGGCAACCACCTCAGCACATATTCCTCTACCTCCTCTTACACCTTAGAACCTCCCTCAACTTAGCACATATTCCTATATTCTAGTTCCTCCTCTTACATCTCAGAACCCACCCTCACCCTTAGTATATACTCTACTCTTATACCTCCTACTACACCTTAGACTCTGTCAACCACCTTAACACATATTCCTCTACCTCCTCTTACACCTTAGAACCTCCCTCAGCTTAGCTCATATTCCTATATTCTAGTACCTCCTCTTACACCTCAGAACCCCCCCTCAACCTTAGCATATACTCTACTCTTATACCTCCTACTACACCTTAGACTCTGGCAACCACCTTAGCACATATTCCTCTACCTCCTCTTACACCTTAGAACCTCCCTCAACTTAGCACATATTCCTATATTCTAGTACCTCCTCTTACACCTCAGAACCCACCCTCAACCGTAGCATATACTCTACTCTTATACCTCCTACTACACCTTAGACTCTGGCAACCACCTTAGCACATATTCCTCTACCTCCTCTTACACCTTAGAACCTCCCTCAACTTAGCACATATTCCTATATTCTAGTACCTCCTCTTACACCTCAGAACCCACCCTCCACCTTAGCATATACTCTACTCTTATACCTCCTACTACACCTTATACTCTGGCAACCACCTTAGCACATATTCCTTTACCTCCTCTTACACCTCAGAACCCACCCTCCACCTTAGCATACACTCTACTCTTATACCTCCTACTACACCTTAGACTCTGGCAACCACCTTAGCACATATTCCTCTACCTCCTCTTACACCTTAGAACCTCCCTCAACTTAGCACATATTCCTATATTCTAGTAACTCCTCTTACACCTCACAACCCCCCCTCCACCTTAGCATATACTCTACTCTTATACCTCCTACTACACCTTAGACTCTGGCAACCACCTTAGCACATATTCCTCTACCTCCTCTTACACCTTAGAACCTCCCTCAACTTAGCACGTATTCCTATATTCTAGTACCTCCTCTTACATCTCAGAACCCACCCTCAACCTTAGTATATACTCTACTCTTATCCCTCCTACTACACCTTAGACTCTGGCAACCACCTTAACACATATTCCTCTACCTCCTCTTACACCTTAGAACCTCCCTCAGCTTAGCACATATTCCTATATTCTAGTACCTCCTCTTACACCTCAGAACCCACCCTCAACCTTAGCATATACTCTACTCTTATACCTCCTACTACACCTTAGACTCTGGCAACCACCTTAGCACATATTCCTCTACCTCCTCTTACACCTTAGAACCTTCCTCAACTTAGCACATATTCCTATATTCTAGTACCTCCTCTTACACCTCAGAACCCACCCTCAACCTTAGCATATACTTTACTCTTATACCTACTACTACACCTTAGACTCTGGCAACCACCTTAGCACATATTCCTCTACCTCCTCTTACACCTTAGAACCTCCCTCAACTTAGCTCATATTCCTATATTCTAGTACCTCCTCTTACACCTAAGAACCGCCCCTCCACCTTAGCATATACTCTACTCTTATACCTCCTACTACACCTTAGACTCTGGCAACCACCTTAGCACATATTCCTCTACCTCCTCTTACACCTTAGAACCTCCCTCAACTTACCACATATTCCTATATTCTAGTACCTCCTCTTACACCTCAGAACCCACCCTCCACCTTAGCATATACTCTACTCTTATACCTCCTACTACACCTTAGACTCTGGCAACCACCTCAGCACATATTCCTCTACCTCCTCTTACACCTTAGAACCTCCCTCAACTTAGCACATATTCCTATATTCTAGTACCTCCTCTTACATCTCAGAACCCACCCTCAACCTTAGTATATACTCTACTCTTATCCCTCCTACTACACCTTAGACTCTGGCAACCACCTTAACACATATTCCTCTACCTCCTCTTACACCTTAGAACCTCCCTCAGCTTAGCACATATTCCTATATTCTAGTACCTCCTCTTACACCTCAGAACCCACCCTCAACCTTAGCTTATACTCTACTCTTATACCTCCTACTACACCTTAGACTCTGGAAACCACCTTAGCACATATTCCTCTACCTCCTCTTACACCTTAGAACCTCCCTCAACATAGCACATATTCCTATATTCTAGTACCTCCTCTTACACCTCAGAACCCACCCTCCACCTTAGCATATACTCTACTCTTATACCTCCTACTACACCTTAGACTCTGGCAACCACCTTAGCACATATTCCTCTACCTCCTCTTACACCTCAGAACCCACCCTCCACCTTAGCATACACTCTACTCTTATACCTCCTACTACACCTTAGACTCTGGCAACCACCTTAGCACATATTCCTCTACCTCCTCTTACACCTTAGAACCTCCCTCAACTTAGCACATATTCCTATATTCTAGTACCTCCTCTTACACCTCAGAACCCACCCTCCACCTTAGCATATACTCTACTCTTATATCTCCTACTACACCTTAGACTCTGGCAACCACCTTAGCACATATTCCTCTACCTCCTCTTACACCTTAGAATCTCCCTCAACTTAGCACATATTCCTATATTCTAGTACCTCCTCTTACACCTCAGAACCCACCCTCCACCTTAGCATATACTCTACTCTTATACCTCCTACTAAACCTTAGACTCTGGCAACCACCTTAGCACATATTCCTCTACCTCCTCTTACACCTTAGAACCTCCCTCAACTTAGCACATATTCCTATATTCTAGCACCTCCCCTTACCCCTTAGAACCCCCCCTCAACCTTAGCATATACTCTACTCTTATACCTCCTACTACACCTTAGACTCTGGCAACCACCTTAGCACATATTCCTCTACCTCCTCTTACACCTTAGAACCTCCCTCAACTTAGCACATATTCCTATATTCTAGTACCTCCTCTTACACCTCAGAACCCACCCTCAAACTTAGCACATCCCCTCCCTCAAGAACCTCTATCTCCCCTAGAATCTCACCTCCACCTACCACATCCCCTACCAAAGACAAATTATTGACTTATATGATTGATTTAAAATTATACTTTACAAAATATTTAGATAAATCGTGGTGAATTTACCAACAGGAAGCTACTAACAATTAATTATTATCACTGCCTCTGGTAATTCAATTACTGAAGATACAATACATGATGCGGTAATTATATTTACATAGGTTTAATGGCTCAAAGGAGATCAAAGGGGATGTAAACGATGGAGGATTGGCGCTCGAGGGGGTTGCCAGAATTATATTGCTTATCAAATAATAACCCACAGTGTACACAACATAAACAACGTTTGAAGGAATGCCAATTTCAAATATACTGTTATTAATCATCGGATTAGAAACGGGACTAATGTATTTAATGTTCAGTTTAACCAATAAACTTTATTGAACTACTGAACTACTGAACTATATTAGTTTAACCACTCGACTTCATTGGAATTGAAATAGTAACAACGGTTTTTAGCGAATTTACCCTATAGGGAAGAAGCTATTACCGTAGGTCTCATGGTAAGACTTAAGCCCGAGACCATGATAACTTTTTGTTTTGAGGTCCCCAGATGCCAAAAACACTATTCGTTCAAATTCATATATATGTATATATATATATCTAAACAACATAGAAGAAAACTTATCAGTTTTAGAGTACGAAAAACAGCAAGAACAACTTAACGTCAAAGCAGAGATGCATATATATTTAAATAATAAGAAAGATCCACTAAATATTTTAAATACTATGCAAGCCAGTCAACAACACCCTATCTTTGGAAAAATTGATGAAATTAGAACTCAGAGAAAGTAAATTTATATAGTATATACAAATTAATATTTTATTTTATTTGTACCTTTATATTTATATACACAATTTTATAATTAGTGATCATATATTATTTATTTTTAACATATGTTTGTAATTAATATAACAAAGATTTGTTGATGTTATGTGACTCTGAAGATGACCATTATGGTTGAAACTAGTCAGTCAAAATAAAAATGTTTCAAAAAAAGGGTACTCGTTAATAATGTTTTTAAAAATAATATATATATATATATATATATATATATATATATATATATATATACATATCTATATATGTGTCCGTTAACACGATAACTTGAGTAAAAAACGTCAGATTTTGATGAAATTTGGCTCAAATGTGTAAAATGACATTCATGACTTTAAGTTCGAAAACCAGAAAAATCATACCATGGGAAGGGGGGTTTATGGGGGTTTTAAATTTTCCAAAATTCAGTTTTTTTGCATTTTTTACCCTACAATTTAAAAAAAACTTAATTTTAGTTTTGACCATGTTATAGAGTTTAAAAATACAAATAATTTAGTCTTTTGAATTATTAACCTAGGTTAAGTGGTTGCAGAGAAAATCAAAAAAAACCTGCTCAAAAATCTCCGATGTTAATCTTATGGGAAAAAGGTTTTTGGCTTTTTCTCAGTTTATTTTAATGTAAAATTCACATTTGCTTTTACCAATCTGTTCAGTTCAACAAAACAATCATTTTGGTGTTTAAATTGTGATTCTACGCCCAACCGTTGCAGAGATATTCAAAGTGCTAAACACAGTACGTTGTCCAATATTATCCTTATGGAGAATAAATAAAATTTGATATCTCGATTATTTATGAATGTGTGTTGATGAAACTTGGTATGGGGCTTCACGTAGTTCTGGTATATTGATATTTGCACAACAAATTTATTTTTTGTTGATTATTCCCGTAGCAGCAAACCTGAATATTCAGCCCCATGTTATTCTTATGGAGAATAAGTAAAATGTAATGACTCCCTTAATTATGAACATAAATTAATAAAACTTGGTATGTATCTTCACTTGGTTAAGTTATATTGTTAATTGCATAAAACCCCATTATTTTGGATCCTTGTTGCAGCAAACCTGCTTACTCAGCCCTCATGATATTCTTATGGAGAAAATCTAAAATGTTATATAGCGCTTATTCATGATTGAATATTGATGAAATTTGGTATGTGACTTCGCCTAGTTAAATTCTATTTATATTTGCATAATAACCAATCGTTGGTGTTCCTTGTTTCAGCAAACCTCCGTACTCATTGCCATTGTTATTCTTATAGAGAATGATTAAAATCGCTTATTGGTATGTGGCTTTATGTGGTATTAAGACATATATTATGCATTGGAAATTCGCTGAGTACGCAGGTTTGCTGCGACGGGGGTATTTTAATTTAATTTATTTTGAAGGCTTCCGGAATTGTTTTATAAATATAAACAACAGGTTAACATACCTTGACGTCAGCAATTCCTTATAGTAACAAAATGTTGACTATAGTTTCGGCTAGCACGTCGCCATTATCAAAACCTTAAATAAGAGCGTTATTCCATTCTTCTAAATGTCGTCAATTTATAAAAATACACTGAACACATACTAACAAATGACACATAACACTGAAAACAGTTCACCGGCCGGCACACGTCCCTGAATTCTCAACGTTTTGTTTTAAGTTCTGAAATAGTGCTTAAAGTTCTTAAAGTGCTTAAAGTTCTGAAATCTTTAAAGTTTTGATAATGGCTACATGCTAGGCAAAACTATAGTCAACATTTTGTTACTGTAAGGAATTGCTGACGTCAAGGCATCCTAACCTGTTGATATTAACAACAGTTGTTGTCGGTCTGGGACACTGGGATGATATATATTATACACGTTTTAATTAAATATGTGTCAATCACCTGACAAAATAAAAACCATAGTTCGCTATGGACAAACTTTGAAACCTTAAAGGTCAATGCCTAAATGATAATTGAATATTTCTTTAATATTGACAAAAATATACATCGTATCCAACTTTCTGATATACAATAGGATATGTTTTTGTCACATAAAGACTTTTTAATATGGACATTTATTCTAAAATGATAGTTTTAAATATAACTGGTAGTGGTTTAATTCTTTGTTGAAAATATATTTTTGATGATGAGTTTATATATTTGTTATATGTGAGTATTTGTATTTTTTGAATGCTTTTTATTTTCCAAGTATTTTTTTCTCTTCTGAAAAAAGGATCAGATTGTAGGTGCTGAAACACCATAAAACTTGTTTTTCTCTTTCAGTTTTGACCAATGTCCGCAATCATTTCTTAAATAATTTTTATTTTACCAATCATAAAAACACTCTTTTTATAATTCTGCACGAAATCCACCGGTTTTTGTTCTCTAAATAGTACACTAAATGTCACTTTATTGTCCTAGCACCTAAAAAATCAGCTATGATATTTTTTAAGTCCTAGGACGTAAAAAAGTCAGCTGTTTGCTTTATCTATACATGATGGAACCGTTACTTACCACACGTTATAAAAAGTATTGTTTGTAAATAACAGAAATGTAAACCTTGTATATTACTTACTTTGTAAAAATAACCTCAAAATACAACGTTATAGTTACAATTTTAAATGATTAAAAGTCTTATTCCGCATTATGATAAAAAACGTTGTTCACCATTCGGAGCAAAAGTGTATTTTTGGTCCTAGTGATGAAAACTAATATAACACACATACACTAAATTTACATTTACATTTTAATTTACAATACAAACAACCACTTTAAAATCAGATACTATTACTAATTAAAAACCTAAAATAATCAAATTTATTATGATAGTTCCATTTTAAAACAATTAACCAAATGTGTTACATTATTTATTGAGCTTTTTTTAATTTGAACATTTAAAAATGAAATAACTATACTGTGATACTTTGCAGATAAGGGAGTAAACCTTAAAGTTGGAGGAACAAAGAATGAAATAAATATTTTCTTTTTCTTAGATAATATGCTATTCATCTCTTTATTTTGACCATATCTCAAAACAAAAAAAAAAGGTTCTACTCTTACTATTTTAGTTTTTTATTGTTCTTTTTATTTTTGTCATTCACTGTCACTATATTGTTTTAACAATATAGTAGGGAACAATCAAGATCCTTCACTTGTTACTCAAGGGGACCTCAGAAAAAACATGATTATTTCAGTATACACGGGCTTTAAGTGATAGAGGAAGATTACAGTTAACTTTAGAAACACATCAGTGTTAGTTCTCGGGTCGCCCGCCCACCCCCAGCGCTAGTGTCGCCTCCCCCTGTACAATAAGTAACGCAGGGAAGTTGTGATCAGTGTGAGCGCGTATTTGACCCAGACTCGACCTGTTAGCGATGTGGCGTTTTAGTTTACGTGCGTCACTGGAATATTTTAGAGTATAACTTTTTTCGCAGGAGATATTAGATGGTGAGTTAGGAAACTTCTGGGTTCGGTTGGAAGAGTGTTGCACCTGGTGTTATGATTTTGATTGTTGAATTAAAATAATAATATTATAAATATAACTTTTTCACATGTTGATACAAACAATTTCTACCCATATTTTTCACAAAACTGTCATCTTTAAATTTGCCTTTTGTTAAATTAAAAGTTTGTAGATTAATAATTATCATAAACTATAATCGTGTAAGTAAACATTGTTAAGTGTTTGTATTTGCGCATATTTCTGTAGCTATCGTATGACCTAGAATGCTGAAACATAGAACATTCATAGATAATAACACAAGGAAGAACGTCACGGAGCCTGATTATTTTGCCCTTTTCCATTATAAATGTCCTTAAACCACAAAATCTGTCAACACTTTAAAATTAACTAATGATCAGCCATTATTATTTTTTGAGATACTAAGATTTTTGCAATACAATCATGTGTGAAATTTAAACATTAATATTGATCTATTTTACAGTACAAAGTACCATCTTTTTTCCTAGTACCATCTTTTATATATGTTTACCGTCTGTATGTGAATCAGTATAAGTGTAAATATATCTTAAGTGTTGGAAGACTTCTTTTATTACATCCCGTAAGTACAAAGTATTCCGAAAGGTTAGAGACTTCAACCTTACAACCTTACCTTGGTTGTTGCATATCCATTCCATTCACCAATTAAAAATTGTAAATTTTTCATAGTTACTTGAGCAACCTGCTTTTTCAATTTTTGAAAATGTATACTACTAGAACTTATATATTTTGCCAAGAGCTTTCGGAAAAAAAATTATTAAAGTAAAAATACATTTAATAATGCATACTTTAAGCTCATTATTTTGTAATTCGAAGTGAAGACGTCAAACATTGGTTAAGATTAGAGTCTTAATAGTTTATTAGAACCTTTTAAACACGTGTCAAAAGAATAAATACTCCATGTTTCATATAAAATAATTATAACGTAGGATTATAATAGATGACTTGTTTCATAAATTTGTTGAGACACATCCTCTGGTAAACAGAAAACGTTTCCCAGCGCTTGAAGTTACTTCTCTTAAAACTTCGGTGATACATTTTCAGATAGGTAGGTAGGTACAAGGTACAAATAATTTTAATCAATACTAACAAATAGTTTTGTAGAAAGAATAATTGAGCTGTATTATTGCAGGTTAACTTACCAATTATGCAGTCAAACTTATAAACTTTCTTCGAAAACTCGCTCACTGAAACAGCTTTAGCAGTGAGCCAGCATTAAATCAAAGTTAAAACTTTTTCTAGTCAATTCATGAATTATAAATGTCATAATTGCGGTAATTAACCCCAAAACTGTTCAAATCACCCGAGGAAGGTTCCCTAAGTTTTAAACATTTAGCTTAAAATAAAACGAGTTCGCACGCAGCACGCTGACGTGAGGGAAGTGAATTTCCACATAAAAAACTATAAAAACTCAAAATCAGTTAAAATCATACAATTATTCCAATTTTTATTCAAATCTGAAAATATTGATTTTTTGGCTGTTCTGATACTCCTGGTTCTATTTACCTGCAATGCTGGGATTACAATTTTGCGCATTATAAGGTTAGGAGAAGGTCCAGTCAGGCTTTAAAGTAGGCGTGAGATTGTTGGGGATGATAAAAGTACATCAACAAATGAATAACAGGCTTTTCTGAAGTAAAACCCCCATAAGGCAACGTACTGTGTTTGGTCGATACACATTTTCTTTAATAACATGGTAAATATTTATGCTATAATGACGAGAGTGGGCTTAAAACTTTCGCCTCTCTAATTCCCATCTTTTTACATGCATTGATTTTACATCTGGGGCTTTTGTGCCCAAAAACTCAAAATTTGAAAGATTAATCCCCAAAAAAGGGGTTAGAGTTTTCCGATTGTTTTGCCCAACGAACTTGTCCAACAGATTATAGAAAGGAACGTCCCTACCAAATTTGAAGTAAATCGGACAAAAAATGCGACCGCTAGAGTGCATACACACATATATATATATATATATATATATATATATATATATATATGTCTATATATACATATATATATATATATATATAATTTTGAACGACCCCCCAAAACGTGTTCAGGGAGTCACGTTAGGAACTTCTATGGTGGTCCCGGGCTTAAGTTTCACCGTGCAGGTCATGCTAATAGTTCACTTTCCAAAGGAAATTCACTAATAATCCGCTGTATTTAGGTTTTAGCCTTAGATAATGTAAATTATTTCTAAAAAGAGTATGACTATTCATATTGACTAAATTGAAGTTTTAATTTAGAGTGTGGTTTCGTCACACGCATAGGTCCTTGTGACTCATGTGGGACTTTTTTGTGTATTCATATTGTATTGCTACATTTTATTTAAATAATAAAGAATTATTTGATTTGATTTGATTTGACTTAAGCCTGGTGATGGTATCATACATAAAGTTAACTAAGTAAAGTGAAGTCAATCTAATTTAGAGGGAGAAAATAAACTGGTTTTCCCATTGGAATTGGATGGAGTGATTGACATTTGAGAGGGTTAATGCAAATATCAATAATTTAACTGCAGGGTTTATACATTGAACCCACTATGTGACTTAAATATAAAAAGCTAACACGCGTTATTTACCTAGAGGGTTATCAGTCTTATTTGAAACTTAGAAACCGGGAAACTTAAAATACTTTAGGACTGAATTTAAATTGTCTCTTTATGTACTTGGATAACCTTTCATATTAAACAAAATATTCTTAAAATGTAGTAACTATCGTTGTTTTTACCTTTAACTATCATTTTCGAGCGTAAATATTTTGATGTACGAATTCTAAACTCAAATATTTCTTTACTGGATTTTTCTAGGATTGTATTTTGCAAAGGTTCACACACAATCATACTTACAATTCCTTTTCACGTGATTTTTGTATTGTAAAATAGATTAGTATTAATGTTTACATTTACACATGATTATGTACAAAAATGTTAGTACGCAAAAAATGATTACGCTTGATCGTTGGTTGATTTTAAAGTTTTGCGTGACCTTCTTCCTAATGTAATTGCCTGTGAATGTTTAAAGTTAAAAAAAACAGCAAAATTAAACAAGGATCATTCTAAGGAATTACTAATACCATAAGGTATATATTTAATGTATACGTTTTGCCTTTTGTTACAACGCTAAATAACATTATAAAAAATGCGGTTTTTAAATACTATATATTAAAACATTTTTTCACTACACTACTATGAGTTCAGCTGTTTTCGTTATTTGTTTACAACCTGCGAAACATCATATTTTCAACAGCTGTCTATTGTTTACTACCGAAAGTGACATTGTTTACAACCGAAAATTTTCCACTGTCAACAACTAACTTAATAACCTAAACACATTCTTGCTATCGTTTCACCAACTGAAATGGAAGTGCCTGTTCCCTCGTCATCAAACAAACAACAATATTTTGAATCTAATGAATAAAATTCCTAATACCCCCGTAGCAGCAAACCTGCATACTTAGCGAATTTCCAATGCATATATATTTATCTTAATGCCACATAAAGCTACATACCAAGTTTCATCAATATACATTCATAAATAAACAATTTATGACATTTTAATTATTCTCCTTAAGAATAACATGGCGGCTGAGTATGCAGGTTTGCTGAAGCAAGGAACACAAAATATGGGGTTTTATGCTTATATCAATATAACTCAACTAGGTGAAGTCACTTACCAAATTTCATTAATTTATTTTCATAATTAAGGGAGATAACACGTTACTTATTCTCCATAAGGATAACATGGGGCTGAGTACGCAGGTTTGCTGCTATGGGAGCCTTTGTCAAAAAATTGTTTTTTTGAGGAAATATCAATGGTCCACAACCAGATAAAGCCGTATACCAAGTTTCGTCAGTATATGTTCATAAATAAGCGAGATATAAAATTTTTATTTTCCTCCATAAGAATAACATTAGACAACGTACTGTGTTTAGCACTTTCAATATCTCGGTAACCAATTGACGTAGAGAAATGATCAAAATACCAAATTGTGTGTTTTTTTAAGCTGAATCCAATGGGAAAAAATAAAATCTGACTATTTCCAAAATTATATGTAAAAAATTCAAAAAACCCATTTTTGGGGTACAAAACCCCCCCAAAATACCTCTTCGGATAGAGCGATCTGGCTGGTTTTCGAACTTAAAGTCATAAATGTTGCTTTACACGTTTATACCAAATTTCATCAAAATCGGATAATTTTTACGAGAGTTATCGTGCTCACGGACACACATCTATATATATATATATATATATATATATATATATATATATATATATATATATACAGTTTCGAACGAATGGTATTTTTGGGGTCTGGGGACCTCAAAACGAAAAGTTATCATGGTCCCGGGCCTAGGTCTTACCATGCCGACTACGGTAATAGCTTCTTCCCTATAGGGGAAATTCGCTAATAAAGGAATATCTATTTATAATAACAAAAACTGTACAATTAATGTGAATTTTCAATTAAAATAGTAGACCTGGTTTTAAAACATGTTTCTAATTTAATAAACAGTTAACATTCCAACAATGAGTTTTTATTCCGTAGTGTAGTGAAAAGTATCGTTCAAAACACGAGCGAAAGTGTTTTGCATATTCTCGACCATATTTGAAGTTCTCGATAAATCTCGCACTTCAAACATATGGTCTCGAACATGCAAAACCCCACTTTCCACTCTTGTTATGAAATATACTATAGTTTTGATCCTACTAAAATTATAATACTAGTTCATCTTAAAACATACTTAAATGTGCAAAACTCTCCGTCGTTTTAATACTATTTTGTAAAAATTGCTGTTTGAGGATAATAAAACTTAAAAGTTTTATTTCATTTACACTAAATTCAATTTTTCATACCACGTATACTGTTTTAAATACAACATAATTAACTATGGCAGTTCCCTCTTACCGTACAATGTGTTCCACCCGTTAAGTCCATTATCAGTTGATCTAGGCGGGGTTAATTACTGCCCCATAACTCCATAACTCACTTCATTGTTGACATAATCAGCTGCTGCAGTTGCTGTTGTCAATAGACGGTTGTGAGACCAGCTGATACTGTATCTGACATTGGTCTTTGTCATGTATGCCATTAATTATTAGCAGTTATTAATAAACATTTATAACTGCTATTTATCTTTAAAATACAAATATGTGGTTTATTTTTACTCACAACTAACAGATGCAACTATTATGTACTACAAAACGATGAAACACTTTTAATAAGTACTTATATAAATCAAGATAACATGTTAATATAAACCTGTATAAGAATCGACAGTAAAATCAGTTCGATGTAATTAATATCATAATGATAATAATGATGAGTTACGCGCGGTTAAAATAACACGCAGTACCACAAGCGTATCATTATAAATCTTAAGTATTTTATTTACAAGATTGAACACTGACGGAAAGATACAAATTGATTCGTTGGGATTTAAGAAAACAGTTTCATATTTTCAGACTACAAACATAACCGAAAACAAGGTTTGAATATTGAAAGTTTGAAAACCGTGAAAGTTGAAAGGTTTGAAGTCTAAAACTTTGTGTCAACAAGAAATCATAACAACCGTTTTGTTGTGAACTAAGAAAACATGTGTTTTATCTTTTAAAACTAACCGTTTCAAAATGGTGGGCTATTTTAAGATATTAAGTTTAACAAAATTATATGACCTCCATTTTGAAACGGTTAAAGATAGAAACTCCAATTTTAATACTAAATTAGCAATACAACTGTACACATACCAAGTTTCAAGTCAGTTCCTTTACGTGGTTCCTAAGATATGCTAATAGAAGTCAGAGAAAAAAATAAGTGATTTAAAAAAAGGTTTCTATTATATTTTTTGTTCTTTTCCATGGGTTTTATTGAATCCTGCGTTTTTGCCACGCTCGTGAGATACCCTCTATAATCAAGTAGCAAAGTTTGTAAAACCATCAGGTGTTACTTGTTTACTACTCTACTCCATCAATTACTTTTGCAGTTTCTTAAAGATAACTATTATTCAAATATATATTTTTCCATTTAAATATATTTTCTTTTAAGCCAGAACAACTAAATTAATTACCAACTCGATTTATAATTTTGTTCATTAAATTGTTTTACAGGATTGTTTTTTTTTCATGCAAATCTTACATATGATAATATTAATTGTTGTCTTCCTCTTTAACAATAATTTATTCCTATATCAATTAAAATAATGTTCTTACTTGTTGCCTTTTTGTTTTAATTATCAGTTAAAACATGTTTTAGATTAAATCCTAATCCAGCAATAAAACCACTACTACATTAATGTGTTTTACCTCCAGAATATATTTAGAGTACTATTTTTTTGGAACAACGTTTTCTCGAGTTTTCTCCCTTGCGGGATTTAAACAAGAAAAGAGAAAACCCCAATAACGAAAATATATTAACTCGTTGAACCTATCTAACCCGTTTACTAAGTTTTTTGATAAAAAAAACAAAAAAATCACTTCATATCTACTACACTTTTTCATCGGTAATATTTTAATTTAATCGTTGATAAAAGTCAACTCAATCAAAAACTCAGAGCGAAAGTATATATTTAAAGTTAAACAATATATCCATCAGAGAACTCCGCGATACAATTTTCGATGGTGGACCTAAGCCATGAATATAAGCCATGAATATAAGCCATGAATATAAGCCATGAATATAAGCCATGAATATAAGCCATGAATATAAGCCATGAATATAAGCCATGAATATAAGCCATGAATATATCGCCATTGCAAAACCTCGTGAAAGAGTATTTGCCAAGTTTAAATTTGATATTGATGACAACCCCAATCTTCGATATCAACTCGTCGTTTTGTTTGGCTCTAACATTTTCATCCCGTTGTTTAAGTTTCATCGATAACCTTGAAATACCTGATATCCCTGACATAATCAGGCTGATCATAAAGTCTTTAGATAAGATCCTATACGATCTTATAAGATTAGATAAGGTCAGATAAGATAAAATATTTAATGCTGATATTTGTCATGAAGGAACATACTTCAAAACGTTTCATGATATAGAATCATCGTTCGTCTTCAGGTCTTCTCTAATACAAACCACCGATTAGTCAATCCATACTGTTTGTTTCTGTGTACTTCATTTACAGTACAACATTTACAACTTTCCTACTGCCCAAAAACTCTTTTCTTTTTATTACATAAAATACATAAATTGTATCAACCCAAAGTCTGGTAAACTATCTTTAATAATGGTTCGCCGGAATCCGATTATTGGAGCATTACGCTAGAGTGGTTTCTAGGGTAATCCCTCTCCTTCCTTTATTAATAGGTAATACCATTTTCTGAGTACTCTCCGTGAATTTGAGTTAGCTTAAACTATATCGAAATTATAATTTACTGATTCATTATAAGAACAGCATTGGACAATGCAATGTGTTTACAGCTAACAGAAAATGTAATTATTTACCATAATCCTTTGCAGATAAAGTCAATCTTCCTTTATTTAATAAATTACCTGCATATGTAAATAGTTATAAGTACTTCGCAAATGTTTACATAATGTACTGCAGCTCGGTCAATTCCCATTGGATTACAATCGTTTAAACTTCCTTGGAAAGAAGAAACCCTAGCCTTTTTACTGGCTGCAGGTATAATTTACGTTAGGCGCTTTCCTTCGACAATCCTTGTTGTTTATAATAGGGATTCCGGATTTTAAGCTTGTACGTTCTTCATTGTTTGTATACATGTTTAATAGGTAAAAATCAATAACTGACATGAAGTCTACCTTTCAATGTACAACTTTTGTAACATTAACAACACACATACACAACATACAAATAGGCTAAACGTATTTAAGTATGTATGTATATATATATATATATATATATATATATATATAGGTATAACGTTTAAACTATTTTTCAGTACCACAGCTATTACACATTAATTCAAACGTTTTAAGTAATTGACTATATAGTTTCCTCTTTTATAAAATATATTGAGGTCAAACACAACTAATCACCACGGTTAAAAAGTATCTACATCGAAATCATAAAGTTAGGATTTAGTCTATGTCATGTCGGTATTTAATAACTTAAAATGTCACAATAAATCAAAAGAAAGTCGTTGGAAGCAAGAGAAGATAAACAGTTGAAGACAAAGGTTCTTTTATCACTTCTGTTTCCAGAATGGAAGATACAATAAATATAATGTCGGAATCTTGACATATCTCAGTTTTGTAACATTATTTCACATTTCAGCACAATATTGTATAGAGGTATCAACTTCCAGGTCGTGTTATTGAGTTTTCCAGCATTTATATTCATTCTGAACTCATATTTTGAGTATAACACCATGTTTTTCAATTCCAAAGACAATATGGTCTGTAATTGTTAGAATTTTAATTATTAATTTACTTTGTCTGAACAGTTATTACATGTTGGGATGACTTACTAAACTTACAAACACTATATTAAAATTGATAAACAAAAATATATTTTAGTTTATTACAAAACAAATTAATTTGATTTTGTATAGCTTAATACTAATAAAAAAACACACGTACATAAAATTAACTAAATATGAACATTTATTAGAAATGCACAACATTGTATAATTGGTTTAGTTTCAAAATTGTTCGACATTGGAAAACAATGCAAAACATGTTTGGAGTACATTATAACCACCCCTTTCTCGTGCCTCATTACCTTAACTACGACAGGAGTTTGTAATACACTAAACACAAATAAACTTGAAATTTTAATATTGGGAAAATCTCTACCACTTATAATAATATATTTATTTTTTACTTTCAGGCCTATATCTTCCGCAGGGGTAATGCTGGAAAGCCTATAATCCACTAAGGTCTTCAAATATGTAAGAGTCCGTGTCTAAGTATGACTTCCGTCAACCCCTAAGATGCTCCATCGGACACAGGAGCGATACTGGACGCTGACCTGGAGCTTGCTGTTGATGTTGATGCCCAGAGGCCTTGGCAGGGTAGTTGTGACGTCACAGGGTCACGTGACGGGACTGGTGGTCACAGGGGCGAACGTTGAGGTATGGTTATGTTATTTTTGTTAACTGTTATTTTTAGTTAACCAGTTTTTTCTTTCAATAGATTTAATTTATTTTAAATGCAGATAGGAAATATCTGTGAAACACGTTCAGTAAATCTTGAGCTATTATTAGGTTATTAGGTATCGTGATCAATTATTGGGTTGATTTGTTTATCTTACTACCAACTTACATTTGTTAATATTACTTTACCAAGGTTTATTTCTATTTAATTTATCTTCTAAAGAATATGTTTACAATATAATTTGAAATTATTGATAGCTTTCTTATTTTAAGACACTTAATTTATAGGTAGTGCTGTTATCATATTGTATAAATGTAAGTATGTCTTAATCAGCAAAAGATTAGATTCTTCACTTTATTATTGTGAATAAATCTAAATATTAATACACTAGGGGTTTTTCTTCACAGTCATAACTCGATAACGGCTGGACGGATTTTAACGTTTGAGGTGCCAAATTAAAGGTATTTTTACGTAGATTTTCCAATACGTCTCAAAATTTTAAGAAAGGGCATCACTTAAACACAGTAAAGGGCTGAATCTTTGGAACAACGGCGCTACCTGACGGCGGAAAACTAAACTACATATTGATTGAAAGTAAATTGTTATCATCCGTTTTAATATCAGATGTTTTGTTATGTCTATTTACAACTGAAGAAACCTTTCGTTGGGTACAGACCTGCTCGGATTCGAGCACATGACAAATAGTTCTCCTAAATTACGTTGTCAAATATATACATAGTTGATATACCTCGCTATGTAATAGTATATTACGTAATGTAGAATGGAATTCAAACTTATAATCTAGTAATAATTTACATATATTTACACTCCTACCCAAAATAAGTTTGTTAACAATATCCTTTAAAATATCGAAACATTATTTTATGTGATAAAAAGACAATACATTAGTGTATACGTTTATAAAGTTGTGGTTATCTTATGTTAGTAAACTCCTAATCTCTTTTTAATTTATTATCTACTTAAAGGTAAACAATTTTTTTCATTCTGGCTCATTTGTTGTATGCTAGACTTGTTAAGCAACTGATTTATTTAATGATACGGTTCAATTCTAAACCGCATCCTGGCAAACTTTCTGCGTAGTTTTATTTGTACCTTTTAATTTCTTTTGACATTTTCAAACTTTCAAACACAATATTTTCTAGTTATACTTCATGTTCCAACAGCTGATGGTTCCAGGTGTTCCGAGGGTTGCCGTACGCCTCGGCGGCGAGGTTCTCCCTGCCCGAGGCCCCACAACCGTGGCCCCGAGTGAGGTCGGCCACCACCTTCGGTCCTGCGTGCCCTCAGAGACTGGCCGAGGCCGGGGGCCGAGGAATGCAGCATCTACAGTCGGCCTCGGTGCTGCTGCGACCTCAGAGTGAGGACTGCTTGACGCTCAATGTCTACACGCCGCTGCATGGTGGGTGGTACAACTGTCGTGAGATGGTTAATTAATATAACTTAACATAACTAAACCCGACTATATCTCACCAAACCTAATTAGACCTAGCCTAAACTAACTTCCAACCCTACCTAACCTAATTAAAAATAACCTAACCTACGATTCAGCTATTTTAGTGAATTTCCCCTATAGGGAAGAAGCTATTACCGTAGTCGGCATGGTAAACGTCTAAAGCAACATTTATGACTTTAAGTTCGAAAACAAGCCAGATCGCTCCATCCGAAGGGGTATTTTGGGGGGGTTTTGTACCCCAAAAATGGGTTTTTGAATTTTTTACATGTAATTTTTGAACAAAAATCAAATTTTAGTTGTTATCATTGGATTTAGCTTAAAAAACACACAATTTGGTGTTTTCATCACTTCTCTACGTCAATTGGTTACCGAGATATTGAAAGTGCTAAACACAGTATGTTGTCTAATGTTATTCTTATGGAGAAAAAGAAAAAAATTATATCTCGCTTATTTATGAACGTATACTGACGAAACTTGGTATATGGCTTCATCTGGTTGTGGGCTATTGATATTTCCTCAACAAATTATTTTTTGCCAAAGGCACCCGTAGCAGCAAACCTGGGTACTCAGCCCCATGTTATTCTTATGGATAATAATTAAATGCTATGTCTCCCTTAATTATGAACAAAAATTAATAAAATCTGGTATATGACTTCACCTAGTTGAGTTTTATTGATATGAGCATAAAAGCCCATTCATTGTGTTCCTTGTTGCAGCAAACCTGCGTACTCAGCTCCAGTATTATTCTTATGGAGAATAATTCAAATTTTATATACCGCTTATTTGTGAATATATTTTTATGAAACTTGGTCAGTGGCTTTATGTAGTATTAAGACATTTATATATTCATTGGAAATTCGCTGGGTATGCAGGTTTGCTGCGACGGGGGTATTTAACGTTCATAGGAGTAGTAATTTGTTGGCTGTAAATTAAATAGTTACCACCATACCCTCCTCACTTTCACTACAAACACAAACTCACCCCCACACACGTTGGTCTCACCCTTGACTAATTTATTTTTAACCACTTACGTTTAAGTTAAGCTTACATTTTGAGATGCAAATATTATCATTATACTAAATTATCCGAGTTTTTTCTATAAGAGTTATTTAGTTTAAGTTTTAGTTATTTAACCAGATTATTCTAGATTTTACCTCAATTTTTAATGTTCAAAGTATTATTATTGTCACTTTAAGACGGGATTAGATTTCACATTCCGGAATTTTGTGAAACTAATGAGTGATGGGAAATGTATGTAATGATTTCTTATATAACATAAACACACTATCACCAAGGATAAATTGTAAACAAAGAATTATAGCTTTTGTTATAAATATTTTACTTTTGATTAGTTAAAAAAAGAGTATAAACTGCTGATGATAGATTAAACTTTCTTGGTAAATTAAACAACTAAAGATGTACTGACAGTTTTATGTTATTTTGTGACGATTAGTTTACACAGTTCTGCGAAAATAACTGATTTATGCGAAGGAGTATGTGGAGTATAATATTTTCAGTTTAAAATAATATGGTGGAACATGTCCAGCCACGGCGTAGTCGTTGTTGTTTTGTGAGGTTCCAGTGGGCGGGAAAGTCCCTGACCCACTGAGGCTGCTCTAGGGCGCTTGGGCCCTCTTCCCCGGTATCCTGTGATGGTTTTTGTCAACGGCGAGGGTTTCCAGTGGGGAGGAGGCCACTTGTACGACGCCACCGCCCTCACCAGCAGAGCGAGAATAGTCGTGTAGTGTCAACTATCGCCTAGGAGTTTTAGTGGAGTCTGGAACATGTTTCAGCTACGGCGGGGTCCAGGTATGCTGAGATGGTGTTTGTCGACGGCGAGGGTTTCCAGTGGGGAGGAGGCCACTTGTACGATGCCACCACCCTCACCAGCAGAGGGAGAATAGTCGTGGTTACTGTCAACTATCGCCTGGGTGTTTTAGTGGAGTATGGAACATGTTTCAGCCACGGCGGGGTCCAGATATCCTGTGATGGTGTTTGTCGACGGTGAGGGTTTCCAGTGGGGAGGAGGCCACTTGTACGATGCCACCACCCTCACCAGCAGAGGGAGAATAGTCGTGGTTACTGTCAAATATCGCCTGGGTGTTTTAGTGGAGTATGGAACATGTTTCAGCCACGGCGGGGTCCAGGTATCCTGTGATGGTGTTTGTCGACGGTGAGGGTTTCCAGTGGGGAGGAGGCCACTTGTACGATGCCACCACCCTCACCAGCAGAGGGAGAATAGTCGTGGTTACTGTCAAATATCGCCTGGGTGTTTTAGTGGAGTATGGAACATGTTTCAGCCACGGCGGGGTCCAGGTATCCTGTGATGGTGTTTGTCGACGGTGAGGGTTTCCAGTGGGGAGGAGGCCACTTGTACGATGCCACCACCCTCACCAGCAGAGGGAGAATAGTCGTGGTTACTGTCAACTATCGCCTGGGTGTTTTAGTGGAGTATGGAACATGTTTCAGCCACGGCGGGGTCCAGGTATCCTGTGATGGTGTTTGTCGACGGCGAGGGTTTCCAGTGGGGAGGAGGCCACTTGTACGATGCCACCACCCTCACCAGCAGGGGTAGAATAATCGTGGTTACTGCCAACTATCGCCTTGGAGTTTTAGGTAAACAAAAGACAAAAGCCTAGACTTAGGCCAATAGAGTAGTTTTAATTTGACATTTATGTTATATACGTTTTGTTATAGCACTTAAACTACTGTAAAATTGACGTTCGTACCAAAAGGCAAAGAAAATATTGTTTTTTTTCAAATTTACCTATATTAGCCTAACCTTCAATTTACTATTCCGAAAATACGTGTTAAGCTCTTTGTTTTTCTAATCCCTAATTGGTTTAGTATTTAAAAATGCCTGAACACACCCTAGCCATTAGCACTGTATTGTTCCTTCCAGTTAATATTGAACTATATTGAGCAACATGTTTGACCATACTAGTATAAAGTGGTCTCTCCCCAAATTACCTGTGACAACTATACTATCTTGGTTATTTACGTACAATTGTTACGTAATTATGTAAATATCAATGAAGTTGTTAAGAATGTTTTGTCTTAGGTTCGGTTAGGTAGGTAAGCGAATTCAAAGGAAAAAAAATCCATAACAAACTTTTGCAATACGAATTTTTAGCTTTTTTGGTCTTACTGCTTGTCCCCACCTATTGGCCACTTTACATGTGTAGTGATGGAAAGACAACGAAGTACCATTAGATAATTAGTGGCATGAACAAGCCCGTAATGACTGCTAGTGAAAAGTATCGTACCTACTCTATGTACCCTGCCCTTGACTACGTCTCTGCCGCTTTATGCCATTGGTCTTCCACTGACCTACCCCTACCGTGTTTAGCGTACCGCATTCAAAGACAATGAGACGGGTTTTGCCCACTTTTTCACTATATTATTTGTAACCACAAAGAACATATTGTAATGGTTTAAGCCTAGAGCTTATAACTATTTGGTTTTATTTATTTATATAAATTTTAACAGTTATAAGTTACTGATATTTTCACCTATACATTTTTTAGCCATACATAAGAATCTCAGCAGAAGAAATACATAATATTGTTACCCAAACAACTATTTGTCAAGTGCCTTCATTATGTAACACACAAATCAATATTTTAACTGAGTTGAGGTCACTGTACATGTCAAGGAGGTCGCAAGCATCATCAAGCCTGAAGTCGCAAAGCTATAGCTCCGAAGAGTTATTTTAGACTTTCCCGTAACTGCCGTGCCATGAATTATAGTTTTTCTTATTACCACGATTATATTTTTGTTAAGTCCATTTGTGTTTATTCATTTTAAACTTTCTCTTGGAGTTATGGTTTTTATTTTTAAGCCTTTTAACGACCATCTAAGCTTTTAAAAGTGACTTGGAGGAATATTAAGGTAATTTAAACTCTTATTTTGTAATATTTAAACTTGTTATTTTGTAGCTTCTTTAAAATATTTATAAAACCATTGGTTCTGTAATAATAATAACTATAGGTCTGTATCTTAAATACTAATGATTTTCTCATACATTTTCCATAGTCCACTCCGCTATAGCCGTTCAATTCCCAGGTTACTGATAGTCCACTCCACTATAGCCGTTCCATCCCCAGGGCTCCTGATAGTCCACTCCACAGTAGCCGTTCCATCGCCAGGGCTCCTGATAGTCCACTCCACAGTAGCCGTTCCATCCCCAGGGCTCCTGATAGTCCACTCCACTATAGCCGTTCCATCCCCAGGGCTCCTGATAGTCCACTCCACTATAGCCGTTCCATCCCCAGGGCTCCTGATAGTCCACTCCACTATAGCCGTTCCATCCCCAGGGCTCCTGATAGTCCAATCCACAGTAGCCGTTCCATCCCCAGGGCTCCTGATAGTCCACTCTACTATAGCCGTTATAGTCCACTCCACTATAGCCGTTCCATCCCCAGGGTTCCTGATAGTCCACTCCACAGTAGCCGTTCCATCCCCAGGGCTCCTGATAGTCCACTCCACAGTAGCCGTTCCATACCCAGGGTTCCTGATAGTGCACTCCACTATAGCCGTTCCATGCCCAGGGTTCAACCCAACTATAGCCTTTCCATTCCCAGGGTTCCTGATAGTCCACTCCACTGTAGCCGTTCCATCCCCAGGGTTCCTGATAGTCCACTCCACTATAGCCGTTCCATCCCCAGGGTTCCTGATAGTCCACTCCACTGTAGCAGTTCCATCCCCAGGGTTCCTGATAGTCAACTCTACTATGCCGTTCCATTCCCAGGGTTCCTGCCGGTCGGGAGACACCGCAACCTCGGGCTGCAGGACGTGGCTGCCGCCCTCCGCTGGGTCAAGGTCGACATTCTCGCGTTCGGCGGAGACCCGGAGTCCGTCACTCTGGCGGGCCACGGATCCGGCGCCGCGTGTGTCCACTGGCTGATGGCGTCGCCTGCCCCGGAGTACGGTAACGGGTTTGAACTGAGTAATAATTAAATTAAGGACTAAATACTAAATGATTAACTTTGTTGAAGTCCCTAAGAACACCTTTTTCAAAATTATATGTAACTAGTATTAGTAATATGTTCTCTGTGTTGTAGACTATTCACAAAATATTTTATAGCGCTGCTCATCTTAAGAATCAAGAAGGTTTTATTTTCATAAACTATCCTAAGCATTTACAACTATTCAAGTTAGACAGTTAAAAACAAAGAGTTAATACAATAATAGTCTAAAAACAAAAAAGGTCTTTGCGCACTCATTGTTAAACTTCTTTATGTTTAGCTACTGCTCCCATAGTATAATAACAGGCATACCCATTTAAGTTGTCGATGACACATTACAAACAGTATTTTGTCCGACTCATGCAGTCAGTGTCGATCTTAAGAGTCTTCATCACCGGAAGTTGATAGATGCTATCTTGGAGTTTTGCTCCATAAGGCCAATGTTAACTTTGTGCCTCCATTACTCCTCACCTGATCGTCACATACAATTCATTTTGGTGTCAAATTAAAAGTTTCGCCGTCCTCTAGGGAAATACAATATCGAATTTTTTAATTTGGGTACTATAGTCGCTTGATAAATAGTTTAATTTTGAATTGAAACACTGTACATGTTCTCATTAATTTCTAACAAAATCCAAATTCGACTACTGAATTTCCCTAGAGGACGAGGAAACCTTTAATTTGAAACCAAAATTAATTCTTTGTGACGATCAGGTGAGGAGTAATGTGGGCACAAAGTTAACATTGGCCTTATGGAACAAAACACCAAGATGGCGTCCGGCAACTTCCGGTGATGAAGACTCTTAAACCTTAAGATTTTCTTGGGTTCATACAATTCTAAGATAAAAAAAATGCATCTGATTCATTTGATATTGATTAAACATAAGTCATGATGTACCAAAAAACATTTTCAGCGGGCAAAAACTAGTAGTTTTATTAGATTAGGACATTTTTACTTGTCGGGTGACTTAACTTCATGTTACATAATATTTATACAGAGTATTTAAACATATATATTTATACTAGTACAACTTCTAGTGGCCAATTAAGGCATTGAACTTATGTTTAAGTTGTATTTTGTGTTTATTGTTTACATGCTAAGGGAACTATTAAAAAAATTATTCTGTCTTTCGGACGAAAAAAATCCAAGACTAGCCAAAACAAATAAATAAAAGCAGACGTTTACTTTTCATGTTGTTTCTAACTGAAATGGAATTCACAAGTGGACAAAACAAAACCTACTGTTTAGTAAGAGTCTTAAGCCCAAATTCTCTAAACAAGCCATTTTCCAACTCCTGCATAGTCCACAATATATATATTTTTAATTTTCTGTTACATTTTAGCAATGTAGATTGTACTGTGCATCGCTTTTCCTTCCCACTGACACTAGTATGATTTGCTATGAGCCATGAATTGCAACAAAAAGGTATAATTTCAAAAGGCAGCGCTCTGAAAAATTTTAGACCAGTGCATTTTCCTAATCTCTTGTTCGGAGTAATGCTTTCCGGAGTTAGACATTTTGGTCTTAAGCCATCGAATCAATACATTTTTCGGAGTTATGCATTTTTGGACCAACGCCTCGCTCCGGCAGTCGCTTCTCCAATCCAACCCCAGTTGTCCCGCAGGCAGCCTGTTCCACAGAGTCATCCTGATGTCCGGGTCCGCCCGGCCGCTGGTCGCCGACCATGAGGAGGTCGTCACGACAGTCGCCCACCACGTCAACTGCCCTCTGGACCACAGGCTGATACACTGTCTCCGGTCACGGCCGCTAGAGGCGCTGCTGTCTGTGCCGGTGGCGCGCTCTACCTTCGCTACGACCTTTGGACCTGTGGAGGACGGGATGATCGTTGTCAACAGTAAAAACAGCTATCAAGGTACACATGTGTATTTAAACGTTCCTGAATGTATTGGGTTCGGGAAGTTTATATTTTAACCGTGCTTTAAGGTTGTTTAATGCGTTTGCAAGAAAATAACCTATAAAAAAATATTTTTAATTAGAAAGAGTACTATATAACAAATTTCTTAGAAAAATGAATTCATTATTACTCAATTTCAATAACATGATATATATTTTGGATTATTTAAAATCTACGTACAGAGTTTGGAAATTAATTGAGGACCAGATTACTTTAAATATGGGTGGATGATAGAGAGGGAGTGACTCGACATAAAAAAATAGCGAAAATCAACAAATCATCGTTTGCACAGAATACTGGATAAGAAGTAACTTGTAGGGGACAAAGACTTTATTAACTGTTCAATACTGTTCTTTAAATGCACCCTTTTCACATATTACTATGTAAGCTTGATTATCTTAAAGTAATGTCAAACCTACCTTCAAGAATTGTTTGAAAAATAATATTTATGTTTTAAAAGTATGTTTCCATTTTTTTACAGATAATCTTCATAACAAGATAAAGAGTCACCACTCCCGAAGGTTCTCTCGCACTGACAAATACAAGTCCAAAAGTTCTGCCAAACACGACCTGTTATTCGGTCTGGTCAAAGCTGAGGCCCTGTTCTACTTCTCAGAGTATGATCTGCTGTTTGGGATAGAAAGAGACAGAAAGATTCACCTGCTAGAGTCTTTCGTCAACGAAACCTACAGGTATTGTTTTGGTTGTCCATAGTATCAACGGTTTAATAGGCTCTTTTTTGATTGTTTAAAATAACATATTTTTTAAATTTTTTATATACGGTAGTTAAGTTTAATATGTTTTGAGAAGGAAAAACACTGAAATTAGGTTTTGTATCTTCATTAAAAATATGTAATTGTGACAAACCGAGGCGGTGTAAAGACAACGAATATTTTTTAATTTACTGATTTCATGTTGATATTAATTTACCTATTACCTACCGTATCATGAAGAAAGCTATTTGTGTCGAATATAACCAGATATGGGTAAAACAATATTCGTACGTAGCGTCAATACTCGTTTCAAGTGGAGATTACATAAGTTACAATAACGTCTTAAAACTTTGGTTATACTCTTGAACTGTTCAGGGTGATTGACATAAGTGTGCCAGCTGTTTTATTGAAAAGTATAAGAGCTATTAAAAAAGTTAAAAAGCAACTTCTGGATTTTTGGTGATGGTTAATTTTATGTTTTTGAAATTTTGATGTTATCCGCCATTTTTCCAATATGGCAGCCAACTTTAGTTTTTCTTGTAGAATGCCCATAGTTTTACTGTTGAATCAGGTAGTAAATGCAATTTAAACGTTTTTATTCTATGTATTTCTTTGTTAAACCTAACCGTTAAGGTGATTTATATTTTTTTTAGCAATGAGTATCTCACCCTATGAGTAGCTCTGGAGGCTAAACCGCCAAGTTTGGGAAAGAAACACCATGAGCAAATACGTTTTAAAATTAAATGTTATACCCTATTAATTCATATTATTAGGGAAAAGTCATAAGACAAAATTTAAATTAGTTGCCATATTGCAAAAACGGCGGGAAAATGTTGGAAATTAGATTTATCCCAATGCTAAGGGTAGAAGATGTATTTTTAAAAGTTTTTATACCAGGTGTTTCTTTCCTAAACCTAGCTGTTTAGCCTCCAGAGCTACTCATAAGGTGAGACACTCAATGCTAAACAATATATAAATCACCTTAACGGTTAGGTTTAACAAAGAAATACAGGGACTAAAAACGTTTTAAAATTTCATTTTCTACCTGATTAAATAGTAAAACTATGGACATTCTAAAAGAAAAACTAGTTGGCCGCCATATTGGAAAAATGGTTGATAAAATCAAAATTTCAAAATCATAAATTTAAACAGAACCAAAAATCCAGAAGTTGCTTTTTAACTTTTTTATTTTTTTAATAGCTCTTATACTTTTCAAGAAAAACAGCTAGCACACTTATGTCAATCACCCTGTATAAAAATACAAATATAAATTCAAGTAATGGTATGGTCCAGCACAAATTTATTTCCATACCAATTGCATTAACAATTTAAAGGCCAATGGGGTGAAGCACTATTGGATTTTCCAATCGGAAAATGACCTAGGTTTATTTGAATGAACTAGCTGTCTTCTTACTAAGTTTCAGGTTAATTTACGAAGTTGTTGAGCGCAGTAAATATAAGTAACCAAAACATCAAAATGATCAATTCTTTTATATATTCGTTTAGAAAATATACGTTATGTTGAATTCTAAATAAGAATTAGTTTTGCATTCATTAAAAAAAAACGAATTTGTAAAAAAAGGTTGTAAACTATATCAGAAAATGTTTTGAACAAGAGGAAAATTTATGGCAAATATTTGTTTTTAGTTAGCCATTCCGTTCGTCCACAATGGATGTTAGGCATACTAACTCAGTAGTTGATCTTCGTAGTATTTATAAATCTTTGAGATAACTTCTATATACTTATAAAATCCAATTTACCAAATGGCGTTAGAATATAATAAATTTCTGTTTCTGTTACTTGAAGTGTTTATTTTTAAGACCTTCATACCCACCATGGTACCGCGAAGCCTAAGTACAGATAGGAAATGTGTTAACCTTTATACCACCCAATAATTTGTACATAACCTGTCCAAGTCTGAGTTGTCCTTACATCTTCATGCACCAGATACCACACGTCCGAGATATTGGCTACGTTGGTTAACGAGTACACCAGTTGGGAAAGACCAGTCCAACACCCCGCCAACATCCTACACGAGACGGAGGAAGCTTTGAGCGACGGCCTGGTGGCAGCGCCACTGGTGCGGGCTGCCGAGCTGCACCCTGGCGGCAGCTTCATGTACCTTTTCGCCCACCAGACTAGAGCCACCGACTACTCGAAGGTAAACCCACGTGGAAGGGTCATTGGGGTTATATATTGTGTGCTACTGACTTGGTCGGTCCAAATTGAAAATTTCAGAAAGGTGTTTTCCTTTTTTATGGAGGGGGGTTGGTTGTATATGACAGGATTCCATCTGGCTGGTTAGGTTTGTGAGTGGTAACGCTACTTGGGAATCTGATTTGTAAATCTGTGTGGAAGGTAAGGTATTTTGCTGTTTATGTACACCACGTCCTTTTTAACCTTAGAGCGCCGCCAGGTACCCCTAAAATATTCCCATAAATTAATTATGAACGTTAATATTCGTTTGAGCTGATAAAAATACAAACAGCTGATCTTGATACGTATTTGTTCCACGGGCTACCACGGAATGCAGCTGGTTTTTATAAAATACTAATTGATATATCCAATCTTTGAACGGGTTAGAAAGGTTGAGATCTTGGAACAGCTGTTATTGCTTATTATTTAAGCTGTCAAAAGGAAGTATCCACAGCTGTTCACATTACAGTGTCTGAATGTTTATTTTCTTCTGAAATCTAAACATTAAAATTAGGACTTGCACGGGGCTTAGCCCGAGGGGATTTGAAGGAAGTCAATAGGCCTATGTGTTGCACGGGTTCAAGATCTACCTTTGTGTAAAGTTTCAGCCCAGCCGGTTTAGTATTTTTTTGCGTTTACCCGGAACAGCAGAGAGCCAGATTCACAGATAGACAGAAACCACCTCTTCTTTATAATATAATAGAAGATTTGTGAGGCGAAGCCTGCGGTTACCAGCTAGTAACTTATGTATATTAAAATATATAACGTGTTAACATACTCCATTTTTCCTGTTGATTCGGCTAACTAGAGAAAATTATCTCTCTGTTGACAGAAGCACGGGAGCGTCCACGGTGAGGAGCTCCGCTACTTGTTCCCAGGGTCCAATTTGCTCTCCCGCAACCTGACCAAGGCCGAGGCCCACCTCTCCCAGACCTTTATATCGTACGTGGCCAACTTTGTCAGAACCGGGTGAGTATTATGTCACTGATACTCGGGTGTGGTGGTGTATACTGCAACACGGGAGCGTCCACGGTGAGGAGCTCCGCTACGTGGTCCCAGGGTCCAACTTGCTCTCCCGCAACCTGTCCAAGGCCGAGGCCCACCTCTCGCAGACCTTTATATCGTACGTGGCCAACTCTGTCAGAACCGGGTGAGTATTATGTCACTGGTACTTGATTGTGGTGGTGTATACTGTAACACGGGAGCGTCCACGGTGAGGATCTCTGCTACGTGTTCCCAGGGTCCAACTTACTCTCCCACAACCTGACCCAGGCTGAGGCCCAACTCTTCCAGACCTTTATATCGTACGCGGCCAACTTCGTCAGGACCAGGTGAGTATTATCTCACTGGTACTTGATTGTGGTGGTGTATACTGTAACACGGGAGCGTCCACGGTGAGGATCTCTGCTACGTGTTCCCAGGGTCCAACTTACTCTCCTGCAACCTGACCAAGGCTGAGGCCCAACTCTTCCAGACCTTTATATCGTACGCGGCCAACTTCGTCAGGACCAGGTGAGTATTATCTCACTGGTACTCGGGTGTGGTGGTGTATACTGTAACACGGGAGCGTCCACGGTGAGGAGCTCCGCTACTTGTTCCCAAGGTCCAACTTGCTCTCCTGCAATCTGACCAAGGCCGAGGCCCATCTCTCCCAGACCTTTATATCGTACGTGGCCAACTTTTTCAGGACTGAGTGAGTTTTATGTCACTGGTACTCGGGTGTGGTGGTGTATACTGTAACACGGGAGCGTCCACGGTGAGGAGCTCCGCTACTTGTTCCCAAGGTCCAACTTGCTCTCCTGCAATCTGACCAAGGCCGAGGCCCATCTCTCCCAGACCTTTATATCATACGTGGCCAACGTTACAGGACCGGGTGAGTATTGTGTCACTGGTACTCGAGTGTGGTGGTGTATACTGTAACACGGGAGCGTCCACGGTGAGGAGCTGCGCTACTTGTTCTCAAGGTCCAACTTGCTCTCCCGTAACCTGACCAAGGCCGAGGCTCATCTCTACCAGACCTTTATATCATACGTGGCCAACGTTACAGGACCGGGTGAGTATTATGTCACTGGTACTCGGGTGTGGTGGTGTATACTGTAACACGGGAGCGTCCACGGTGAGGAGCTCCGCTACTTGTTCCCAAGGTCCAACTTGCTCTCCCGCAACCTGACCAAGGCCGAGGCTCATCTCTACCAGACCTTTAAATCGTACGTGGCCAACTTTGTCAGGACTGGATGAGTATTATGTCACTGGTACTAGGGGGTCGTGGTGTATACTGTAACACGGGAGCGTGTACGGTGAGGAGCTCCGCAACCTGTTCCCAGGGTCTAATTTGCTCTCCCACAACCTGACCAAGTCCGAGGTCCACCTCTCCCAGACCTTTATATCGTACGTGGCCAACTTTCTCTGGACTGGGTGAGTATTATGTCACTGGTACTTGATTGTGGCAGGTACTTACTGTCATGTCTTTGTCGATTTTGTATTAATTAATTTATAATTAGATAAACTAACAAAACCAACTAAAAATATTTAAAACCCCATTTATAGCTTGTATAAATAGATAGTTTTTTGTTTATTTTTGTTATATGAACTAATTTAAAAAAATTTTATGTTGGGGAAGATTTGAGTACTACCTAAATAGTAACGGACCAAAATTTGAAATTTCCTTGCCTATAAAAGCCACCTACATTTAGGATTTATAGTAAAACATTATTAACACAACTAATAAATTAGGAAGTCATGATAATGGTGCGTTTCATCTACTCATACAACCTACAATACAAAATGTGCTTAAAAAATCAATTGTCTTGCGCTATAGCATTGTCTAAATCTATCAAACTGATTGGAAATACCATTTGTCAGCTTAATTAATGATTCGTTTAAGCTTTAGTAATATACCATTAGCTATTAGTTTTATTTCTAATAATGCATTTGTAATTTTAGAGACCCTAACAAAGCAGGCGACCAGATACTTCAGCCAAAGCACAACAGAAGAAGCCACAGAGTCGCTTGGCTGCCGTACGACAACATTCACAAGAGATACATGATGTTGGGTGAGTTCTGCGATTTTGCCTGATTGTCAAAATTATTTTTGTCACGTAACTGATAACTAAAAAAAGGTTATCCCAAGACCAAAAAAGGTCAAACCAAGGTTTATTATTTTGTACCTTCACCCTAAAGTTGAAGATAAAGACTGGGGGTTACAAGTTTAGGGATTATTGCTTTCGTGTCCTTAAATATTTTTGAAAATAAATTTGAATAAATTGTTCATAGTTATATCAATGGGTAGTATTTGTCAGGAATCGTGCTGAGGAAATTATAACGGACATGTCCAAGGATCAATGAATCCAGCTAATCTGGTCTATCGAGGCTCCTATACTAAAACACTGTGTCAGTCAAAATGGTGGGATGGGCCCAGGTACCTGTTAGACTTTTCATCGTTTTGGTGCTTGAGCAAGATAAAACCTGATAAAGAAGAGGTAAAACAGAGTTGAGGAAAACTGTGATTTCTAACTTCAATGAACAAGGCACGTGTTTGCCAGAGAGACTAATCAAGGGATGTTCAAAGTATACTGATATGTTTAGAGTTGTAGGGTAAATGTATCGTTTTATCTCAAACTTTAAAAATCCGAAGGGCAGAACTTCTGATAACATAATTAGTGGAAAGGTTTTAAAATAAATAAGAAGAAAATAAACAAGAATTTACAGTTAATAAAAGAGTCGGTCGAATGGTATAACTTCCATCAAGATTTATATAGACAGAACTGAGAACGCAATGACTTTCTTCTGAAGGTGGAAGTATGTCAGAATCATTATAACAGCTGATTATTTTGTTATTTTTAGCGAATTTCCCCTATAGGGAAGAAGCTATTACCGTAGTCGGCATGGTAAGACCTAGGCCCGGGACCATGATAACTTTTCGTTTTGAGTTCCCCGGACCCCAAAAACACCATTCGTTCGAAACTGTATATATATATATATATATATATATATATATATATATATATATATATGTGTGTGTGTGTGTGTGTCCGTGGGTGCGATAACTCTCGTAAAAAAGGTCTGATTTTGATTAAATTTGGTAAAAACGTGTAAAGCAGCATTTATGACTTTAGGTTCGAAAACCAGACGGATCTACCTATCCGAAGGGGTATTTTTGGGGGGGGGGGGGTTTGTACCCCAAAAATGGGTTTTTTGAGTTTTTTACATACAATTTTTGAAAAAGTAAAATTTTATTTTTCCCCATTGGAATCAGCTTAAACAGACGCACAATTTGATGTTTTAATCATTGCTCTACGTCAATTGGTTACTGAGATATTGAAAGTGCTAAAAACAGTACGTTGTCCAATGTTATTCTTATGGAGGATAAGAAAAATTGTATATCTCGCTTATTTATCAACTTATCCTGACGAAACTTGGTATATTGCTTAATTTCATTGTGGTCTATTGATATTTGCACAAAAACCCATTTTTTGGCCGATAGTTCCCATAGCAGCAAACCTGCATATTCAGCCCCATGTTATTCTTATGGAGAATAATTAACGTGTTATCTCCTTTAATTATGAACATAAATTAATAGAACTTGGTATGTGGCTTTACCTAGTTGAGTTATATTGATATTTGTATAAAAGCCCATTTTTAGTGTTCCTTATTTCAGCAAACCTGCATACTCAGCCGCCATGTTATTCTTATGGAGAATAATTAAAATGTCATAAATCGCTTATTTATAAATATATATTGATGAAACTTGGTATGTCGCTTTATGTGGTATTAAGATAAATTAATATACATTGGAAATTCGCTGAGTATGCAGGTTTGCTGCTACGGGGGTATGTGTTATTTAGAATGTACACAGTGATAGGAGGGGTAACTAGGGTTGGTCGTGGTGGGGAGGAGGGGTGGCTCGGTGGCAACAACGCGGCCGTACCTACCCACCATGTTCAGCCGATGACTGCGTTCAGCTCTCTTGTCTTAACTCTGACTTTTGCTTAATCACCCACATTTTAAAACTAATTCCAGATCATAAAACAGTTTAAGCAGTAAAGCGTACTATTTAAAAAACTTAAATTTGTTGGCTTATTTTTTTTTATAAGTAAAAACATTATAGCTTGTTTGTTTCAGATACAAGATCAAAGATGAAAGACCACTACAGAGCTCATCGTCTCTCCTTTTGGCTCAATCTGGTCCCTCAGCTACAACATTCAGATGACAGCCAGGTGGAAAACACAATCAGCTGACGGAATAAAACAGCTGATCGATTGACACTTGGTCCCAAGCAAGGAGGTTTATTGTATAACTGGAGGTAACACTGCTTTACTATATTTGTCGAAAAAGCGAGCCGGTGATTTTGTCAGGTTGGTTCACTAATGACGCAAATATCTCGTTCTTTGAACTATCCTGATTCGTTGTTTTATTCCTATAAGTGAATCTACTCATGCAAATCACTGGAATAAAAGTAATTAAATTTGGAACTAATTATTTTTTTCGTTTGATTTATGCATCTACTCTTGTTGTGAAATATAATAAATTATGAGCAAATAAACAAGTACAAGTTTATTAATGTTCAAATAATGAGAAGGTATTTGTTTGAATCACTTTGTCGACTCGTTCGATTTCAGCGAGTAGTTATTAGCCTCACCAAATTTTGCAAAGAACGGCTCGCAATTTTGTTCATCAGTGTTGCCTCCAGTATTATAGAACTCCTAGGTCCCAAATGATTTGAAGTGATACCTCGTCTCAGGGTGACCAACCTTTCACTAAACAGCTGATCAGTGGGAAATTGATAACAAGTAATTTCACACTGTTGCCTGCATTCTCCAAATTAAATCACCAAGCGAAAACAATAGTTCGGTTTTTCAACACAAATAGTTTAGTAGCGTTGCCTCCAGTATTACTAATATACTTCCTCAATATCAAGAGTGTCGCCACGTCATAGTATCTCCGTTGAGTGAAGAAAGCTTATAAACAGAATGGACTTAGAGTATACAAGACGTGATAATAGTTTGGCCACGGTAATAGGTGTCAAGGTGACGAGAAAATCAAAAAAGTAGCATAACTGTTAAGGTTTCTACATCAATCTGTTTGTTTTCCATGGTTTCTACTGCTGTCTTTACGTCATTAGTGCTCAGAAAATACTATGTTATAGAGTGATCATGAGTTCGACATGCTGCATATAGACGGTGCTGGTGTAGCAGCAATGTTGGCACTATCAAGACATGGACAGCAGTGCTACCTGATGGATAATTTCATTGACCGAGCAATCACGGCGTCATAAAGCGATTAACAATTCCATTATATATCCGTTTTGTTTACTAACCATCTTCAGCCAACGGTGCTACTACGTCATAATGTATCCCTAAGTGTATATCATATTTAAAACACTTTCCTACGAGATAAAATTGATTACTACTTGTATAAACATTTTATAAAATTTGAAATGTTTTTGTGCACACTATACGATACGAATTATGTCTTCCTGAAGTAAATATATTTATAATTTACAACTATCTCTTGTTTAAACCTGCTTATCCTTTTTTGATTCTTGACTTAACAATTGACTTCTCTGGTGTTGCAGTGTTTTGGGATTATAATATATTGTTGGTTTTACAAAGGATTAAGTGTAAATTATCAACGGAAAAATGTTGGCCAACTGTATTTAATTATTTTTATTTCAACTATGCCAACTTGTATCTCAGAATCTTGCAGAATACTGTATACAATTTGAGAATACAGGATATTAAGCGTTTGGAGTTTGAAATCAGATCAGAAGAATTATAACAGTAGTTGTTACCAAACATTTAACTAGGAAAGTGACACTCACTATTGAAGTATAACATTTTGACTTACATCCTTCAAGTAAAGCTCATCCCTCAGTTAGTTTAATAATGAAAGATTAATCTTGGAATCTACTAAATCAATGCATCCGAAACTCAATATTTTGATTTAAATTTGAAACCCTTCACAAAATTCAGCCAGATGCCTTTTGTCCAATTCTGTTACACTTTTATCCAAAATACGGGAGAAATATAAATGTTTTTCCATGATAAAGTTAGAATATTTAAAATCTGAACCTGCTGTTCGTTATGAGCGTTAAAACCAAATTATAAAAAATAAAGTTAATTGATGCCAAATATTGCTATAGAATCAAGTCTTTAGAAATTCCACTTCCCATGATTCAAATAAAAATCGAAATAAATTATTTTAAGACATTTTCTATTTACACAAACTTTACCTTTGAGTGTTGTCACCATTTTAATGTACTCTTAATTACGCTTGTTTGTTTGTTTTTGGGGGGATTAGGAGGTCCCGGCATAGCCGTCTATAGGAATGTCTCCCTTTGGGATATTATGCAGCCACCGGAAAGAGAAAAGAGAGATGGGAAAGGTAGGACGGGGTCAGTCTGCCTCGCTCCAGAAAGGGAGAGAGACCCCTACCTAGCTCCGGGCTCTGTGGGTAAAATAACCCCAGGACAACTCACCCTCTAATCCGACGTCCCCCTAAGTACGCTTACTTATAAGAGAAATTTGTATTTACTTCAAAAAGTGTACTTAAATTTAGTTTGACTATGTCACAATATTAAAGTCAGCTACGAAAGGTATAAAGTCATATTATTAAGTGTGTTGTTATATTTTACAGTTATTTTTAATTAAAAGTTAAATAGGGTATACAATAATTTCTCTAATGTATACATGTCTAAATTAAAAATCAAAATATTAACTTTTATAGTTTACTAACACTTTTTTGTTGAATCAAAGTTAAATAACGTTACTTTCGGGAACAGTTGTTCAAGTCACACGATTTAAAACGTTTAAATCAACCTCTACGTGCCCATATGTCGACAACGGTGGTAAAAATGTCAATGGAAATGTAACGGCGTCGATTCTAAAGTGTCAAGCCATTTATTAACCTCATTCGATGGAAATAAACAAACAGAGAAAGTTTAAAAATATTAAAGTACATGCGAGGCAAAAAATATGTTTATAATTTAAGTAAGTAATCTACGTGAGGGGGGTCTGTTTGATTTAATTAAGTGTGTACAAATTTCCTTGTACATTTAAATATCCTGAAATTTAAATATAAATAGTAAACATACAACAAATAATAATAACGAATACATGGGGTCGAAATGAACAGGAACGAAATTAAGGTAGCCTAATGTAAAAGGCGGAAAACCAAATTAGATTTGCTTCACCGTTTTTGTACTTAAAAATTACCGCTTCTGCGAGATAAAATAATTTATAAATTTGGAGTGCACTTTATGGACTTTTGAAACTAGAAATGAGTCCATTTCACAGTTGTGTAATCCTTGTTTAAAGGCTTAGTTGAAAACAAGCTTTTTCAGTGTTTAAATTTAAATGTTATATTGTGTGTTCTTTTTATAAATTTATGTAAAAAGGTTTTAAATTAGTTGGCCATGGATGTAGTTATTTCTGTATGGAATATTAATCATTTGTATTCTCCATTCTTTATTGTAATCTTGATTTGTTGTTTACTAGATATGTTCGACGAAAATATTATACTCGTGGAATTTAATAAAAAGCAATTAATTTCCAGTTATGGAAATGGCTGCATGAACTATTTTCAAAGCAAACAAAATACAGGTTTACCAACTCAAGCTAGAGGTAGAATTCCCTTTGATAATTCTCATTTGTGATCTTAAATCTGTTGTACAAAATTTTAACCGACTCAGATAAGGCTTGTTTATAATTGGAGACAACTTAAAACGTCAAATAGTGGATTTTTATTATCTATTTAGAATATTTATAACATTGTTTAGGGATAAGAAGCAGGAAATTAAGGTGGACAGAGACTCCATGTAGGTCCCAGGACTACCTTAAAACTGGTCTATACCAGTTTTGAAGCTGACATTGGGTACAGCAAATGAAGTTGTCATTACATATGGTAAGTCATTTTGCTGTCCATTATGAACAACTTTCCTTTCACTTTTGGTCCCTCCATTTGCAGCGGCTAGGGACAGAATCTCCGGGTTTGGTCCCCAACCTGCCAACCTGAGAATGGATGGCCCCTGGCCGTTGTTCATGGATACATGTCAGTTGAGTTGACCAGTTGGAGGGCAGAATTCGGCTCCCCTGTTTGAGAGCCTCCTCCCAGCTGTCACAGGGGCACGGGAGTTGGCCCTCTGAAGGGTCCATTTGGCTGCCGTCCCATCCCACACTTTCCTTTCTAGCTATATCCTATCCTTCCGGTAACCTGCGCAATATTCCTACTTGTAGAGGATGTGCCTAGCAGCTATGCTGGGGTTTCCTAATCCACAACAAAGATGAATGATGATGTCTACATTTAGTAAGAAGAGAAGATAAGTTTACAATAAAAAAAAAAAACACCGGAAGTACCTAACAGAAAAATACTTAGAGAAGAGGACAAAACTAGGTGATAGTTTTAGGGGACCTCTTATTGAAACGGGTGAGTGGTGAGTGAGTGAGTGTGTCACTCAAATCACTAATTTTGTTTTCAGACCAATGAACTTACAGATATTAGTTACAGATATTAGTGACGTAACTCGTCAGTCAATAAAATCCACATGTGCAAGATTTATGAAGGTACTTCCGTTTCAAATTTATATTTAACATTGCTAGATTTACTGTTGATACATGTTTGTACGGAATCCCTCACCAACGCATGCATTACTACTCACCAGGTTAAATTGTGCTGACTGAAAATGAGTGAGCCAACCAGAAATATTCGTCTTCTTCCCATTAGAAGAAAGTGACAGAAGTAATCAAGAGTAAAATTCCAAACGAGGTTATGTTTACATGTCAATACAACATTTGTAAATACATTTGAAAACCTATGATTGTTTATTAAAATGTTCAAAGAGAAAATGTTTAAAGCCGTAAAATGTTAGTTAATTGCTATATTAGTCAAAGTTTACATTTGACATTTTTATTTGACAGATAAATCATCTGCCGATTCCCACCTTAGGTGATGAATTTAAACATGTCAAAATCAACTGGTAGGTGAAAACCACTCATTACCTACCTGTTTCAAAAATAGACTCCCTCAGGCCCGAAATGATAAGACTGGGATCACAGAAGAAGATGCCCAAAATACCTACGGAGGCACAGTGAAGCTGAGGCCAAGTGCCAACTGGAGTAAAAATGGATATATCAGTAAGTAAGTATATTTCGGTTATTTATTTAATTTAAAGTATAATTGTATTACTACTAACCACAGTCATATATTTTTACATGGTTAAAGAAAGACTATTAACCAAATATTCGTCACCACTCGACGAAGCAATTACAATGTTTAAAGGTCAATTACCACCACGGAGATCAAAGCTCTTGTTACTGTGGCTTTTAAAATTCCCCGAATCATTTTAAATATACGAAGCCTACTACAAATTTGGATGTGCCAAAATAGATTAACATATTTTATCCATCCCTGAACAACCAAGTTACTCAGCAAATTACCACAGTTAACTATTTTAATCGTTGTGATAGGGTCTTACTTTAATTTTAAATTATTTGTTTGCTCGACAACATGTGGTTATAACAATTTCATTTTTGAAACGTTCTAGCACAAAATTATATCTTTTAGAAGATCGATTAAAATAATTTACTTCCATATTTTATTATTATTAATATTTATAGTAAATACGAGTATTTGTTCAAAAATATAAATTTATCTTAAGATACTGTTCAACTGTTGAATCTGTGGATTATTGTAATACATTGTATGAGTTTGGAAGTTGTTAGAAAAATTTCTTATACTTTATTATTATTACACATTACAATGGGTACAATAGGTATATACATGCCTTAAACCCTAAAGAACTTATTATTCATGTGAAGCTTAAGTTGAATATTTACCTTGTTTACTTTCCTAACATATAACTACCTAGTAGTCTATAAAACGTTAACATGAAACTTAATGCCTAATGTACAAATTCAAACAAAAGCAGTTTGTCCAATGCCCACCACCGATTTGCAATGCTGATTCACTAATGAACATTCTGTGTTAAAGTGTATTGTTGGCACATGTTAGGAGTAGTGTGTGTTTGCCGGTTTTGCGCCGGAAGTGACGTCACATCCGGCCACGTGACCGGTTGCGCTGAGTCATTAAATACATCACTTCCGGCGCAAAACCGGCAAACCCACACTACTGTTAGGACCACTAATGAGAAATTTTTTATTCAATTTCAAACCCTCAATTATTTTTGTGTGAAACCTTTGAAACGGTTTGAGTCCATTGTTGTTTATGGCAAACCAGGAATTGCTAATATTAATCTAGTAAAAACCCACCGTGAAACTGTCACATGCAAGAAGTGAGGTTAGGTGGAAAATTGCAATTTTCAATGTTTATGTGTCGTGTTTTGTGCGTGTTTGTTCTGTATGTTTCATTTTAACTTGTGACATGAACTTCACGTTCATCATGTTCTAACCTTGAAGACCCCGTGCTGATGATGCCCCTGGGTTATAGGGGCGAAACAATTGTTCACACCCAATGAACTGTTGAGTTTGCTTCTAAAAGCTTGTCAACAGAATTTAGATGACATTTTATATAGAACTTGAATATCTGTGTGATCCAACCGTTATAAATCATGGTTCTTGGATTTTGAAAAGCGTTCTCGCTCATTAAGGTTTTATAACTAAAATATCCAGGATAAATGAAATACGTCCTACAACACTATAACTATAACACTATTTACACTTATACTGTACTTGCATACAACACGGTAAATAGACACAAAAGATGGTACAAGGCGATCGATTTCAACCAGTTACACCGGTCATCATCAGGCCCAATCAGAGAATCATAAATAAAATACATGTCAAAATGTGTCATAGGCTTTAAATTATTTTGTTTTATTCATATCCAACAAAACAAACTGGTGATAATATGATAAATTTAATCATAATTGGAACCTTCCTGCTTGCATAAAATGCCCGTCCTAAATGTGAACTGATCTATTTATATGATGTTAATGCAATACAAATGAGGAATAAAGCCAACCAAAACAGTGAAAGAACTTGAATGCACGACATTTCTCTGTGTATAAACGAACCAAAATTTTCTTATTTATCTCAATTATTTTTTTTCCTTTTTTCTTTGGTTTCTACAAAAGTCTATTAAATCTTTGAAGTGAATGTAAAGTCACATTAGATAGCCGTTACCGAAAGAACACTAAGTTTCCTCTGGCATATTGAGCTATGTGAATTGTTTTTACTGTCTTTAGATTGGAGAATGAACTTCAGATTGGAGAATAAACTTCAGATTGTAGAATAAACTTCATCCCAGAAGTTCTCAATATGATTCTAAGAAGAATTCCAGTGTTTGGAAAAATGTTTTGAAGCCGTTTGTTGTACCAGAGAATCATGATTGCGCCTCGTGGCAGCCGTGGTCTAAGTGTAAATTCTTTTTCTTTGCGCCATTACAAATTTGCCGCCCTAAGCACGTGCCTGTTGTTCCTATTGTGCCTTGAGTGATATGCGGGACACATATCCTTGCTATTTGTGAATGTCTTTGACTCATATACCATACAAAATAGACTGGGCATCCCTATTACTTTAGCATGGTAGAATAGAATATTAATGTTCTTTTTAAAATAACAACATATAATTAAACACCCGAGCCGATGGCAGCGAGCTAGTTTTATGACTTTGGTTGGTGGTATATTTTATAGATATAAATTAAACGTAATTATAATTTATTTATTGAGTATCAAATGTGTTTATGCAACTGAGTAGGGTGAAAAACAATTTAATTTGTTTCTCCTGTAATTGTTATTGAAACCAAGAAACAGACAGGAATAAAAATTGCAAAATCGAGTAAAAAACTTGTTTAATTAATAGAAATATTTCACATTTATTTGTTGGCGAACTGTCTTATTTTAAAATTAATCCATTCTGTATGTGTTTTGTATTTAACATTTGTAAATAAAGAAGTCTGATCGATTTTCGCGCTAACAACGCCAACAATGTAGTGCAGCCCTTCGTCGTACACAGCGGTCAACCCCCCGCCACTGTCGCCTTGCTGAGTGATAGACTCTGAAACAGACCCAGCAATCAGGATTGAAGGTTTGTATACTAGGAGACGATTGTTTTTAGTTCCTGGAGTTTTTTTATGGTAACTTACACGGGTGTACGGGCGGACCAGTGATCACATAAGACCAATGGATGGAGCACATCTGATATAAATGTATTACGGGAGGTGAAGCCAGGTGTAGAGCGACGGGGCCCTCAACAAGATGGCGGCGGTCGGAGATGAGTTATCACGTGACTTTCTTGTTTAAAATCGAAAGCTCAGTTGAGTGAGAATTTTCGCCAAGGTAATTTATTCGTGGCCGAATAACCTTTTGATTGGTATTTATAAATATATTTTCGAGATTTGAATACTAAATATGACCATATTTGTTTAGTTTTTTTTTAAGGGACGGGATATTGAAATATAACTTATAAACTGTTCAAAATAAATAAATTTACAGTTTTGTCCGTACATTGGTTGGAATTAAGAAATGTTTGCACATTTTCACGTTTTACACCCTAAGGAAGCCAAAACAATTATTATCTATTATCTTTGCATTTTTAAGCAAATAAACATGTGATGTCTTAGTCAGGTGGTTGGTCTTTGCAATAAAAGTAAAATTATGAAGTAGATTTTTAATGCATTTTTCATAATTTATAACAAAAATATCATAAAAGTAAGTAAAACCTGCAAATATTCGAAAATGTATCTTTTATTTGGTACTAATCACATGTAAATCAGTGCAGTAGAAGTTGCAGTCTAACCATCTAAAGAATGTATTTTTCTGTTTAAATTTAGGATACAAGTATAAAAAATGCGAACATTCTACTGTTCTACTTCTCTTCTTCACAAGATATAAATATAGCTAAAATATAATTTCCAGCTAATAGCTGTAAATAAATACAGAAAAGTCCGTCATGAAGCAAAAGTAAGAAAATAAAATTATGGAGTGCAACAAAACAAGTATAAGGAGGCTTGGAGTATTATTAAGTCTGTTAGAAACTCTAATGTTATGGAGAAAGTAGTAAACCTTAGAATGTATAAAAAACAATAACTAAATATCAGAATTTCCCCAATGCGATTGAGATCATCAGACCAATTTATTTCTAAACTGAAACAATAGCAGAGCTCATATAAGCTCAGTAACGAATTGCCATACGAAAGTCACTAATAACACCTATTAAATATTTATACTAGGTCGTCATACCTGAATTGTCGTTGACAGCGCAGAACTTTTCAAAAGTTGAATAAAAAAAAGGAAGCGCTCTCTTACACGCATTTTGAGACATAACCGTCACTGTGTTGTAAAGAAGATTTTCACTCGATTGTGCTTGTATTGTAGAGCTTATTCTCCCCCAGCCAACCACCTGTAAAAAACATAAACGAGTTCACACGCAGCACGCTGACGTGAGGGAAGTGAATTTCCACATAAAAACTTTTAAAACTCAAAATCAGTGTAAAAACATGCATTTGTCCATTTCTTATTGAAATCTGAAAACACTGATTTTTTGGCTGTTCTGATGCTCCTGGTTTCATTTACTTGCAAAGCTGAGAATACAATTTTGCGCATTATAAGGTTAGGAGAAGGTCCAGACAGGCTTGAAAGTAGGCGTGAGGTTGCTGGGGATAATAAAAGTACTCTAACAAAGGAATAACAGGCTTTTCAAGTGTAAAACCCCCATAAGATAACGTATTGTGTTTAGTCGATACACATTTCCTTTAATAACTCGGTAAATATTTATGCTATAATGACGAGAGAGGGATTAAAACTTACGCCTTTCTAATTTACATCTTTTTACATGCTTTAATTTTACATCTGGGGCTTTTCTGACCCTTTTTGGGCCCAAAACTCAAAATTTGAAATATTAATCCCCAAAAAATGGGTTTAGAGTTTTCCGATTGTTTTGCCCAACGAACTTGTCCAACAGATTATAGAAAGGAACGTCCCTACCAAATTTGAAGTAAATCGGACAAAAAATGCGACCGCTAGAGTGCATACACACACACACATATATATATATATATAATTTTGAACGACCCCCCAAAACATGTTCAGGGGGTCACGTTAGGAACTTCTATGGTGGTCCCGGGCTTAAGTTTCACCGTGCGGGTCATGCTAATAGTTCACTTTCCAAAAGAAATTCACTAATAATTAAAAATGAACTATTTAGAATATTATTTAACTTTACCTATTATACATACCAGATGATAAACCATGAACTTTGAGCATCGACTGGTAGCTTAGAAGGGTACAGTTGCATAAGCGGCCACCAACTAATCGGATACTACATATCGATCTTAAACATTCGATATATCGAATCTCATTTTAAATCGATTTTTAACCTAAATAAAACAAACACCCAAACATTCGAGTCCTCATGGCGCATGTTGAAACGGTCTGTGAAAACTGGGATTAAGAGCGATGATGTCAGTTACACATACATTTTAATGAAACATTTAACAAGTAACAAGCAAACGAAAACTAAAATTTAAAAATGCAACAAATAATAAAGAAACGTATAACGAAGCAAAAACTTAGGTATAGTTGCTTAGGGCTAACTTATATTAACTTACTTTATTCCATTGTGGAATTAGTTTATTCAATCCATGAAAGCAGCCCATAAAGTTTACCCTGGTAAAGATAACTTAAGTTTTAGCTGAGTTATACGCTTCTTTGTTATTTATTTATTTGTTTAATTGTAGTTTTCGTTTGTTTTTTATTTGTTAAATGTTTCATTAAAATATATTTGTAACTGGCATAGCATATTATTATTGACGATATACAATTTGTTGATTTTAAATTATAACATTAATATAAATATCGAGTAAATAATTTTCTCTATGTACTGTTAAAATGCGATTCAAAATATCGAGTGTTCCGATTCGATATATCGAAAGTTTAAGATTGATATATCGCATCCGATTAGTTGGTGGCCGCTTATGAAACTGTACTCGCTTAGAACAATTCAGTACCGGCTGTGGTTCCCAACATTCTTTGGTTTCTCTACGACAGAAATTATTGAAACTTAAAAGTTTAAGTTCCGGAAATAACTACGAGGCTGTGCTTTTTTTGTATTCAGTGTCCTGGGAACTAACCTAAAACCTCAATCTGACTGATTTAAATTGTTACTAAGTTAAAACTGTACTAGTGGCCATTGCCCCTAACCTTGCTCTAATACTCTGCCTCAAATTATTTTTTCTACTCTTTTCATGCTGAGGAAAGTAAAATAATATAAGTTGGTGCATATGTCAGTTCGTAAAAAAGTAGACTCTTAATCACATGTTATAATGTAATACCCCCGTAGCAGCAAACCTGCATACTCAGCGAATTTCCAATGCATATTAATTTATCTTAATACCACATAAAGCCACATACCAAGTTTCATCAATATACATTCATAAATAAACGATTTATGACATTTCAATTTTTCTCCATAAGAATAACATGGCGGCTGAGTATGCAGGTTTGCTGAAATAAGGAACACTAAAAATGGGCTTTTATACAAATATCAATATAACTCAACTAGGTAAAGCCACATACCAAGTTCTGTTAATTTATGTTCATAATTAAAGGAGATAACACGTTAATTATTCTCCATAAGAATAACATGGGGCTTAGTATGCAGGTTTGCTGCTACGGGAACTATTGGGCAAAAAATGGGTTTTTATGCAAATATCAATAGACCACAATGAAATGAAGCAATATACCAAGTTTCGTCAGGATAAGTTGATAAATAAGCGAGATATACAATTTTTCTTATCCTCCATAAGAATAACATTGGACAATGTACTGTGTTTAGCACTTTCAATATCTCAGTAACCAATTGACGTAGAGCAATGATTAAAACATCAAATTGTGCGTCTTTTTAAGCTGATTCCAATAGTAAAAAATAAAATTTTACTTTTTCAAAAATGTTATGTAAAAAACTCAATAAACACATTTTTGGGGTAAAAAACCCCCCCAAAATACCCCTTCGGATAAGTCGATCCCTCTGGTTTTCGAACTTAGTCATAAATGCTGCTTTACATGTTTGTACCAAATTTCATCAAAATCGGACCTTTTTTACGAGAGTTATCGCACCCACGGACACATATATATATATATATATATATATATATATATATATATATATATATATATATATATATATATATGTATATATATGTATATATATATATACAGTTTCGAACGAATGGTGTTTTTGGGGTCTGGGGACCTCAAAACGAAAAGTTATCATGGTCCCGGGCCTAGGTCTTACCGTGCCGACTACGGTAATAGCTTCTTCCCTATAGGGGAAATTCGCTAAAAAAGCAGACGCTTTTAAATCCCCATGCTTTTCTTTTGAGGCATGTTTTACGTTATTTCTCGTTTACTGGCAGATTTTTAGAATTAATACTATTTTTTCCGAGTCCCTGGCCCAAGACCTTACATTCGACAAGTCTCCCATCATCCTGCGATTTGCTAAACTCCTACAATTTTGACTTAAAAATTTCGCTTACAGCGAAATTATAAAGATGAAATCTTATCTTCATATAAAAAGATGAAACAATGTTGTCTCCTTAATTGTATTTTCGAGGTAATGCCGCGATTTAAAATTTGGTATTAAAGGTTACCTTTATGTATATACATATATGTTATATTCTCTGTTATAAAATTCATATCAGAAACATTTTTACCATATGGATATGGATATTTTACCTTTTTTTAAACACTCTTGTATATGTTTAAAAAATGTTTTAATCTATAACGGTTTTTAAAATACAAAAGATGTATTAATCCCGTTATTATTATTAATAAATAGTGTTTTAAGGTTATGTTTTTTAGGTTAAACACATTTTTTAATAAGACATTTTATAAATACATTTTACCAATAAAGATTTTGTATTTTTTACCAAATTTAACTGTGTAAAAAGATATAACAATTTGTTAACTATTTCTACATGCTTTTGCAATACAATTTACCAAACAAATCACGTAAAATACAATGCGCATTACGTTTAGCGATATATCAAACTAGTTAAACAAGTTTAAAATATAATTTAATGTTATTTTATACACACCAGTACTATTTATGTATCAAGAAATTTAACAACTGTCAAAAGAATATGTTAAAAGTACATTCAAAACTGATAATCGTAGACATTTTACCTCCAATAATTGTTGGAAAGGTCCAACTGAGTTTTAATACAAGTATTTGTAGAGTACATTTTTTAAATAGGTTAGTGAAAAACCAACCGATAATTGTAAATTATACAATTTAATCAGTTGTACGATATCTATCTGCTTTGGATTTTTATCTGTGATTCTGCCTAAACCTTTTACACAACAGGATTCAAATTGACATACACGTACTAACATTTACTGAAGTACTTACATATAACTTGGAGTTCTGAAGATGATTCGTTCCTTCACCATAATCAAGACAAACAGGCATGATATATTCACCGAGCTTTATTCTCTCAGTCAGGAGCACCAGAGCGATATCAAATGTGAGGATATTTCGGTTGAATTCAGATGGCGAGGCGATTTCTGAAACCTGGAAATGGCAATATCTTGTAAATATAAACGAGTTCGCACGCAGCAAGCTGACGTGAGGGAAGTGAATTTCCACATAAAAACTTGTAAAACTCAAAATAAGTGTAAAAACATACATTTGTCCAATTTTTATTGAAATATGAAACATTGATTTTTTAGCTGTCCTGATACTCCTCGTTTCATTTACTTGCAAAGCTGGAAATACAATTTTGCGCATTATAAAGTTAGGAGAAGGTCCAGACAGGCTTGAAAGTAGGCGTGAGGTTGCTGGGGATGATAAAAGTACTCTAACAAAGGAATAACAGGCTTTTCTCGTGTAAAACCCCCATAAGACAACGTACTGTGTTTAGTCGATACACATTTTCTTTAATAACTCGGTAAATATTTATGCTAGAATGCCGAGAGAGGGCTTACAACTTTCGCCTCACTAATTCCCATCTTTTTGCATGCATTAATTTACAACCGGGGCGTTTCTGACCCTTTTTAAGCCCAAAAACTCTAAATTTGACAGATTAATCCCAAAAAAGGGGTTTGAGTTTTCCGATTGTTTTGCCCAACGAACTTGTCCAACTGATTACAGAAAGGAACGTCCCTACCAAATTTTAAGTTAATCGGACAAACAATGCGACCGCTAGAGTGCAAACACATATGTATATATATATGTCTCTCTCTCTCTCTCTCTCTCTCTCTCTCTCTCTCTCTCTCTCTCTCTCTCTCTCTCTCTCTCTCTCTCTCTCTCTCTCTCTCTCTCTCTCTCTCTCTCTCTCTCTCTCTCTCTCTCTCTCTCTCTCTCTCTCTCTCTCTCTCTCTCTCTCTCTCTCTCTCTCTCTCTCTCTCTCTCGAGATATATATATATATATATGTATGTATGTATATACAATTTTGAACGACCCCCCAAATCGTGTTCAGGTGTTATGTTAGGAACTTCTATGGTAGTCCCGGGCTTAAGTTTCACCGTGCGGGTCATGCTAATAGTTCACTTTCCAAAGGAAATACACTAATAAATAGCTGAGACGATCGCGATCAAAAACAATTTTAATAAGGTGATAATTTGCTTTCAACCGGACCCACCCCTCCACTCCATCACTGTTCCTTCCTTATTTCCAAGGTAAGATTTTTTGCCGCCGACCCAAACACTCTACGTGGCTTTTGTAACATGGGTACGTGGGTAAACGGCGGGAGTATCTCTTATTCGTATGTCGGGTAAACGGCGGGGAGTATCGATGGTATCGGTATCGACATTGAACGAATGAATCTCGATACCGATACCAATGTCCAATAATCGGTGGTATCGAGAATCGACTCATCCCTAGTGATAATATATAGTAGAAAGGTAGTATTAGATAGGTACACTTTTTATGCTTAAACTGATTCCAATATTCATCCAATGCAATAATAATCTCTACAACAAATGATTATTCGATTAATCCTACGAATCGTATAAATGTAAAAGTTTGGATGTATGGATATTTGTAGTTCCGTAACGCATAAACTACTGGGCAGATTAAGCTAAAATTTTGCATGAACATAGCTTACATATCACATTAAATTATACACCTGATAATGTCCACATCCAACCTAAGGGCTCCACCCCACGGGTCCTGTAAGTTCCAATGCAAATCTTATGGGAGATAACATTTGTAAAATTACCAGCTGTAGTTGTTTGTCAGTTAAGGTAAAGGATGGCATTTGGTGAAACCAAACAATGTTCTGATAGTGCTGGTCAGGTTGATATATTGTATGTGTTTTAAATTGTTGCCAGCGAAGCCGCGGGTAACAGCTAGTGCGTTTACATAATCGAGAGATCCAATCAAATTGCATGTCCATAAAATTAATACTGAAACATTGGAAGCCACCCATGGGGCACAGCCTTTAAGGAACTTTGTAATACCGGTTCTTATAGCATGTGACCTTGAACTAAGAAAATACACGTTCCAAATTTAATTTAAAACCCTTCTGTCGTTTATGAGATTTCGTGATAAGTCAATATACGTGGTATTCCGATTGTATAGAGATATATTACACCAATAATCAAAGACAGCTGCCCCTCACTCTTTCCTGTGGACCTCCCCATGGAGTTCTGACCTTAGTATAATTTTAACACAGGCACCGCACATGAGATTCATTCAGAAAACATATCAACAAATAAAACGCTCAAGTATTGTATTCATACTGACCTGGTAATAACTGTAAGGAAAATAAATTACGTCAACTTCAGAAGGTGAGAGACGAAAAGTCCCCGATCTTACCAACCTTGGACCCCGGCGCCTGGACACTCTGCAATGTTATTCTTTAAGTTTCTTGCATGATTTTAGCTGATTCTTTATTTAAAATTCATTGTTGGTGATAGTGAGTTAGTGATGGGGATAGTGATGAGAATTGCCCGCAATAATTTCTTAAATAACACGAATTCAGCTAATTATCATTGGTCGAAAATATTTGGATAGCTTTTCTTAACCCCGAACTTGGTCTCCGCCGCACTGGCTAAAACTATACCTTGTTATTCTTATGGAGAAAAGATTCCTCCCGGTGATTGAAAAAAGACTCTTCAAAACTGCTTTTGGACCATACCAGGTTAGAGGGTACCAAGTAATTGTAGATAATTTGTTTTCCCCCAGAGCTCTGGGCTCCACCCCACTGGCATCAAATGCTGAAATGTTATTCTTAATTTGGAGAGAAATTATTTATAACTGGCTCAAAAACGACTCCTAAATTTTGCCCTGAACCATACCACGTTTTTGGGGGACTAAAAGACTCGGTAAATCTTTCCCGACTTTAGGACTCCCCCAGTGGTCTTAAAGAGTTGACATGTTATTGTTATAGTGAAAAGATTGTTCTTGGAAAGACGATAGGTGCTCGATTTAAGTACTATCAGTAATAGTACTTTGATGGTGGTGAGAGGAACGGGGATAGTTAAAATACATTTTTAGCCGCACATTAAATTAAATTATTACTAATGCTCATTTAATTAATGAATGTACTTACATTACGCTTTTCTTCAGTAGGTTCTATAGTGTCCCAAGATCGGTAATACTTCCCCAAAGCGACACGTAGATCGTTTACATCAGTCACATCCACCAAACAGTGAGCCGCTTGTAACATACAACGATTGATTAAGTGAAATACTGGTGGATTTAATTATAAAATAAATAACAGATACAAACGCATATAGGGCATATTTTCTACTTAATTTGGTGATATAGATTTAATGCAAATCTTCCTTTTTTAGAATCTTCATTAACTTAAGTGGTGAAACATAGGAGGGTACCAGAAATATATACTTGAAGACATGCAGGTTGTTAAATACAGATTTTTATTATTGTTTATTGATGTTACATTTCGTAGAAAATATCAGCAAACAGCTTATCGTTTTGATTAATTATCTAGAACAAATTCTTTAAATTATTGATATCAACAAATCTTGGTATTAAAATTGAACGAATATTTAAAATATGCCCCCCAACCAAATATCTCTTGTAAATGTGGACCAAATGTTCTAATAAATTCAAGGATAATTGTTTAAATATTGTGTATCAATAAAAAGTTATAAGTGTTACATTTAAAGACTCATATTTTTATTTGTGTCGTTTAAAATTACAAACCCAGTACAATAGAGAATTCCAAAGCCATAAGTAATCAACATGTGATATTTTAAGCAATTTTATTCTATTTAATATGAGGAATTTGTAAATGAAAGAGATCAATTACAACTTAAATCGTATGATGAATAAAGAAAAATAAACAATTCATCAGATTATTAATTATAGGATGTAGTGGCTCAGATAAAAACAAATTATTGCATAACAGATTATTTCCATATTTAAATAGTTGTGTAAAATTACATAACAATTAATTTAATTTTGTTGTAATATAGTGGTTTCATGCTCTTAGCTCTTAAAAGGCTTCACATGTCCTGATAAAAGATAAAAGAACATGGACGAAGATCTGGAAAACATTTACATATCAAAAGGAGTGATACTTGTCATAGAATAAGAATTTTACATAATTCTTCTTCAAGCAAGACTCGACACGGTAAAGTCTATTTCATTCAGCAAAGGCATAACAATATTTCTTAAATCTTGGTACTGGTATTCAACATTAAAGTACTAAAAAAAGGATATAATATCTAAATATGTACCTGTTAGAACGACCCGATCAGTTATTAAACTGCCCCCACATCTTTGATCCCATGAGGTATTTCCATCTTTATCTGTACGATAGTACAGACCAGCATGCCAGGGGAAAAAGCCGATATTTGCGTTTTTGCCACTTACTATGGTGGGGCTAAACTTCTTTACTTCTGTGGACACTCCACACCCTGAAATAAATCCAGAGTTGAAATCTTATCTTGGTAAAATTTAAATGGTAGTAATTAAAGTATGATAGTCGTAAGGATATTAGGTATTTGACTCATGTGACAAAACTATAATTTGCATTCCACCCCTCCATGTGGTACACCAATCCACTTCTTGAAGAAATTTTGCCGCTTGGTGGGTGTATATGTATCATTGTGACCATTGAAATTATAAAGATGCTTATAAAACAAATAAAAGGTTAGGGTGATCTTGTATTGGCCTACCCCCTCTTCTTCCCATAACTCCAGATTCTCCCGGCACCCCGGGACTGCACGGCTCGGCCCCGCTCCCGTCAAGCTACTTGGTTGGCTACAGGTGCAACGGGCACCCCCACTGCACCCACCATCCCTCAGGGCTCCTCCCGCCGCTCGTTGTTTGGAACGCCTGTATAAGATGATGGACAAGGATGAACATAAGCCTGTCTAAGAACAGGTCTGAAGGGCGTGAGGGTGTTGAAAGCTCAAAAGGGCAATATGGATTAGTAAAAGTTATTCCAAGAGGAGCAAAATTAAGGTCTGTTGGAAAGGAGTCTGGAGACTCACAACACCGGATTAGTAATATTTAATGAGCACTAGTGGAATGTTTCACCACATGACTTTGACCTTTGATCTTTTGGGTAAATATTTTGTTCTAACCTCAACTTCCTTTGATCATAGGCTTTGACCTGTTAAAGATAACGAGGTTCTGTAACGGCATTAGTCACACGGGCAAGCCAGAGGTGACCGCTCATGATCTTGCAGGAGTCGACCGGGACCGGGATCGAGCTAGTAAGACACTTCAGCTCTGAGCTACCGCGTCCAGTCCACCCCTACACATGTTACTCATACAAAATAATTTGGAAAGAAAATTAACAATAATGAACACAATATGAGATTTCATTACAATTTAGGGTTGCCACTCTTCACTTATCTCAAAGACTATTATACTAGGATAATGAAAAGTGTTTGAACCAGTTAGTTTTGGGATGTGTTGTAACCACAATCGGAAATAACCTTTCCCACCTAACATCCAAAATGTCGTACAACTATGGCCAGTAATTATTGGTCATGATACATTATTTTCAGAGATGAAGGAAGAAAAATACTAAGAGGGTGTTGTATGAGTTAACCTGATAACCTAAGTAGAGTAAAGCATCACACATAAACGCATGTAAAGAAAAGTCCGAAAAGCATAATTGTGTGATTCTTTCGGATTATTTTATAGTTTAGACAAATAAACACAACAGCTACAAGATTAGAAACGAATTAAGTTAGGTGTTAATATTATAGTAGAGTGAAACATGCATTATTGTTGTTTTAAAAAACTATTACCTGCTTTACAAAAAGTCAAGTTTGCAGACCATTCACCGGATTGAAGGCAAGTTATAATGTTTCTGTAGATTCCTTGACGTTTTGAATCCGAGTCCTCGGAGAAGCTGGACTGACACTCAAAGCTGACTATGGTGCCGGGTTGTGCAAGGTCGGAGCAGGGTACTGGTTCATTGCCATACCGACACTTCAACAATAGCGTCTCTGATACTAGTGGAGGGCATAACTCTGTAACAGTAACATTCCAGATGTTTAGGTGAGTAGGCAGTGAACGCAGACTATGGTGTCAGGCAGTGTAGTGAGTCGACACCTCAACAGTTCTGGCTACGAGTGTCTACTGGGTCAGCACTATATAGAAACTTAAGCAGGATAACACTAGTGGGTGGAAACACCTTAGGAAAATGCGGTGTCAGATGTTTTTGGAAAACCAAATTTTAAAAAAATATTCTCTGTATTTTAATCTCATTGTTGTTATGCTATTTTACTATATAATAAAACTTAATAAGGTTTGGGACCAGTCAAAAAACACGTTGTAAGGTTTTGTTTCTCAAACTTAAGCAATATTTGTATGAAAATTTGGATGGTTATGCCATTTTGAATGATTTTATCTAGTAATCTTTATTGCCAATTAATAATATGGTGTAACTAATTTCATCAATGTATATCGTATTTCAATACACATACTCAGACACCTGGAAATGGGAGGGTGCCACAATCTGTCCACGCAGACTGCGATGTCGCTGGTCTCTGTTTTGTAGCCTGGCGCGCACGCTACTTTCACCTGGTCCACTCTTGAGCCCGAGGGCGCATGACAGATCTTGGTGTAGCTGTCACAATCTTCGCAACCTGCAGTCAACCTGCAGAACTTCCTAGTGGGCGAGGCGTCAGGTAGCACACAGTCTCTGGAAATGAAGAATCATAGTTGAAAAATGTAAGAGGATTTCCAGTCACAAAACCAATCTCTAGCCTATCATCATTCAGAGAAGACTAAAACTTCCTTTGCCGGTTTTACGCACGGTGGGGGACATTGGGGGAGGTTAACGACAGATGTGCCCAGTTTACTTCAAGTGCTGATTGTGACAATAGTCACGTACATCATAATGCACATTTTGAGCGACCGATGCGTCGATTACCAAGGCACGTTTTAAACGAATTAACATACGAGAAAGGTTAGCAGTCAAGTTGGAAGGAGCGAGAGGCGTGTTTTCGAGAATAAAAGCCCATAGAAACGACATCATCATGAAGAAACAAGATTTAAAAAGTATGTGAAGTTTCATAAAAAACTAAATACTCAATAAACTTTTGAACAATGTGGGGATTACAACAGTTAACGTATACTCATATCGCAATAAATGAAATGAGATTACGCATAAAATTGGAAGTGAGAAGAGAAAATTAAACATGGCCAGATATCTTTTCTCTTGTAGCCCGCGGCCTAAACATCTGACCTGTTGTGACAAGACCTTGTTCCCACGCTGAACACATGCACGGTTTCTTTGTGTCAGGTGAGACGGGTGAATCACGTCACGCTTCCTACAAATTCTCTGACTCGAGAACGTGTCACATGACGGCAGTTCAAATGTCCTACTTTTGTGAGAATCATGTTTTAACCTGTTAAAACATCGCTCTGAGATTGTTCGAAATGAACTGATCTCCGATTGGTGAAAATTAGACGATCTGCTCTCTGATTGGTTGAGAGATGTGTTGGGGAAGAAGTTCCGAAGCTACAGGTTCATGCTGTCCCCTGCTGCCGTAATAGATAAAGCTCCCTGCTCTCCTCATGTTTGTGAATCATGTCTTTCATTACAGCGTACGTGTTTACTAACCGGAACGTTACTGTACTATTTTATAGTGAAACTAATCCATTGTTGAAGGAAGCTGATATTTTGGAACATGTGAAACCGAAAAGTGCAGTAAGAGATCATGTAAGAGCAAAGAACAAAATTCATTACAAGGACTTCAGGAAGCGTGAATCGCCACTAATATCATTCATACATCCACAAACTATTCTTATGAATGAACCCGGTTTATATTCGTTAGTTATGAAGTCTTAAATAAAATATAAACAATTTTCAAGACTATGTAACAACCTTTCGGCTGTACTAGTCATATTTGAGTGTACTCTGCAATGGACGGGTAATTGCTCAAAAAATGTTCCGAGACTATCTTATCGGGAGATAACCCATCACTACTATCATTAAAAGATGTCCGTTGAAGTTTGATTTATAACGTGCTTTACAATATTACAAAATTGTGAGGTAAGAATGTTGGTGTATGCAGATTCATAGTACATACTACAAGTGTTCATAAATTCTTTGGCTTTTTTCAAGACGTAACTCCGTTGGGAACATTTTCTATCATGAAACTAACTTCGAAACCTTCTTTCTTCGTTTTGCTTGAATCATGGTTATTTTATTCACAAATCCGTTCAGTACGTTCAGTAGTGATTCTTTCACTAAGTAAGTAGTGATTAGTTATAGACCTAAGTGAAGTAAGTAGTGATTTTTCTACGTGGAACACAAGTTACACTGTGGTTGCTTGCAGTTTTCAGCTTTATCTTAGATACTAGTGTAATGCCTGGCATGTTCAATAAAACCAAAATAATAGCTGTCCTGAAGCCTGTAAAAAAATCATAACAGCCTGAGAGTTATCAACCTATAATCATTTTGACTGTCTGTTATAAGTTGCTCGAGAGGCTAATATATAATGGAATATTTCCCGTTCTTAATGACAGCATCCCAGAAGAACAAGCTGGATATAGGCCTGATCGCAACTGCCACAACCAGGTAATTTCTCTTACTTCATTCATTGAGGATGGTTTTAAGAGGAGACTAAAGACCTCTGTTGCTTTCATAGACCTGACCACAGTTTATGACACTTTATCAAGACAGGGACTTCAGGTTAACTTTTATAGTCTAATCCCATGCCCTTCCCTATAGTATCTTCTCAACTCTATTAGGTTAATCAAAGGATATCTAGGGAGCGGGGAAGATAATATAAGGCAACTCAAGGACGGTCTAACGCAGGAATCAGTGATTGCCCTTCTTCTATTTAATCTGTACTCTGCCGACATTCCACTTACTCAGTCCAGGAAGTTCATTTATACTGATGATATTACTTTGGTATATCAGCATAGGGAAACACAACCGGCTGAGACGGCAATAACCAACGACCTTGCGAAATTTTAAAGAATATTTTAGAACCTGGAAGCTAAATCGAAATCCAACAAATCTTAAGAATCATGCTTTCACTTAAATAACAGGTTGGCCAACCTAAAACTTAAAATTCTATGATGTAGAGCTCAAACACAATGACCAACCGAAGTACCTGGGTGCCATTCTAGATCTACCTCTCACCTATAAAAGCCACATGAAAAAACTGCAGATAAGGTAACCAGGGATACTATTTTACATCACATTGCTGGGCCCAACACACAAGTTCTGTGCACTGCATCTTTGTCTTTGGTTTACTGTACGGCTGAATACTGTACTCCCGTGTGGCTGAACAGCGTGCATGTCCGAGAGATCGACGCCCAAATAAATAGGGCCATGAGACCTATTAGTAACCCTTGGTCACTCTTGGCAAACCCTCTCACCTCACTCCCAATCTTGTGCAACATCACTCAACCGGAGATCAGGCGGAAAGATGCCCTGCTGAGGGAATATAATAACACCTTTTCCGAGCTACAGTTACCCATTAATGACTTTCTCCCCCAGGAATAAGTCGATTAAAGTCCCGAAAATCAACCCTACGAACAGCCTCCCAATTGAGGACAACACACCTCTTTCCTCAATCTGACTGGATTTCCTTCTGGGAATCTTTCAACGGTCGGAATAGCTTCCTGATATCCGAACCTTCTTCATTGTTAGGTGGAATGAACTTTCCTTTGGAAGCAGTAGACTTTACTCAATCACGTTCACACAGGGTGGGAAAGTGCAACTATCGGAAATGTAACATGGGTATGACTCACTATCAGTCTTGAGATTGAGGGGCGGAACGTTAAACTATAGACCACATAGTTAATGACTGACCCCTGAGCGCTTTCCCTGTGGTTGGCCGGCACGCAAGGAACAAGTGGTGAGGATGGACTCCAATGGCTTCGCGCTCTCGATTAAACTCTGTGATAGGAGATTCTTTATATATTTTCTGGAATTAATTAACCCAGGTAGATCTTACCGAAGTTTTATTATTTGTTATTGCAAACTCCGAATTAGAAAGCAGCTGCATAAGCCATGCAATATACATATATAGTGATTCTTGTATTAACACCCATAAATCATGTTTAGGATGATCATCGTTAGGGAAGACTGCCACTTTAGGGGCTTGGTAACGCAACAACTGGTTCATTGAGTAGTTTTTAGCCTCCAAATGATTTTTCATATGAGTCGATTGTTTTCAATGAAATTTACGAACAACCGTATGAGCTGAACGTTTTCATTAACAAGTTTGTACTCTCCATGCCTTCGTATGGACAGTAGGTTTTTTTCTGTAACCCAGTCTTGAAATAGTTCTGTTAATAATTTTAGACTCCATAACTAACGAATATAAAGAAGAATATAGAGCAAAAAAACTTATTCTTATATAATATTGCGGGAACAAAACTAAATTTAAGGGCGGCCCGTGCCCTTTATCATGAAACTATAGAATAATAGTAACCTATATGCACAACCACGAATGGGAAAAAATATTTTGATATCTCGATAAAATCGATCAATAAATAACGGAGGAGTTCTCTTAACAAAAATCTGCTTAGCATATTAAAATATGCGACGGACAAACACACTTTTTCAAACTAAGTTAAAATTTCTAACAAAATAAAACAAAAAGTGGTTGCTAAAATGCATTTAGGAAAATGTATAATGGTTACCTGGAACTGTGATTAGTTGCTTCGTCGTCTTCATACCATCTAAAATTGCTATCATAGTTTCCTACTTCTTTTTGAATCCATGATGAATGATTTGACCATGATGTATTTGTAACCAGGGTCAGGGATTGGGAAAAACGTAGTCCACTGCTAGAGATACCTAAAATGTAATGTAAGCCGCCAAGTTCGACCGTCAGCCCCCCACCGCTATCACCGCGCTGAACAATGGAGTCATCTTAAACAAAAACAACAATGAAAAACAATTACAAAAACTGTAAATAAAAACACGCCTTACAATTACGATTTTTACAATGATGTATTGTTTTTTGTATTACAGTCAAAATTCGTAATACAATATATTACAAGTTAAACGCCTGCACATCTATTTTGTTTTAAAATTTGTCCACGGAATTTTGCAGCATCGATATTGGCAGACACTAGTGTTCCGATCGTTATCCAAGCGATATTATAATAGCTAAAGAATATCCGGATTTATCCGGATCATTATTCCGCCACATTAGTCCGGATAATCCGAGGTTTACTGTATGTATATATATACAGTTTTTAATAGATGGTGTTTTTGGCATCTGAGGACCTCAAAATGAAAAGTTATCATGGTCCTGTACCAAGGTCTTATCATGCCAACTACGATATTCGCTTCTTTCCTAGAGGGGAAATTTGCTAAAAACTACAACATTTTAAATAACTATGAAACCTAATGAAGTATTGAAGCCTGTCAATCACCAAAATATAGGTAAACTAGATTTAAATTATCAAATGCATTTTTCAGTCTCGGTCCTAATTGAGATTTTGGATTTTGTTGTATACATACTTTTAAACTATTTGACTATAAGTTGCAGTAAAGTATCCGTATTAGAGTAAAATAAGTATATCTTCAGCTACAGTATAGCTACCTGGGTTACTGCTCTTGATGCATATCTTATCAAATAAAGGAAGTGATTTAGGAATGACTGTCTTGCAGGAGTCTCGGGGCAAGATCATTGCGTCGTCGTTGTAAAGCAGAGTTTCACTTAGACTTCCACCCACTTCTGTTGTTGTTTTTCCCCAACCAACAACCTACAACGTATCCAAAATGTAACTTTAAAAAAGAAGACATCTGGATTTAATGAAATACAATTCTAAAATAATAATATTATTTTACGTTTTAGTGATGTATTATTATTATAAATTATTTTAATAGAGTCTAAAACAATAGAATTGTCATGGCCGGTCATAAAATAAAGTTTGTTTATAAGAAAAAGTGAGTCATGTATAATTGTGTAAAATGGCTTACTCTCATGTGGACCATATATAATGGTTACAGCTTGACCATAAAGCTGATATTGTTTAAAGTAATATAATATCAACCAATACAGTATCCAGCTACTCCTTACCATTGAGCTAATTACGCTTAATAAGACAATTATGCTTGATAGTAACAAGAACTGGGTTTGGACAGTTCCTTAAAAACCATGAAAAAGTTCTATCGGCGTTGACAAACACCCAAGATAAAAACAACAAAATTTTATAATTTAACCAAAACAAATACAATTTTTGAAAAACAATCAATAAAATAATTAACAATTAGCAAATAAAAGAATAAAAGTATACTTACGAATAATGTTTTGTTAAGAAGATGCGTTGAGTCAACATGAAGCCCTGTACAAACTGGCATAACAAATTCTCCCAGCTTAATTTTCTCATCTAGCAGCAGAAGAGCGAGGTCAAAATAATAATATTTATTGGTGTTGTATTCATCTGGATACGTAATTTTCGACACCTAAACACAAACAATTTTTTATTCACTTACTTTTATTATCGTAATGTTATTTTTAATAACTTTCATAAGTTATTTTAAATATATCTTTAATCCATTTACCTACCTTTTTATTCTTCAAAGCATGTAATTATTATTATGACTAATGTTGACGCTATAATTTACTGAAAGCTTATTTTCTTGAAACAGAGAACTCAACTGTATTTAACCTGTACATATTAGAATGTTGTTGCTGTTACTGTCTGGACATCTTAGCTAGGAATGTTGGTACTTTGGTTTTAAAGAGGCATATACACGCTAATGCAACTAGAGGTCAACACAATACGATTAGGACCTACACTAGATAAACCAAGAGACTACAATTGAAGCCATAGGTCACACATGACAATTTGTAATCAGATCTGATCAAATTTGATTCCAATCTGATTAGACTTGATCAGGTCTGATCAACCAAGCCTGATCAGACCTGATCAGGATGAGTTGACCAGGCGTGATCTGGTATATCAGGGTTAATAAAGTCTGGTAAACTATATGAAACCTGATCAGACCTAATTAACTAATGAATTAGTTTATCAGACTTGATTGGGGATTTATTTAAGTAATATATCATAATTTTTTGTTGATAATTTGCCAATTTCATACAAAGTTGCCCTGAACCGTCTTTTACTACTTATACAATGGAAACGGCCAAATCTGCATATAATTATTATTTTTTTGATTGTCTGAAAGGTACAAATATTGAAATTTTGTCTTAATGGTGAAAAAGATACGCGGCACACAAAACGTGAAAACAAAGGGTTTGATTCGATTGGTGTCAAATGAAATATAAATATGAATAAATAAATAAACTATACAAAATAAATAGTTTTTTTTTGCTGTACATGCAATAACATGCTGTATAAGTATGAACATTGGCTTCACAGGTTGATTTTTACATCGTTTACAGCTGTCGCGGGCGCTCTGGAGGAGTTCCCAGGGACGTCAAATGAATTTAATCCAGGTCACGTGACCCGTACTTATTTGCCCGTCTCTCAAGGCTTCGCAGTGACCAAACCACTTCGACATCTGGAGACTTCAGAAAGAAAAGTTGTAGTTAGCATGAGTCTTAATACGCCGACCAAGTTAATAGGTTTTTCCCTATAGGAGAAATTCGATAAACACATTTTATCCTGTGCTCAGTTCATTGCTGAACTTCACGAATAACAAAATAAATTAGTTTGTCATCTAGTAGGCCCTATCTCTATTCCTCTTACTGTCCCTCTCTCACTCTCTCTCTCTCTCTCTCTCTCTCTCTCTCTGAAACTTTCTTCACTTATTATTCCTTAATCAATGAAATCAAAACTGTGAAAGAATTGATTTTCTCTTTATTAGTGAATTTCCTATGGAAAGTGAACTATTACCATGAGCCGCACGGTGAAACTTAAGCCCGGGACCACCATAGAAGTTCCTAACGTGACCCCCTGAACACGTTTTGGGGGGTCGTTCAAAATGTTATATATATTTATATGTATATATATATATATATAGACATATATATATATATATATATATATATATATATATATATATATATATATGTTTGCACTCTAGCGGTCACAATTTTTGTCCAATTTACTTCAAATTTGGTAGGGACGTTCCTTTCTGTAATCAGTTGGACAAGTTCGTTGGGCAAAACAATCGGAAAACTCTAAACCCCTTTTTTGGGGGATTAATCTTTCAAATTTCGAGTTTTTGGGCCCAAAAATGGTCATAAAAGCCCCAGATGTAAAATAAATGCATGTAAAAAGATGGGAATTAGAGAGGCGAATGTTTTAAGCCCTCTCTCGTCATTCTAGCATAAATATTTACCAAGTTACTTAAGAAAATGTTTATTGACTAAACACAGTACGTTCTCTTATGTGGGTTTTACACGAGAAAAGCCTGTTATTCCTTTGTTAGAGTACTTTTATCATCCCCAGTAACCTACTTTCAAGCCTGTCTGGACCTTCTCCTAACCTTATATTGGGCAAAATTGTATTCCCAGCTTTGCAAGTAAATAAAACCAGGAGTATCAGAACAGCCAAAAAAATCAATGTTTTCAGATTTCAATAAAAATTGGACAAATGTATGTTTTTACACATATTTTGAGTTTTAAAAGTTTGTATTTGGAAATTCACTTCCCTCACGTCAGCGGGCTGCGTGCGATCTCGTTTTATTATTGCTCTGTCATTTATGTCGTGGGAATTATGTGTCGGTTGAACTTGGGATTCACCTTCAAAGAGCATAAAATTACTGCATTAAATTGATTTAAGAATAGATGATCGCATTTCACCTGATTTTAGTCAGATTGGAATGTTGCAATTAAATTAATCCAGAAAATTTAATTTCTGTAACTGTACAGTACTTACATTGCGTTTTTGTTCCGTGGTTTCATAATGGTCCCACGATCGGAAATATTTCCCCAGTGCGACGCGTAAGTCCACCTCACTTACGCGTTTCACGCAATGGGCCGCTGGAAAGCAATGGATCAGTAATTACAATATAAAACAACAACATGAAACCTATTTTACAGCAAACTCGCTTGATATTCAAATTTGTGTTGGCATTTGAAGAAGAAGAGATAAAATTCCTCAAGGCGGTCACACACTTCTCGCGAACACTCCGAATGTTCGGGAGAATGTTCGGCCGAATGTTCAGGCCTGATCGCGTGAAGTGTGGGACCACCTTTATTGAAAAATGGTAGTTAAGTTTGCCAAGGTTCAAGTATTTCCAGATTATTGTTGTAAAAAGGGGACAAGAAAGAAGTTAAATTTAAAACATAAACAGAGAGTTAAACATGTTTACAGTTTGTTTACATATTTGGACGGATCATTAAACAAATTTGTACTCTTAGTGGGCAAAAATATATTGAAGTAACTTTAGCAAATTTAACAACAAAACAAGCAAATTGAAGTGACTTTAAAAACTAGTTTAAAATTATTGCGTATTGTTTTAAAACAGCTTTTCAGAGTTTTGATGAAATGAGACTTTTTTATATTATTTAAAATAATAAATCCTACCTTAAGTTATTTATATTTAACTACAGACCGTCCGAAGGTCGAAATTCAAGCAAGTTTTATTTTAATATATATAGTGGACAAATATTTGAAAAAAATTAGTTTAATATTTAGGGGGTTCTGTTGCGCTCATCTCTCTCTCCCTCCCTCCCCTCCACCACTCAAACCCCTTCATAATTTGTTTAATGTGGAGTTAAACGGAGAGCAGAAGGGCGTTCCCATTCCAGTAATCAGTAGCCTTTTGCTTTATGCCTGAAATCTCTCCACCTCATCGTCTATCCGTCCCTCATCTTCCCCCCTTACAAACAGGTTTAATTTGTTTAATGTGGAGTTAAAACGAATAATAGAAGGGTGGTACCATTCAAGTAGGTCAGTAATATTTTTTGTATTTATGAACTATCTGTTATTCTTGTTGTGCTATATAGTTAGTTTATTTGAATAACGTAGCTGTAGATTAAATGGAAAGTAGAACGCATGTTCCCATAAGGATAACATATAAACATCGAAAGCCAAAAAAAAGGCACAGCACTTTACACCCAAATACAAAATGTATTACATTCGACACATTTCCTAATAGTACTAAATAAGTGTGCCAAGTTTAATTATTCTACGATGCCACATATCCGAGAAATTGGTGTCACCAACATTTCCTTAGCCTACTAATATATACATTAAATCGAATCAAAAAGTTGTTAATATTGTTTAAATATAAATACTTTGATTTCCATCTTTTAAAGCAAGTAAAAATATTTTTTCCTTTTTTATGTGAATTATTTGTTAGTAATACAATACAATTTTTTGCCCTTTCTCAATATCTTGTTGTGTTGCACAAGGCTACATGTTTCGTGGCAACAATCACATCTTCAGGCAGCATCTTCAAGATTTGTCATATAAAAAAAAACTAGACTAGCGTTCACGCACCGCAACAGAAGCTTATAGTTACCAAAAAGTTACCGGTTTTGTTTTTAATTGTGTCGAGTGTGTTATTGTACTCTTTTTGATTTCGTTTTTCGATTTTAAATTTACGTGACAAATCTTGAAGATGCTGCCTGAAGATGTGGTTGTTGCCACGAAATATGTAGCCTTGTGCAAGACAACAGGATATTGAAAGGTAAAAAGTTTATTTTATTACTGATTGAAACATCAAGTACCTGGGGGCCGAGCTTTGCTCGGGGGAAGGCCAGTCAGTTTGTTTAGATGACTTGGAGTAATATTTCACCACTTTTCCCTACTGATAATCAGATTTGTATAACTCATTTGCCTCTTTTCTACATTTTTAAGGTCCCTCCAGTTGTTATTTATGGCTCAATGTGCCTTTCATTTATTTTACTACTCTATATGTGTAATCTTCACTCAAATCTTTTAATCTCTGCTCTCAGGAAACCATATGTTAATAATCATATACAACATGAGTATTACTTTGACAGTTCCCTGTTTGATTATGAACAGCTGTTACAATTATTTTGTTTTGATTTGAAACTCCATAAACACAATGTTAATTTTTTTAACTTTTCATTTTCTTTTTTTTACATTTTTTGATTTTTCCTGGGGATGAGGCCTGTCTAGAACTTATTTTTATCCCAGAAATTAGTTATTTCCAACATTTAAAGGAAATCGTTGGAGCCGTTCTTGAGATCAGTGTCGCAAGCAAGCAAGCAAACCTTACTCATATTAGAGTATGGGATATTCAGCAGTAGGAAAATGAATTCAGAAATATCTTATGTAATACAAATTGAATTAACTGAACTTTCAACAATCCAAACTACTGTATTCCAATAATTTCACTTTATCAGACGTAACGCACTCCCTAAATAAAATTTATTTAAAGTCTTGGTTTTACTTACCTGTCAAAACAAATCGATCGGTTATCAAACTCCCTCCGCATTGCTGGTCCCAAGATTTCATATCTTTTACGTTGCGATGGTAGACCCCCGCATGCCAAGGGAAGATACCAACATGTGCCTCTGTGCCATTGGTAATAAGGGGGGTAATCGTAAACTCCTTGGAAACTCCGCACTCTAGAAACATTTGATTTCACAAATTTAAAACTCGTATTTTTTTATTAAATTGTAAGATAAACATTTTAACCTCTTTCAATCGTAATATGAACATTTAATGAATTATCTATGATGTATGATGAATGACAAAGGGAATAGTTTACGGATAACACCAAGAAAATCAAATTCAGTTCTCAAAATAATGCAAAGTTGATTAAGGTCACCCATAATCTCAGTAGGAGACGGTTTTCGTTTCTAGAAGCTTCCATCACGTGACTGGCGTGCCCAACTTGAAGTGCTTATAACAAATTGAGTAGTTTTAGTAGTTTATGAAAGTTACTGTCTTGTGTTCATCAATATTACATTTATTATCAAACGAATCAACAATAAAATGTATGGGGTTTCGTCTCCAATATTGAACCTGATTCATGAAACGTTTATTAAGAAAAAACACAAGGTAGAACTGTTTTTATGAGATGGTGTGAAAGATACGTCCCAAAAAACACAAGGTAGAACTGTTTTTATGAGATGGTGTGAAAGATACGTCCCAAAAAACACAAGGTAGAACTGTTTTTATGAGATGGTGTGAAAGATACGCCCCAAAAAACACAAGGTAGAACTGTTTTTATGAGATGGTGTGAAAGATACGCCTCAAAAAACACAAGGTAGAACTGTTTTTATGAGATGGTGTGAAAGATACGTCCCAAAAAACACAAGGTAGAACTGTTTTTATGAGATGGTGTGAAAGATACGTCCCAAAAAACACAAGGTAGAACTGTTTTTATGAGATGGTGTGAAAGATACGTCCCAAAAAAACACAAGGTAGAACTGTTTTTATGAGATGGGGTGAAAGATACGTCCCAAAAAACACAAGGTAGAACTGTTTTTATGAGATGGTGTGAAAGATACGTCCCAAAAAACTCAGCAGACTGCAGTTTATTTAGTTTTAAAATACAGTAATTACATTAGTAATTAGTAATCAGTAATACAGTGTAGAACATTCAACTTAAGAGTGTTCTCTGCAAGTCTACGACACATGTATTCAAGGATTTTGTATCTCTATCACTGTAGGCTCAGTTGGTAAAAATATTTTGTTTTTATTTAATTGATTAAACATTCTTCTATATACATTTAAACATTTTAATTACAATTCAAACTTGATCATTGAAGAAGTTGCCAATTTAAGTAACCTTATAAATCTTACTAAGAAAATAAATATTTTTTAATAAAAAATATAAAATACCCTTGTAGCAGCAAACCTGTGTAGCCAGCGAATTTCCAATACATATATATGTATCTTAATACCACATAAAGCCACATACCAAGTTTCATCAATATACATTCATAAATAAACGATTTATGACATTTTAATTATTCTCCATAAGATTAACATGGCTTCTGAGTATGGAGGTTTGCTGAAACAAGGAACACAAAAAATGGGTTTTAATACAAATATTAATATAACTCAACTAGGTAAAGTCACATACCAAGTTTTATTGATTTATGTTTATAATTAAGGGAAACAACCTTTTACTCACTCTCCATCAGAATAACATGGGGGCTGAGTACGCAGGTCTGCTGCTACGGAAACTAAAAAAATCCTTTTTTGTGCAAATACTAATAGACCACAACGATATGAAGCAATATACCAAGTTTCGTCTGGTTAAGTTGATAAATAAGCGAGATATACAATTTTTCTTATTCTCCATAACAATAACATTGGACAACATACTGTGTTTAGCACTTTCAATATCTCTGCAACGCATTAACGTAGAGCAATGGTCAAAACCCCAAATTTTTTTTTAAGCTGAATCTAATGATCAAAGATAAAAATTTGATTTACTAAAATATTACATATAAAATCCTCAAAAACAATTTTGGAGCACAAAACCCCCCAAAAATACCACTTAGAATGAAGCGATCTGAATGGTTTTCGAACTTAAAGTCATAAATTATGTTTTACATGTTTGTAACAAATTTCATCAAAATCGGACTATTTTTACGAGAGTTATCGCACCCGAGCGTATATATAAATAATATTTATATATGTATATAATATATATATATATATTATATACATATATATATATATATATATATATATATATATATATACAGTTTTGAACGGATGGTGTTTTTGGCATCTGAAGAACTCAAACCGAAAAGGTATCATGGTCCCGGGCCTAGGTCTTACCATGCCGACTACGGTAATAGCTCTTTCGCTATAGAGTAAATTCGCTAAAAGGTGTGCAGGTGTATTTAGATTGGACTCTGAGAAGTGTGAAGCTGCTCACAGTTGTTAACCAGTTTTAAAATAAAGTTGCAACCACACGGATTTAAAGTGTCTAAAGGAGATCTTCCTGGCCTTACATGTTGGTATTTTGGTTTTAAATTTAGAATAAATATATTTGTCTAAATATACCTTTAACATCTAAAGTACTTAAATATATTTTTTTTATATGTTTAGCTATTGCTAAACATAGCCTATTGGCCCAATGACAGTCTCAGTGATGGTTCAGACTGGTTAGCTGGAATGGGGTCTCTCCCTCAGAAATCAGGTGTTATAGTGTTTGTCTATTTATTATTTATTAGTGAATTTCCTTTGGAAAGTGAACTATTAGCATGATCCGCACGGTGAAACTTAAGCCCGGGACCACCATAGAAGTTCCTAACGTGACCCCCTGAACACGTTTTGGGGGGTCGTTCAAAATTTTATATATATACATATGTGTATATATATATATATATATATATATATATATATATATATATGTGTGTTTGCACTCTAGCAGTCCCAACTTTTGTCCGATTTACTTCAAATTTGGTAGGAACGTTCCTTTCTGTAATCAATTGGACATGTTCGTTGGGCAAAACAATCGGAAAACTCTAAACCCCTTTTTTGGGGATTAATCTTTGAAATTTTGAGTTTTTGGGCCCAAAAGGGACAGAAAAGCCCCATATGTAAAATTAAAGCATTTAAAAAGTTGGGAATTAGTAAGGCGAAAGTTTTAAGCCCTCTCTCGTCATTCTAGCATAAGTATTTACCGAGTTATTAAAGCAAATGTGTGTCGACTAAACACAGTACGTTGTCTTATGAAGGTTTTACACTAGAACAGCCTGTTATTCCTTTGTTAGAGTACTTTCATCATCACCAGCAACTCACGCCTAATTTCAAGCCTGTCTGTATCTTCTCCTTATATTGTAATGCGCAAAATTGTATTCCCAGCTTTGATGGTAAATGAAACCAGGAGCATCAGAACGGCCAAAAATTCAATGTTTTCAGATTTCAATAAAAATTGGAATACATGTGTGTTTTTACACTAATTTTTGAGTTTTAAAAGTCTTTATGTGGAAATGCACTTCCCTCACGTCAGCGTGCTACGTGCGAACTCGTTTTGTTAGAATAGGAAAGGGTTACATAAAAGGATACAAGCCTTCATTTCCAAGACTTCAGTTTTGTATTTAAGTATATATTTAACTACTTTAGATGTTAAAGGTATATTTAAAGAAAATTATAATTAGTAAATTTAATTTATTCTAAATCTAAAACCAAAATACCAACAAGTAAGACCAGGAAGAACTGTTTAGACAATTTTAAACTGATCTTATATATAATTGAGTAAGGAATTGATTTGTACAATTAAATCTAAAATTTCAGCGGGCCGATTTTCATAATTTATGCGTCATATGAAACCTCTACCGGTATATATGGTCAAATAATTATGGTTGTATTTTATTACGGGACTGTGAAAGAGAGCATGATACACTGAAATAGATAAGGCAGGGTGATTATCAATCGAAGTTCTCTCAACACGTAAACCTCTCTGGACAGTTTGATACATACATATTCCTCATGACGGTTCCAACTTAAGATCTATCCAGAAGCGAAACAGTTTGACATCTTCCCCTCCCCCACTCCTGGTTTGAGAGTTCTCACCAAGGACTGTGTCTTATCTTTATTTACAGTAGGTTAGAAAGAAACTAACTTTTTGCCTGTTCTGGTAGGTTTTCAGTTTCCGCCCGCAGTGTTGTAGTGGGTATCACATCTCTCGTGAGCAGGGTGGTATAATCTGTAAAAAGTAGTGTACGTACATTTAGGAATAGGCCCTCAAACATTATTGTAAACAATAAATAACAGGTAAAGCACCGAACCCTGTAGGACACACCAGTCCATACCACCACAAAGAAAATAAATCATTTCTGAATCTTTCTAAAGGGTTTCACCAACAACAGTCTTCGGTTTTCGAAAACATAGATTGTTGCTTTTGTGAGATCTAAAAACTGACATAATTTCTTTGTTTGTTCAGAGTTAAATTTCAATTTGTCCCCAACGAATTAGGCAACCTGGTTAATTTTGGCAAAGAATAAATTTATAGTTCATTTGGACTTTGTGTTTGGTGACGATTGGCATCCCACCCATTCTAGACTCATCATTCATATTCGCCTTAAAATATGCCCTAGTTGCGTCTGCGTCTTACACAGTGATTTAGTGAAACATAAAAAGGCCCATAAACATATAAAGGGGGTTTGTTAAAGGGTTTGGGATTATATCTGTCAAATCATTGATGTAGACAAGAAAAAGCAGTGGGCCCTATTTTGATCGTTGGGAAAGGATTGCCCAAAAGGCATCAAACGTAGCAGTACAGGGCAGACTTGTTGAACTTTATTCGGGGTCTTAGTAACTTGGATTCTGCCGCTCAGGATAGATCGAATCCAATATAAAGCAATGCCATTTATGCCTGATAGACTGACATTTCCAATAAACAAGTCCAACGTCTCGGTGAGATCAGCAAAGCAACCTACCATTGTCTAACTGTTGATGGAATCAATTAAGGACAATGTAGGGGATTTTTCTTTCATGAAACCATACTGTACCCGGTACTCAGGTCTCCTCAATATCCTACGTCAAAATTAGTTTCACGTTCGTATACCTGTTATTGTATTTATATTGCACTTCTTAGAAATAATCTTTACATTTTAGCGAATTTACCCTATTGGGAAGAAGCTATTACCGTAGGTCTCATGGTAAGACCTAGGCCCGGGACCATGATAACTTTTCGTTTTGAGGTCCCCAGATGCCAAAAACACAATTCGTTCAAATTTGTATTTATATATGCATAAGCACAATAACTCTCGTAAAAAAGCTCCGATCTTAATGAAATTTGGTACAAATGTGTAAAGTACCATTTATTTGAACGAGTTCTAAAACCAAGTGAATCGCATCATCCGAAGAGGGTTTTTGGGGGGTTTTGTACCCCAAAAATGATTTTTTTGGGGTTTTCAAATGTAATTTTTATTTTAATCAAATTGTAATTTTTACAATTGAAATCAGCTTAAAAAAAACAATTTGGTATTTTGATCATTGCTCTACGTCAATTGGTTACTGAGATATTGAAAGTGCTAAACACAGTACGTTGTCTAATGCTATTCTTATTGAGAAAAATAAAAATGGTATATCTCGCTTATTTATGAACATAAACTGACAAAATTTGGTATATGACTTCATCTGGTTGTGGTTTATTGTTGTTTGCACAAAAAAAAACAATTTTTTGCCTATGGTTCCCGTAGCAGCAAACCTAGATACTCGGTCCTCATTCTTATGGAAAACAATTAAAATGTTATATATCGCTTATTTATGAATGTATATGGATGAAACTTTGTTTGTGACTTCACTTAGATGATTTCTATTGATATTTGCATAAAACCCGATTATTTTATATTCATTGCCACAGCAAACCTGCGTACTCTTCCCCATGTTGTTCTTATAGAGAATAATTAATATTTTAAATATCGCTTGTTTGTGAATATATTTCTTATGAATTCTCTTAAGTGGCTTCATGTGTTATGTTATATATTTATGGAAATTCGCTGAGTATGCAGGTTTGCTGCGACGGGGTCTATTTTAGTCTTAAAACATCTGTGGAAACAGAATTATGATACTTATTGATTATGTATGAAACACATATTAAAATATGCTAATAATTTTACACTATCCAAATCGGTATAATCTAAAGCTATATATATTTCACATAAATGTGAAATCCTGCACCGTTCACCGTCTTTGTGTGTTTTTGATCAAAAGAGCATATCTTAGGAGTTGAGAAACTGACTTGAAACTTGTCACGATTATTATAAAAGCTTAGGGAAAATTTAGTATTACATTTGACCTTTCTAGCTTAAACCATTTCAAAATGAAAATACCCCCGTCACAGCAAACCTGCATACTCAGCGAATTTCCAATGAATATATAACATAACACATTAACACTTAACAGGATTCATAAAAAATATATTCTCAAACAAACTACATATATTTAAAATATTAATTATTCTCCCTAAGAATAACATTGGGGATGAGTACGCAGGTTTGCTGCAGCAAGGCACACAAAATAATAGGTTTTTATGCAAATATCAATATAACTCATCTTAGTGAAGTCACATACCAAGTTTCATCCATATACATTCATAAATAAGCGAAATATAACATTTTAATTATTCTCTATAAGAATAACATGGGGACCGAGTACCTAGGTTTGCTGCTACGGGAACCATCCGTGAAAATTTTGTATTTTGTGCAAAAAACGATAAACCCCAACCAGATAAAGCCATATACCAAATTTTGTCAGTTTATGTTCATAAATAAGCGAGATATACAATTTTTCTTTTTCTCCATAAGAATAACATTAGACACCATACTGTGTTTAGCACTTTCAATATCTCAGGAACCAATTGACGTAGAGCAATGATAAAAATACCAAATTGTTTGTTTTTTTATGCTGAATTAAATGGTAAAAATTAAAATTTGATTTAAATAAAAATTACATGTGGAAACCCCAAAAAACCCATTTTTGGGGTACAAAACCCCCCAAAACCCCCCTTTGGATGGTGAAATTCGTCTGGTTTTCGAACTCGTCCAAATAAATGGTGCTTTACACATTTGTACCAAATTTCATTAAGATCGGACCTTTTTTACGAGAGTTATCGTGCTTACGGACACATATATATATATATATATATATATATATATATATATATATATATATATACATATATAACAATTTGAACGAATGGTGTTTTTGGCATCTGGGGACCTCAAAATGAAAAGTTATCATGGTCTCGGGCTTAAGTCTTACCATGAGACCTACGGTAATAGCTTCTTCCCTATAGGGGAAATTCGCTAAAAAAAAGAAAATGACTATTTAATTAGTTTAAGCTTAGTATCTTAAAAACGGCATTTTTTTTATTTATCCTTTATATTGCAGTCCGGGCAATTTCTATATACAATTTATGTTGGAACCCGTCCGAAGGCATATTTTTGGGATTTGGGGTTTCAGGACCTGATAAATTGATTGGCAAAAATCTCAACCCTAGAACAACTTAAATTTTGTAAAAAACATTAGACATTTAAAAAATGGGCTTATGTAGTTTAACATGAAAATATAAGAATCATACCATGTATAAATTACCAGTGAACTGGAATGAACTGGAATTACCAGCTTTATTCTCTTCGGACCCAATACACACATGTGGATAAATTTAAAATAATGTTTTTTTACTGGTGAAAAAATGTTACAGTTTTACTTTTAATCCTTGCTTAATGAACTGGGCTACAGAAATAATTAAGGGAAATAACATTAGTTTGGCATTAAAGCATGAATAATTTTCTTGAAAATAATTGACTCGTTTGTGTACGTTAGAACGTGATTACAAAAACCTGTTTGTGTAAAAAGTGAAAAATTGTAGAACCTTGTTAAATAATTTCCAGCTTCGAATTTTCAAACTCTTTAGTTCATAGGAGCTTCATATAAATCTCAAACAGTTACAAAAAGTTAATCAAAGCCATAGCATCAAATATCTATTTAATAATAATAATAAAAATGTTGTCATTAATCTAATTCATTCAGACCCAATGTGCACAAATGCGTACAAATTCCAGCAACGCTAATACTAACACTAGAAACGTGTCTGACGGCAGAAAATTATCCATTTTAACTAATTCCCACTTTTATTTGTGCACGTATGTGTACTTGGATCTGAAGAGGATATTAACAACTGAAAAGACCCTAATTTTTATAAAACAGGGAATTGAATGAAGGTATTCTGCTCATCATAGTTGGGGGGGGGGGGCGAGGTGAAGACTACTTTAGTACGATTGCACAAAATGACAACTGAATAACCTATCAGCCACATATTTCAAGTGCTTCAGTCTAAAATATATAATAATCTAATAATGAATAATAATTTTCACACTATATTTAATAAAGATATAATAATTTGTGAAATTTACATTGTAATCACAATCAATCAGTATACTGCTTTCTAACCAAATCATGCATGATCGCCTCGTATCAGATATAATGAAACAGAGCTAGTAAGTGAACATGCATCTTCTGTTAAAATAAAAATATAACTAAATTTACCACATTCATGTTTCTTTAAATATTAACTAATATGTTTCCTTTTAGCGAATTTCCCCTATAGGGAAGAAGCTATTACCGTAGGTCTCATGGTAAGACTTAAGCCCGAGACCATGATAACTTTTTGTTTTCAGGTCCCCAGATGCCAAAAACACTATTCGTTCAAATTTATATATATGTGTGTGTCCGTTACCGCGATAACTTGAGTAAAAAACGTTCGATTTCGATGAAATTTGGCTCAAATGTGTAAAGTGACATTCATGACTTTAAGTTCGAAAACCAGAAATATCGGACCACGGGAAGGGAGGTTTATGGGGGTTTTAAATTTTCTAAAAATTAGTTTTTTGCATTTTTCACCCTACAATTTTTAAAAAACTTAATTTTGGTTTTGACCATGTTATAGAGCTTAAAAAAAATAATATGGTATTTTGAATTATTAACCTAGGTTAAGTGGTTGCGGAGAAAATCCAAAAAACCTGCTCATAAAATCTCCTATGTTAATCTTATGGGAAAAAGGTTTTTGGCTTTTCCTCAGTTCATTTCTATGTAAACTTCACATTTGCTTTTACCAATCAGTTTAGCTCTACAAAACAATCATTTTGGTGTTTAAATTGTGATTCTACGTCCAACCGTTGCCGTGATATTCAAAGTGCTAAACAAAGTATGTTGTCCAATGTTATCCTTATGGAGAATATTTAAAATTTGATATCTCGATTATTTATGAACGTATATTGATGAAACTTGGTAGGTGGCTTCACCTAGTACTGGTATATTGATATTTCCACAAAAAATTGATTTTTTTTACTATCCTCTTAGCAGCAAACCTGCATTCTCATCCCTAATGTTATTCTTATGGAGAATACGGAAAGCTTTATATCTCCCTTAATTATGAGTATAAATCATTAAAACTTGGTATATAGGTTCACCTGGTTGAGTTATATTGATAATTGCAAAAAACCCGCATTTTTATCTTCCTCGTTGCAGCAAACCTGCGTTCTCAACCCTAATGTTATTCTTATAGAGAATAAATAAAATGCTATATATCACTTATTTATTTAAGTATTTTTATGAAACTTGGTAAGTGGCTTTATGTGGTAGTAAGAAATATATTCATTCATAGGAAATTCGCTGAGTACGCAGGTTTGCTGCGACGGGGGTATTATTAAATCAAGAAATATAAAACCGCTTTTGGTTATTATGTATATTAGACTAAATTTTGAGCTTAAGTTCATAAAAAGGTAATATTTTGTTTCTGTCTCTGCCAACTAATGTGCCCCCGACTCTAATATTCACCTTAACCGCTTTTAAATTAACACATCGAGCGTTGCGATTGGTTCAGAACAATTCCTTACACTTCACTCTTGCTAAATTAATTTTAAGATAGGTTTCCAGTGCAGTATGATATAGGTTTGCGTATGTTCGTAGTATGCAGGGAGATTATTTAATTAATTAATCCTATAAACTGTTAAAATTAATACAAAGTTAATTGTTTGTTCACAGGATATATAGTATGTGTGTTAATTTAACAGTTTATTTTGTACTTGTACAACCGTTATTAATTTTTAATATGACAACCTGTGTATTAAAAAAAGTTGGCTTAACATAGCGCTGTACTTACACGTTTGTTGGTACATTATTTTAACTCCAATAGTATTTATCATGATTTAGTATTGTTTTAGTTTGTACGATGATCTTGAACAATCAAATTATAGCACCAGAATTCCATTTTGTGCAATTTTTTTACTTTTCCGATTAAAATTAAAATTCTTTTATAATAGGCATAGGATGTTTTGTAGCGGTTTTCTTTGAACTAAACCAACATTCTCAGTAGGTCCTAGTAGCTATAATTTTATAAAACGTTAATGCATGACTTGATATAGCAAATGTTCGTTGAGCCAGACTGGGCGGCTGGGTGGCTGGGTGGCTGGGTGGCCGGGCTCCCTAGTAGTTGGTGAGTGTGCGTACGTGGGTGGCCTTGGGGCAGGTAGAGGCTAGAGGATACTTCATCATAATCCGAGAGTGAACAAGGTATAAATGTGTTTCATATCCTTATATTACACAAGGGTGTTTTGTTAGTAGCCCCTAATACTTCAACAAAAATGATAATTGAGCCATCATATTAAAAATTAACTTTATCTCTAAATGAAAAAAATTAAAAAATTTAATGATCATAAAAAATTACAATTTAATAGATTATTCTAACTTATTTATTTGCTACGTTCTTGTGGGACCACCTCATAGTGATAGTGCAACCAACTCACAACTGGTGTTTTGCACAATCTGCGCATGGGCAATTATAGTTGTTTTATTTGTTAAATATTCGGTAATTATTTTATTATTTCTTCTTTATTACTTAAAATTTCGTTACTATTAAAACAGTTGTTCTGTAAACTAAATATTATATATTTTACAAACATGATATAAAAATATAACTTACTGTGTTCGTGTTTAGTTGGTGAGTCTTCATATACAATATCCTGCGCAATACATCCGCTAGAGAAATGTACAAGGATAACTCCACAAACTAAAACTGAAGTGGACATATTTTTAAATAAATATACGAGTACGAGTAAACACTTAAAATGCAAAGGTTGTTTTGTCTCCAACCGTGATCGTGCCCTAACTTAAATGAAGGTTAAATTATTATAAAAAATATATGTATTTTTTCAATTTTTGAAAATAACAAATCAAATAAATATTCGAATTGTTTTTTAATCCATTGTCATAATCAACGAAAAACTGACGTTAACTTTCCCACAGTAACTATAAACGGGTCTTTTTCTATCCCTCTTTTCAAAGAAACAAATGTTGTAGCCGAACGAAAATTGACATTGAGAGAATTTGAAAAACTGATGACGACATGAGTCTTTTAATACTATCGAAGTTTGAATAATGAATGAACCGAACACGTTCTTACAATAACCATACACTGGTCACTTATTTATCGTCAATGTAATGAACCCCCACTAAGCTACAGCCTGCTCTGAACGAAACTGCACCGAGAGGACCATTTCTAAGTAACAGATTCGCGCACTGGGTCACTGCATCACGATCCACTGCTATAAGGTTTGTGAAGCTCTGGGAACTGACTCGACGAGGAAAACAGCGGATAATCACGTCAGCCTTGCGTACAGCTGACCGTGACCTCCAGACTGGTTCTGTGGTTCTGGTCTGACACAGCTGCTCAGAGAGAGATTATTAACTCTGTCCTCAAACTTGCTATTGGAGTATTTTTAACCAATTATTAACGTAGTGTAGAAGTAATAAACTAAAGAAGTTCGCACGCAGCACGCTGACGTGAGGGAAGTGAATTTCCACATAAAAACTTGTAAAACTCAAAATAAGTGTAAAAACATATATTTGTCCAATTTCTATTGAAATCTGAAAACATTGATTTTTTGGCTGTTCTGGTTTCATTTACTTGCAAAGCTGGGAATACAATTTTACGCATTATAAGGTTAGGAGAAGGTCCAGACAGGCTTGAAAGTAGGCGTGAGGTTGCTGGGGATGATAAAAGTACTCTAACGAATTAATAACAGGCTTTTCTAGTGTAAAACCGCCATAAGACAACGTACTGTGTTTGGTCGATACACATTTTCCTTAATAACTCGGTAAATATTTATGCTAGAATGACGAGAGAGGGCTTAAAACTTTTGCCTCTCTAATTCCCATCGTTCTACATGCATTGATTTTACATCTGGGGCTTTTCTGACCCTTTTTGGGCCCAAAAACTCGAAATTTGAAAGATTAATCCCCCAAAAAAGGGGTTTAGAGTTTTCCGATTGTTTTGCCCAACGAACTTGTCAAACTGATTACAGAAAGGAACGTCCCTACCAAATTTGAAGTAAATCGGACAAAAATTGCGACCGCTAGAGTGCAAACACACACACACACATATATATATATATATATATATATATATATATATATATATATATATATATATATATATATATATGTCTATATATATATATATAAAATTATGAACGACCCCCCAAAACGTGTTCAGGGGGTCACGTTAGGAACTTCTATGGTGGTCCTGGGCTTAAGTTTCACCGTGCGGGTCATGCTAATAGTTCACTTTCCAAAGGAAATTCACTAATAAACTTAAAATAAACACTAAAATTACATTAATACATTTTAAATATAGCAAAACTAATATGTATGTGGGTACCCATAGAAATTCGACGGCTACAATATTAAGGTTGAGTATTCTCACGGTACCCTGTGTAATACTTGCAGATTTTAATATATACCTACTAAAAATATTACATATTATGAAAATGTAACTTCATTTGTGGCGCGAAATAGTTAAAAAATCACAAAATTAAAAATTAACACTTGAAAAATAAGTTACTTTTTGAGGGTTACATTTGATGTTTACTACAGAAGAAAATCAATTAAAAGCTCGATGACATTATCAGCTGCATAATCAAAATTACAGATTCTGTTTGTTGTAAACACAACAGACTATACATTTAACCAAAACGGTTTGTAGGCATTTCGATTTTGTATCATTTAACAAACTTAAAATGCAAAAATTTTAAACCTGACGATTTTGGGGAATATCGGAATGGTTCAGCTTCAAGTTGGTATAAGTCCCGTGACTGTAGGTTACCTGCTTTTCTCAAAGTAAGGCCGAATTCCTGGAACAAAATTCTCCCATACGAATAACATGGGGAAATTTGAGGACTTTATACTTTATTAAACAAACTTAAAGGAAGAAAATTATAAGTCTGAAAATTTTGGGGAGTATCGGAATGTTTAAGCTTCAAATCGGCACCAGTTCTATGACCACACGTTTCCTGTTTTTCTCAAACTAAGGCCGAGTTCCTGGTCAAATATTCTTCCATATGAATAACATGGATTAATTTTAGGACTTAGTTCTTTGTATCATTTAACGAACTTAAAGGGAGAAAATTATAAATTTGTCAATTTCAGGGAATATCGAAATGTTTAAGCTTCAAATCCGAACAAATTCAATTACTTCAAATCAACCACATGATATACCATGAAATAGGCAGGAACAAAAATCGAAAACTCAGGTCAAAAATAAATTTTACTTAACAGACAAATTTGTAGGAGAACTGTTTTATTTTAGAATTAATCCATTGTATATGTGTTTTATATTTAAAATTTGTAAATAAAGAAGTCTGATCGATTTACGCGCTAACAACGCCAACAATCTGTGCAGCCCGTCTTTATACACAGCGGTCAAGCCTTCGCCACTGTCGCCTTCCTGAATGATAGACTCTAAAACCCAGCAATCAGGATCGAAGGTTTGTAAAATAGGAGGTGATTATTTTTAGTTCCTGGATATTTTGATGGTAACTCATAAGTGTAAGTGGGAACCATCCAAGATGTAAACTTGGAAATTATTGGAATTATTTTTGAAAATTCACACTTTAACTTTTCCTTGTATAGGAATTCGAGTCACAGTTATTTTTCTAATTTGAAAAAAATTATTAACTATCGATTCTTATAGTATTCTATGGCTATACAAGCTTTATTAGCCTTGAAAGGGGTTTACACAAATTTTTGACACTCTACGATTAATGTTCTGTAGCGATAAACTGGTTAATAATATTATACCGGGTGCCCATAAAGGTCCCCCTCTTAATTTTTGAACGAATGTAAATTTTTAAACAGTCTTTGGGAACTAGTATAAAGTCAAAGTATTTTTTTAAATGGTTGAGGGTTGCCGAGGGAATTTTTTATTTTTTAAATAGCAACCCCTAACAAGTTGATATAACACAATAACTCATATCCTCTTACTAAATTATATTAGTATAATTATAAAACATTTTCTTATTTTTTACAAATAGTTGTGGTTTATTTACGATATTAAAGGGAAATAAATCAAGTTTAAACTAATACAATACCGTAATTATGGTTTGTTTTAAGTGAATTTCCTATGGAAAGTGAACTATTAGCGTGACCCGCACGATGAAACTTAAGCCCGGGACCACCATAGAAGTTCCTAACGTGACTCCCTGAACACGTTTTGGGGGGTCGTTCAAAATTATATATAACAATTGGCATATTGATACTATTCCTAATATTATATTTTTTAAAGTAACTATAAGTTTTTTCTCACATCAAGAGGTGTATGTGTATGCACTCTATCGGTCGCATTTTTTGTCCGATTTACTTCAAATTTGGTAGGAACATTCCTTTCTATAATCAGTTGGACAAGTTCGTTGGGAAAAACAATCGGAAAACTCTAAACCCCTTTTTTGGGATTACTCTTTCAAATTTCGAAATTTTGGGCCCAAAACGGGTCAGAATTACAATTAATGCGGGACGTACAATTAATGCATGTGTTAAGATGGAAATTAGTGAAGCGAAAGTTTTAAGCCCTCTCTCATCTTTCTAGCATAAATCTTTACCGCGTTATTAAAGAATATGTATATCGGCTAAACACAGTACGTTGTCTTATGGGGTTTTTACATTAGAAAAGCATGTTATTCATTTGTTGGTGTATTTGTTTCATCCCCAGCAACCTCGCGCCTACTGACCCTTATAACTGACCCACATTACTGACCCTTGTAATGTGTTTTTAAGCCTGACTGGACCTTCTCCTAAGCTTACAATGCGCAAAATTGTATTCCTAACATTGCAGGAAAATTAAACCAGGAGCATCAGAACAGCCAAAAAAATCTATGTTTTCAGATTTCAATAAAATTGGCATAAATATGGCAATGTATGTTTTTACATTGGGTTTGACTTTTAAAAGTTTTTATATGGAAATTCACTTCCCTCACGTCAGCTTGGTGCGTGCGAACTCGTTTATTCTTGCTCCAGCACTCAATGTTCATCGGTTTGCATGAAATTTACACTCAGTGAGGTTTCTTTTCCATAGGACCAATATGTAATAAAAAGGAACATTTGCCATACGGCTATGATATTCATACATTATATATGAAATTAATACAATAACACATGTTATTAAGATATAAAAGAAAACCCCTAACGGTTGCCAGTACCGAAATACCAAGATTTCCCTATTTATTTTCCCGATAACCTGATAAACTGATAACAACCGCATCCAACCTTAGGGCTCCTCCCCACGGGTCCTGTAAGTTCAAATGCAAATCTTACGGGAGGATATCATTTATAAAATTACCAGCTGTAGTTGTTTGTCAGTTAGGACAAAATAAGTCATATGATAAAGCTAAACAAAGATTTTATAGTACTGGTCAGGTTAATATTTGTAATGTGTTTTAATTTGTCGTGAGCGAAGCTGCGGGTAGCATATGCTAGTTACAATATAATACATTTTTCTTTTCTTGGTATTTTTAGCCGTCAAAATATAATTGTCCTGAAATTACCTTCCTGATTTTACTTTAAATATTTTACACCCAGTTATTAGTGAATTTCCTTTGGAAAGTGAACTATTAGCATGACCTGCACGGTGAAACTTAAGCCCGGGATAACCTCACATTTAAAATAAAATAAATATTAATCATATGTTAAAATTAAGTATTTTAAAGTTGCATATGAATTTTTGTTGTTGTCATAATCCATAATATATTTTATTTTCTCCTTTTATTTTCTTTAAATACTATATAACATGATTTGAACACGTTTTTGTTCTTATTTTTTCGATTTTATCAAACATCGGGTTTGATTGTTTAGGTAAAACTGTATTTAATATGTTTGTAGGGTCTTTTTTAAAATTAAAGTAAATATTCATTTCTTCTTTGACAAATAGCTTCTCTCTTTCTCGTTCAAACTCTAATATTGTTAGATGTTCTTTTAGATCTGTAAATTTGTGTTTCGACTTTATCAAGTGTCCTGCAAAGTTAGATTTCATCGTTGTTATGTTATTCGATTTAAAAGCTTGTAGATGTTCATTGAATCTAACTTTGAAGTTTCGAGAAGTTTGTCCGATATAATAACTATTACACTCGTTGCAGTTTATTTTATATATTCCAGATCTGTTATATGTGTCGTCTTTATTATCTTGATGATTTGCTATTTTGTTGTTTAACATTTTAAAAATATTGTTCTTAGTTTTATAGCTTAGACTAATTTGAGAATTTTTAAATGTGTTTCTTATAGCTTTGTTCATACAATTGTTGTACGGTATGCACATATATTTATTTTTCTCTCTGGTTTCTATATTTCCTTGTAGTCTTTCTTCTCTTTGTTTTTAAGTTTTTTCTTAATCATGTTGTCAATCATTTTTCTTTTATATCCATTTTTTTCGGCTAAATATTTGATGACATTGGTTTCTTTTACAAAATTATTCTTTTTCAGTGGGATGTTTATTAATCTATGAATTAGGGAATGGAAAGTTGCCATTTTATGGGACCATGGATGATTTGAGTGAAATGGAATGATTGTGTCTGATGTTGTGGGTTTTCTAAAAATATTAAATGATGGTTTTCTGTCTTCTTTGGAAAATGTTATATCTAGGAAATTAATTTCTTCTTTCTGGATTTCACTTCTAAATTTAATTTCGGTAGATAATTTATTTATGTATGTTAAAAATGTCTGGCTTCGTCTTCATTGCCTTCGAAAAGACATAAAATATAATCTACATATCTGTGCCAATAACATATTTTCTTTCTGTAGGGATTAATGTCATTCGTTATTTTAGTAGTTTCCATTTCTGTCATGTTAATATCTGCAATAAGTCCTGATAGGGGGGATCCCATTGGGACACCGTCTTCTTGCAAATAAAAAGAGGAATTGTATCTAAAATAGTTTTGTTTTAGAGTCATTTATGATTCCTCTTTTTATTTGCAAGAAGACGGTGTCCCAATGGGATCCCCCCTATCAGGACTTATTGCAGATATTTACATGACAGAAATGGAAACTACTAAAATAACGAATGACATTAATCCCTACAGAAAGAAAATATGTTATTGGCACAGATATGTAGATTATATTTTATGTCTTTTCGAAGGCAATGAAGACGAAGCCAGACAATTATTAACATACATAAATAAATTATCTACAGAAATTAAATTTACAAGTGAAATCCAGAAAGAAGACATTAATTTCCTAGACATAACAATTTCTAAAGAAGACAGAAAACCATCATTTAATATTTTTAGAAAACCCACAACATCAGACACAATCATTCCATTTCACTCAAATCATCCATGGTCCCATAAAATGGCAACTTTCCATTCCCTAATTCATAGATTAATAAACATCCCACTGAAAAAGAATAATTTTGTAAAAGAAACCAATGTGATCAAATATTTAGCCGAAAAAATGGATATAAAAGAAAAATGATTGACAACATGATTAAGAAAAAACTTAAAAAACAAAGAGAAGAAAGACTACAAGGAAATATAGAAACCAGAGAGAAAAATAAATATATGTGCATACCGTACAACAATTGTATGAACAAAGCTATAAGAAACACATTTAAAAATTCTCAAATTAGTCTAAGCTATAAAACTAAGAACAATATTTTTAAAATGTTAAACAACAAAATAGCAAATCATCAAGATAATAAAGACGACACATATAACAGATCTGGAATATATAAAATAAACTGCAACGAGTGTAATAGTTATTATATCGGACAAACTTCTCGAAACTTCAAAGTTAGATTCAATGAACATCTACAAGCTTTTAAATCGAATAACATAACAACGATGAAATCTAACTTTGCAGGACACTTGATAAAGTCGAAACACAAATTTACAGATTTGTCAAAGAAGAAATGAATATTTACTTTAATTTAAAAAAGACCCTATAAACATATTAAATACAGTTTTTTTTACCTAAACAATCAAACCCGATGTTTGATAAAATCGAAAAAATAAGAACAAAAACGTGTTCAAATCATGTTATATAGTATTTAAAGAAAATAAAAGGAGAAAATAAAATATATTATGGATTATGACAACAAAAAAAATTCATATGCAACTTTAAAATACTTAATTTTAACATATGATTAATATTTATTTTATTTTAAATGTGAGGTTATATTTTTATAGACTTTGATAATGGCCTAAGCGCACGAAACATGTCAGTCTGAAATAAAAATGTTTTTATAAAAAAATAAATAAAAAAAGGGTACTTTGTTAAAATATGAAGATACATCTTATAATATTAGTAGCCCTACTCAATCATTATAACATAATATATATATATATATATATATATATATATATATATATATATATATATATATATATATATATATATATGTGTGTTTGCACTCTAGCGGTCGCATTTTTGTCCGATTTACTTCAAATTTGGTAGGGACGTTCCTTTCTGTAATCAGTTGGACAAGTTGGGCAAAACAATCGGAAAACTCTAAACCCCTTTTTTGGGGGATTAATCTTTCAAATTTTGAGTTTTTGGGCCCAAAAAGGGTCAGAAAAGCCCCAGATATAAAATTAATGAATGTAAAAAGATGGGGATTAAAGAGGCAAAAGTCTTAAGCCCTCTCTCGTTATTCTAGCATAAATATTTACCGAGTTATTAAAGAAAACGTGTATCCGCTAAACACAGTACGTTGTCTTATGGGGGTTTTACACTAGAAAACCCTGTTATTCCTTTGCTAGAGTACTTTTATCACCCTCAGCAACCTCACGCCTACTTTCAAGCCTGGACCTTCTCCTAACCTTATAATGCGCAAAATTGTATTCCCAGCTTTGCAAGTAAATGAAACCAGGAGTATCAGAACAGCCAAAAAATCAATGTTTTCAGATTTCAATAGAAATTAGGCAAATGTATGTTTTTACACTTATTTTGAGTTTTAGAAGTTTTTATGTGGAAATTCACTTCCCTCACGTCAGCGTGCTGCGTGCGAACTCGTTGTAAATACAAACGTATGCCAGCGAGATCAGCAATGAAGTAACCCTCTTAAATTTTCAACTCTTATGTTATGCCAATAACTTAATCATACCTTTGAATAAAGGCTTTAAAGAAAGTAATTTTAAAACCTTCTTTATCTTTGCCAAGCACTCCATTCACCTTTTGGCAGAAATGAAGGTTTTAAAATGACTTTCTTGCACTTTAAACTGGCTTTGTTCAAAGTTATGATCAAGGGAAAGTTTGATGTTTCCATTCTGTATCTGATTTCTGGTAAGGAGGCGAAAGTTAGCAGTATAATACAATTAGTACATTTTTTGACGGTCATAACATAAGATTAAATAAACATAAAGAGGTCTTGTTTGCAAGGTAAATTTATTTTTGTATCCTGTTTAAAATGGCATACAACTTGTCAAGGGTTGCTATTGAAAATATAAAAACTACACCCAACAACCCCTATTTAGGGGTGAAGTTTCAACCTTAACCACTTAAATAATTCTTTGACTTATGCTAGTAACATTTACCAAAGATTGTTTGAAAATTCAAAGTCGTTCAAAAATTAAGAGGTGGGGGACCTTTATGGGGCACCCGGTATATTATTATATATTATTTAGATATAATATATATTTTAACTGAACATTTTAGATACAGCAAATTTTAAAAATTCTTATTTGTATGGTATTTAATTTGTCTTTAAGGGATTACACTTCCATGTATATATATATATATATATATATATATATTTCATGTTTACAATATGTTTACGATATACTGTACTCTATGTTATAAAATTCATATCAGGGACATTTTTCCCAACTGGATAAATACCTTTTTTAACACTTGAAAGTGTTTAAAACATGTTTTAATATATAGTGGGTTTTAAAATTTAAAAAACCGTTGGATATTTCCTATTTTATGGTTAAACGATTGTTTTAATAAACCATTATATAAATACATTTTATCGATTAAGACTTTTTTATAAAATAAATAAAATTTAACAGTATAGAAAGATATAAGAATTTGTAAGCTATCGCATTTGTCGGCTTTCGTAATACAATTTATTAAACAAACCATGTACAATACAACGCGCATTACAATTGAATCTATATAAAACTAGTTAAACAAGTTTAAAATATAATTGTATATTATTTAAAAAACACCAGTACTTTTTTAGTATCAATAAATAAAAAAAAAACTATTAAAAGAATACGTTGAAAGTATTATTCTTAGAGATTTTAACTTAAACAATTTTTGGCATACTATTAAACTGAGTTTTAATGGAAGTATTTTAAAGTACATTTTTAAAATAAGCTAGTGCAAAACTAGCTGATGACTCTAAACTATACGATTTCATCAGTTGCAAGAAATCTGTGTGTCTTTGGTTTTTGATCTGTGATACTGACTAAGCAAATACGATTTTGTGATGAATCAGTATGTGGTATTTCATATATGGAGAGTTTATTTCGACAATTTTTCACATATTTTCTATCACTCATGAGTTAAAACAAGGTTTCATGACGCGCGACTTTTCGGGATCTGGAATCTGATGCCGTCTCGCCTGAGCACCCGCTGTATACACTGTGTACACTGTTGTGTGTCAATGGGTGTGTATTGTTGTTTTATTCTGTTTTTACTTCTTTTATATACAGGGTTGGTGAAAAGTCCCGGGACGGCTTAATATTTTTTTAACCGTTACAGATGGAGCTATACAAGTTGGTACACTGTTACTGGGCATAAAACACTATTTTCCTACAATTTCAATGAGCCGCTACCACCTCAGGGGGACGGCCCACAAGGAGTCGGAAGAAAATCTTAAATAGAAGCATAGGTTGATATGCACATCAAATTAAAGGTCTTTATTATTAGAATACAATGTCGCAAATCCGACTTTAAACGGACAACCGAGCCCAAAATGACAGCTATTAAAAGATGGCTTGAATTTGAAATGTTGATAAGTAGCTGTGTGTAATCTAATGTAACACATTTAAATTTTGCATTAAAATGTAAAATTACATTAATGTAATACATTTCAATTTAATTTGCAAAAATTTACTCTCCTAGCTAATAAATTACTAAACCGATTCAAAACTTCAGCACATCAAAATTTCAAATTCAAGCCATCTTTGAATAGCTGACATTTTGGGCTCGGTTGTCCGTTTAAAGTCGGATTTGTGGCTACTAATAAATACCTTTAATTTGATGTGAATATCAACCTATGCTTCTATTTAAGATTTTCTTCCGACTCCTTGTGAGCCGTCCCCCTGAGGTGGTAGCGGCTCATTGAAATTGTAGGAAAATAGTGTTTTATGCCCAGTAACAGTGTACGAACTTGTATAGCTCCATCTGTAACGGTTAAAAAAATATTAAGCCGTCCCGGGACTTTTCACCAACCCTGTATATATCTGTTTTAGAATTTCTGTGTTTTCCAGGATTGCCTGGATAGTGCCACTAATTTTGTTATGATCTAGGTATCCTTCTACCTTTCAGATTCCAGATCCCGAAACGTCGTGAATTATTTGTTTTTACTAACAAGTGATGAGAATTGCCCGCAATAATTTCTTAACAACGGGCATTCCAAAATAACAAAGCTGATTTAAATTCCTTTTTATAGACACACTTTATTTAATAATAGGATGTAATCAACACAAATAGACATGTAGGAAGGTCTGAAGTTTAGTTACTGTGGTAGAATGCACCCCAGTGTAGCACAGCACACATCTAATCGGAAGTCCATTTCCTGTCATACTCGAGGCTGAGTGACTGGGAATGGATTCCAGTGCTTCTGTTGTGAGAGGTCTCAGTTCTTGAAGTGTAGCAGGCAGGTGGAATATAAACAATGTCTTCGATGTCAAAAGAAGAGAAAAATCAGAGGGAGCGAGGTCTGAAAACGAAACTAATGACGAAGAGAGAATGTATTCTATCCCTTTCCCTATCCTTCGGTTTCAAACAGTATTGATCAGGAATGTACGAACGTCATGGAGGAGGTATGTAGGTTCACCGTCTTGGGTACAACTAAAATTATTATGTCCTGTTTCCAAAGAAGGTTAATCGTTTTGAGGTGTCAAGGTAAGTAACTCCTGTCACAGGTTTATTTGCGAAAAAGAAAGGAAATAAACATTCACTGAAGACATGGCGCAGAAAACATACAATTGTAATGAATTTATCTCAAATTGAATGACCAAACAAGGATTTTCCGTTCCCTAAATTCGTATTTTATTCCGATTAACTTTAACAAAACGTGTACAGTTTCTCCATCAGAAAACACTAGACGTTTAGAAAAGCTACAATCTGCCATGTCCTCCAGCATATCAGCGCCAACTCTTACCTTGTGTTGTAGTCACTAGGAAGCACTGCATGAAACTGCAGTTCAAATTGTTTTACATTTGATATATGCTAACGGACACGCGATTCAGTTGTCTGGGGAAGGTCAAGTTCCGTAGCTAGTGAAAGTGGCCTTCCCAAGACGACTGTATGGCGTGTTCTCATGCGAACTCGATTGATGGAATCTTGGACAGTTTTCTTATTATTTTTTTGTAGATGCCATTCATGAATTATTTTGTCAAAGTGGATTTTATTAAGTCCTTGGTAAACTCTTCTTTGAACTTTATTTATTCACATTTATAAACTTCTAAAACTCAAAATCTCTCTCTCTTGTGGAGTCGTCATTTTTCCCTTATAATATAAACAGAAAAAAACAGAAATAAAAAAAAACAATCAGAATTAAAGTAAACAGAAATCATAAGGTTAAAAACAAACAGCTGATCAGCTGACTAATTATTATAACTCAAGGAATCAAAACTAATAAGGTAAATACAGTAAAAGTGGTACACTGTTCTGCCCTGCTAAGCACGGACGTAGTAACTGCTTTTAACTCAAACTATAGAAAATCACAGTGTTAAAATCCTGTAACAGGTATACAACGAGTTTATAACTATCATTTATTGGTTGGTAAATATTTATTAAAATTGATTGACACGTGATAATGATAAGGAATTCACGAAGATTTTAGGAATATACAAAGTCAGTTACCACATCTATGTTTGGCGAAACCCCACTTTCCGCCCTTGGTGCGAAATATACTATTTAGGGGCTGTAGCTCCTACAAGCCACTGAATAAACTGTAAATTTAAAATATGTTTATGAATAAATGAATTTTATCAGCTATGTGATGTTCAGCTCATTTAAGTTTTATAGTAAAATAAAATCATACAGCTTATTAAATTTCAAAATCAGGTGAAATAAATAAAAGGAGGTAAACAGGCAACAATGCTGGGAAAAGCCGGTATTTAAAATCAACGTTCAGTTTAGTGTATTTTAAACCTAAAAGATCTCATATTCATATGAATATTACTAATTTATTAAATTTTATTTCCCAAAAATAGCTTCCTAGAGTGATCTAAAGAGTGTTAAACATGTCACTCATGTATGCCACTTAGTTTATATATGTCACTTTCAATGCCCACTGTTCAAATGTAAACAATCACAGCTCTCATTTTGCCCATCACCGATTTCCAATGGAGATTCACTAATGAACGCACCGTGGTAGAGAGCATTGCTGGCGTTTGTTAAAGTCACTGATGAGGAGATGACGTTGAGAGTCCAGACTCTCATTATATGTTTGAACAACACTTTTGGGGATTATTTCACCTCACAAAGGTTTCAACAGAATGTCGACCCATATTTTCATCATCTACATTCAATATTTGCCCGATCCACATACTTAATATCGGTAGTTAGTAAGGGTACATCAAAATAGATACAATTAATATTACACGCTAAGTATAGTAAAGGATCGTACATTTTGTAAATGACGCATGCCAATGCCTGTACAAGTTTTGTTAAGACAGTTTGAATGATTGATTGATATTGATAGATTAATCTTCAAATAAACAAAATTAAAAAAACAGAGAGATTTTAGTTATTAAGAAATATACTTGAATATTCACAAAGTTTTTTTTCTAGAATCTCTGGTTGCTTTTATTTGTCCTAAACAATTATTATTAAATTTAATTATTAAAGGCATAACAAAGTTATTAATGTATGTATTATTAATTATTGATGTATTATTAATGTACAGGGTTATTCAAAAAGAATGGTGCAAAACTTAATTCATTAATTCAGATGGTTCAAAACATACGGTTGGTACGACTGTTTCCGTGATTTCAAACAGCTGATTGTTACAACAATTGAAAGGGCGTGTTTATAAGTTTGTTTTGACAAGGTTATGTTTTGTCTCAGTTGCTTGGTTGAGTACACGAAGCCTGTCAACAAATGGCTACTACAAAACAAGAAAAATCAATTTGTGTTTTAGAGTTTGCTCGTACTAATGCTATTGTTATTGTTCAGCGGAACTTTCGGACCAAATTCAGGAAGGAGGCTCCTCAACGGAACTGCATAGCTCGTTGGGTGAGGCAATTCAAGACAACTGGATGTTTGTGTGCCGGGAAGAGTTTGGGCCGTCCTCAGACTTCGCCAGACGCTGTGGAGAAAATCGAAGCTACGTTTGCGCGGAGTCCAATAACCTCGTCAGTCAAAGCTGGTAGGGAACTTCACATACCGCAGTCCACGGTATGGCGTGTTTTACGCAAGCGTTTGAGACGAAAGCCGTACAAACTGAAGCTGTTACAAGCATTGAAGCCTACTGACAAGCCAAAACGCACAGACTTTTGCCATGATATGATTAGACAATTTGAAAATGATGGCTTTGCTGAGAGACTAGTGTTTAGTGATGAGGCTACCTTTCATCTCAGTGGACAAGTGAATCGCCATAATGTAAGAATATGGGGGTTAGAAAAGCCAAGAGAGTTTATCGAGTACGAAAGAGATTCGCCTAAACTGAATGTTCCTTGTGCTCTTAGCAACCGTAAAGTGTATGGACCTTTCTTTTTCATTGAAGGCACTGTAACTGGAATCGTTTACTTAGATACCTTGTCAGAATGGCTCATTCCTCAGCTTATTGAAGATTTTCCAGACGTAGTTTTTCAGCTATATGGTGGTCCTCCACATTTCAAGTCTGAAGTGCGTGAGTTTTTGAATGATAGGTTGCCAGACCGTTGGATTGGACGCTCTGGAAATGAAGACAGTCCTTTGATGCGCTGGCCGCAAAGATCGCCTGCCTTAACGCCATGTGATTTTTTTCTTGTGGGGGTTTATCAAAGACAAAGTGTACTACCCTCCTATGCCCCAAACCCTGCAAGAATTAAGACATCGAATAACAGAAGCCGTGCAGTCCATAACCCAGGAAATGCTACAGAATGTCTGGGCTGAGTTGGAATTTCGCCTGGATATTTGCGGACTTTCTAATGGAGCACACATTGAGCATTAGTAATGCATATAATTTAATGTAAATTAAAACTTGTTAATATAAGAAACAGTTTTATGCTGTTTTCATGATTTTGCAACTGAGAGTATGCAAATGAATTAACCTTACTTTTGCACCATTCTTTTTGAATAACCCTGTATTAATGTTATTAATGTAATGTATTAAATAATGTTATGAAATAATTTTTAAAATGCTTTGGGTATTAAAATTCATATAAATCTTGTTGATTGAACCGGTGATTTGGTGAGTAATTGAAATACATGATAGACTTGTCTATAGAATAGTTGTTCCAACTTTACATTTAACAGGGCAGGTAACAGTATCAAGTATAAAAGTGGTGCAAAGTACCAAGTAATAATATATACACTATAATAAGTGATTTAAGGTTTAAAAAAGTAAAATCAATATTCAAATATATATTCAGGCTTCCCTTACAGAAACATAAATCATTTATATCCATTCTAAATCATTCAAATATATACCACCGACAAAAATGACTGCGATTATTTAAACAAACTAAAGACAACCAGCAGACTATAGAGGTGGAATCTAATGTAACCGATGATTCTATTGTTTTAAAACTCAAAATTTCGGAGGAAGGAGAATTAAAAAGTCGAGTTGCACGTCACATGTACATGTGTGGGAGGGGGGGTAAATATAATTAGAATAGCTGTAAGACCAACTGTTCCTTCCTGACAGGCTTTCCCTTTCTCCTTGTACATGGAAACAGTTACCACATATTACATTATGCTTGGATATGGAACAATCACTTTATATTTTAATGGGCATATTTTAATGTTTGTGAGTTAATTCAACAACGAGGACGATCTCAATATGAAAGGGAACAAGCTGTAAGTTTTTATAAGTATATTCCCCCATCTCAAAACTTTACATGGGACAAAATAAAAAAAATAACGACCATGGTGACTGTTATAGTAAGAAGGATCTCTTAATGCAGTGATTAGAAAAATGGTAATTCCGGTGAAAATATTACAATAAGAACACATGTTCTGAGATGGACATAAAACAAGTAATGAAAAGGCAACGTAAACTAACTGAACAAATTGTAAGTCTAAAGGCAGATTTTGGAAATCTTTTTCCTACAGAGGAACTCCGGAGCTGATACCAGATGGAACAATTTGTGAGTCTGTAGTCCTATGATACTTTTGAACATAGATTTTGTACTGAACAATTATTACATTTCTCAACGAGACTCAAAACCTATCTAGTTTTTCCCTATTTAATAATCAGAAAGCAAAACCTAATAATACGGTGTTTAGTTTCGTACTCGACAATTTAATACATCTTAAATAAATTATCTGTCGCTGTAAAAACTACTCGATAAAGATAACGAGTGAGAATTGTTCTGGATCTAACCAATATGAGGCTGACAGCGGGGTTTGGTAATTAATGACTCAAAGAGAGAAATATTTCAACATCGGTTCCCAGTTTTCATAGTTGTATAACACGCGATCCTCTCTGTGTGAATTTATTTTCGTACGGCTTGTTGGAAACAACCAGATAGACCATTTTCACCGATACTTATTATAAAATCGGCATTGGATGGGTAAATATAAATTTTGTTTGTGAAAGGGTAGCAAATGTAACGCAATATATGTTTATATAGAGTTAAGTCCAGAAACCACAATTGTTAAGAGTCACTCCACTGATACTGCGGACACCCGTAGAATCTCCTGAGAGAGCACGCAAGGTGCAGTCGTTAACTAAGTGAGTCGTAGTCGTCCCCGCAAACATAGGATTGGTCGTAACCTGTCTTACAACCTGGATTTACAAACTTAAATCTACCGATATCCTTTAAAGCCACTACACACTAGGACACCCGATCGCTTATCAACCGGCGATCTGGTTGAAGAGCGACCAAATTGCCCAAATATCGCCTTGTGTGTAGGGTCCTTTCAATCAGATTGAAGGCGATTTCTAGGTTGCCAGGCGACATTTTGGTTTCCAATGTAGCACTGAAAATCTGTTGATTTCCGTTCAATCAATGTTTTGCCAGGTGATGAGATTTCTCGAAAAACTAGGGTGTGTAGGGTTCAGTGACTAAGTTGATCAACTAAAGACGGCTTGGGCATGTGCAGTATTACTAAAAGTGAACTCTAAAAACAGTGCTATACGTGGTCTCTTGCGAGCTGGTGGATTTTCTCTGTCGTATACGTTTGGTTGAGTATATTTGTTGGACTGCTCGTGTGTGAGTGCCTTTTGATGAATGTGTGTACCATGAGTGAACGTAGCACAAGCTTCTTCTTTATAAAATCTTTTTTTCCTCCGCTTGTCACAATTAATCAGAATTATAACTACGGCAACTATTTATTCTTTGTAGGTGGGCATAGTGTTGTACCTACACACAGGTAAGTGCAACTAATATTGAACCAGAACCAAACGCATTGTCTATCCCCACCAAATTTTGGTCGATTTCCTCATTTATTGAAAGTGCTAGATATCCCAGTCTGTGGCCCCCAGCAATAAAACGTTCAATCATCAACTTAGTCGCTCGTCAACCAGGTCGCCGGTTGATAAGCGACCGGGTGTCCTAATGTGTATCGGCCTTTAAATATATGTTCAATATGGTCCATACCTTTCAGGGAAGACGCATACCAGCTAATGGAAGCAGTGTACCTGTGTGAATACTTCTTGATGACGATCTTATACCGTAGGGTGATTCCGTCATAGCCAGGTTTAATAACGGGTGCCAGTTTAGAGGATTGCTGGTAAACATAACTGGTTTATCTAACTGACATTTCGCTGACTAATTTGAATGTGTTGTTAAAAGCCAACATATGAGTACGGGTCTCGACGTATGCCAATGTGGCCAACATTAAAGGCCACGGGTACTTACCGTCCCAAATTCCACTAGTTTGTTCCACATTACCCACGTTATCCAGCGGTCTAGGCTAGCAGAATATTTTTCTTCAGGGTTTCGGTGTTTGTAATAAATATTTGTTCTAATGGGCATTTACGAGTAATAATAGGCTCAGTTTATACATATGACTACTTGCGCTTGTTTAATTTTACTAATCATACAAATCAAAGAAGGTATATAAAAGCAATAATCACGATGGAAAATATATAATGGAAATCGTACACAGTTTAATAGCTTTGTTATCATGTGTGCTTTGGTATGATGTGTACAAATCACTATTTGAAGAAAAATATAAAGATTGAATGTTAGGAATTAATAGTAGTTAAGTGAACACGGCAATAATGGAATAACAAATGAGTTCGCCTTTCGACCACATATTAATATCATACATACAATAAAAGGTGGAAGTACAGTTCAGGTAAAATAAGTTATGTTTGGTAAGATATCACATTTAAATCAGAGAATACTTACATTGTGTTATTCATTCTGGAACTTATTAATTGTTTTTTATTAGGTGAGTTGAATAAGTACAGTAAGTGTTCGTCAACCTTTTTCTGATCACAAGTATTGAAAGAGTCCATTTCGTTTACGTAATTTGGTCATATAAGTAATTTTCATATAAACATTCCAATATGTACATAACATAAACCTAAAGAACTTCTCCATTATAGAAATAATTAGATTTTGAGGAGTCTTGGAAAACATATTTATGAATACTCTGTTAAATTTCCAAGATTACTTAATAATCGGGCTGAAAAAAACATTCCCAATAAGTACTGAAATCGATGAATTCTGCAAAAATATTATCATGTATATTATTGTTGAATTTTGTTTTGTTTTCGGTATTAAAATTAAATCATGTGTTTTTAAAATTTTTTCGATTCAGTCTAATGTATAGCCTAATACATCAAGGTGATAATGATGAATGGACTTTTACTGCTTCAAAGGTAGATCATCAAGGTGTATGAAACACTTTATTGTTATTAATCGTTGATAGCGCCAAGAGCATTATTTTAACTTCTCGAAAGACTGCCAAGGCCAACAATGTAGGGCGGAAGAAAATTTAGAACATTCTCTATCGGTAAATGTTGGTTATACTCTAGGTTTTAGTAAAACAGTTCACTAACTAAGAGATAATCTATAATTTGTAGATTGACCATAAGAGAAACATTGAACAGTGAACTGCGTATACTGCTATACACAAATAATAATTTTATTCACAAATAATAGGCGTAGAATGATGATTCAGAATAATAATTCATTTCATTTTAAGCTCGTTTAATGTTAGGAAGAAAATACATTTTACTAAATATATATATTTTTCGTCAAATAATCAAATTGTTGAAGCTTAAAATTTTTAATAGTTATAATAGAGTAAATAATAACCAAGCAACTACTAATCTAGGATAACTTAAAGAGAAAACTAACTGATATGATGTGTACAATAAGAATGGTAATGTCTTTAGCTTTGTATAGTTAAACCTAACTACAGTAAAACTCGTATATCTAAAGTACAAAAACCACAATTTACTGGTAGTATTTCTTAATATTATGTAATTCATTAAAAACACAATAGTATTCAAACCAGACAGGTGGTATAACTACGTATGAACTGCCTGGAAATCCTGAGTACTGTATTATATAAATACAAAACTCATCTACTAGAAAGCCTAGAACAACGTCACTAACATTTATCAAAGACATTTACTGTGATCATCGCAGTGTAACATAATCACTGTTTATTTTTTTATTTATTTGGACTTTACCTATCGCTTCTAGTGTTTAAAACTACAATACGTTTCGGGAGGTAAGGAAACTCCTCCCGTTATCAAGTGAACCCTACTTACATCTAAATATCAAACTCTTACACCTAACTAACCTACATTTTTTTTTGATTTTTTTGATTATTTTTCTTTTACATTTTAATTTACACTAACACAAAGATAACAAATATATATACAACAAAAATCAAATACAATACACTAACACAACATTTATATATACACCTAACTAACCTACATTTTTTAAATATTTTCCTTTACAATTTAATTTACACTAACATAAAGATAACAAATATATATACAAAAAATCGAATAAAATACACTAACACAACATTTATATATACGAACAAATGGAAAACTGACAATACATTACCTGTACCTGTAAATTAAACTGTAAAGGAAAATATTAAAAAAATGTATGTTAGTTAGGTGTATATATAAATGTTGTGTTAGTGTATTGTATTTGATTTTTTTTGTATATATATTTATTATCTTTGTGTTAGTGTAAATTAAAATGTAAAAGAAAAATAATCAAAAAAATCCAAAAAAATGTAGGTTAGTTAGGTGTAAGAGTTTGATATTTAGATGTAAGTAGGGTTCACTTGATAACGGGAGGAGTTTCCTTACCTCCCGAAACGTAGTGTAGTTTTAAACACTAGAAGCGATAGGTAAAGTCCAGATAAATAAAAAAATAAATTCAAATCCATCGCTATTATGAGTTTCAAAAATACAATAATCACTGTATTAGGGTCTCAGGAGTGGTGAAAGCAATATTGTACGCAGATTGAACAACCGAAACAGCAGCTGTCGTGATAAGTTATTGTGAGAGTGTGATCGGGTTTACGAATAATCCCCAGTTGAATGTTTGTGGAATTTACCTCACGCAAACGACGTCCCGTTATTATCTCTTTAAATGTTGTTGACTTAAAATATAATTTTTAAATAGTTTTACTACAGTTTAATGTGTGCTCCTACAAAATCGAGTTTTCAAATCCATTTAAATTGAGTATTATTGCATTTAGAAACATTAAAATATATGATAAACTTTGTACTAGATGATATTTGTTTATTAAAATAATTCTTTTGTGACGAATGTTTCTGATATTTTAAGTTTATTTTCTTTAGCAAATCCTAGGAATTTTAATAAATGTTTTATAAATTTAAGCTTAGATTTGATTTTAGAGTGCATTTAATCAAAGAGAAATTCACAGTAAATTTGAAAGAGTTTTCGTAGCGAAACGCCGTAATAGTGTACATAACCATTAAGCATATTCTAACTCTGTATATTCAATGATATAACTTTCATTAGGCTCCCTAAATGTATCATAATACATTGTATGATTAAATGCTTCCTTAAAAGTTTCTATACGACAGACGATTATTCTATTTGATCAGGTTATGGAATGTGTTGTTGGTTTTAAAAGTTCATCAGTTTCTATACAATGTTTGATAGTTAGTCAGTTTCTTCACGGGACGCAGCACAAGTATATAAGTTTTTCACTCTTATGAATATTTCTAGTGTAACAGGGACGGTCAGGTATAGTGTAACAAATTTAAATTCTATTTTTTATTTAATACTTAGAACATAAATCTATTTCGACGTATTACAAAATGTTAAATACCTTAAACCTTAACCGAACCCACACTTATCTTTGGTTGATACTTCACACCTAAAAAATTAATTACTTATAAATATTTTTTTAATCTAATCATTTGATAGAAACTGAAACAAACTGTCTTTTAAATTATAATGTTAAAAATCTCCCAAATATTCTGCATTAAAAGCAAAGCAAAATAGCGACATTGAAATTATTCCTAAGAGCTTCTCCTTGTAAAATTATGTTTAGGCCATTGAATTATTGACGAAACCACTTCAATAACTGTTCAGTTATATTATTTCTATTTTCAGCTTAAATTTGGTTAACCACCCACATAAATATTGCTCATCACCTAATCCCAATTAAATGACTTATTTGTGTAAGTTACATATTAGTTAAGATGTTGCTAAATCATAAAAAATTGAGAATTTTATTATTTTTTTATTTTTTTAAGAGGATAATAATTATCTATAAGTGGTTTTCAAGTATGTATAGCGGTGCTGATGGCGGATTGTGGTGTATTAATGTTGACGGGAAAGAAAGGCTAACCTTAAATAGGTACAGAGTTTTCAAATACAGGGTTTATATGATTTTAGGTCGATCTTTTCTATAAGAAAAGGATATGTAAGGAGAAAGATTTTGTTATAAACTAATGTTATATAAGTGGACCGAGATTTTTGGGGAGAACAGCTTATAAAGTGGGGGCAGAACTTTGCTAATTGAAGCGGTTGTTGTATTAAGTCAATTACTATCCTTAATTCAATATGGTCTGGTAGAAAAACAGTGTGTTTTTTTAGCCTGTTCAAGAGAAAAATATTAATTTGCATAAAGCAAATATACTAGCGGCATATTAAAACAAACGGTAATTAATTTTCTGTATAACCTCAGTTGGAATATGTTAAGATTCCAATAACATAAATGGAAACAGTAAGCGCACAAGTAAGACGGGGTGTGATATTGCAGCTTCTCAGAGCTCGTGGTATTGTTTTATATTTTCCCGTTAATTTAAACAAATATTAAATCCTTTATCCTAGATTAGTTACTATTTGGAACTTATCTTTGTAAATTCAATTAAAAATCACCTTTAATAAATATTTTCTATGTATTGCTTGTGTGTGCGGGAGGAGTATATAACAAAGTAATGTTTGCTTCCCGTTGCTAAAGGTCAATTGGCCTGTGTGGTAATTTAAATTCATAGAGGTAAGTTAACGGAAATAATCACATGGGCAAGCCATTGGTGACCACTCATGCAAACGTGTCACACCAGTCAGCCGGGATCGAACCTACGCTCACCACGGCTTACTTGCGAGGCCAGTGCTCTACCTCTGAGCTATTGAGTCCGTGGTTTCCACAAAAGTGTGCGCGAGTGGTTTTACGTGTATGCAGTTTAGTGTTATGCTGGGCACGGTTTTTTCTTAGTTGTCCCCCCACCAACGGATGATGCACGGAAGGCTGTAGGCCAGACATGATTTACCTTGTACTCATTCATTAATATTGCTGTTTCAATCCTCCCTCAACAAAATTAGTAGCTTGTTATCAAATAACGTCGAAATTCGTCGAAATACCAATGTTTTACAAGATGTTGTATACATTTATATTTTATTTATTTCGTCCATGTTTTATCCCTATGGTAAAGTGAATTAGCATGAACATTCCGTCATTAGTGAATTTCCTATGGAAAGTGAACTATTAGCATAACCCGCACGGTGAAACTTAAGCCCGGGACCACCATAGAAGTTCCTAACGTGACCCCCTAAACACGTTTTGGGGGTTCGTTCAAAATTGTATATATATATATATATATATATATATATATATATAGAACACTCTAGCACTCTAGCGGTCGCATTTTTTGTCCGGTTTACTTCAAATTTGGTAGGGACATTCCTTTCTATAATCAGTTGGACAAGTTCGTTGGGCAAAACAATCGGAAAACTCAAAACCCCTTTTTTGGGGATTAATCTTTCAAATTTTAAGTTTTTGGGCCCAAAAAGGGTCAGAAAAGCCCCTGATGTGAAATTAACGAATGTAAAAAGATGGGAATTAGTGCGGCGAAACTGTTAAGCCCTCTCTCGTCATACTAGCATATATATTTACCGAGTTATTAAAGGAAATGTGTATTGACCAAACACAGTACGTTGTCTTATGGGAGTTTTACATTAGAAAAGCCTGTTAATCATGTTTTGGTGGACTTTTATCATCCCCAACAACCTCACGCCTACTTTAAAACCTGACTGGACGTTCTCATAACCGTATAATGCGCAAAATTGTATTCCGAGCATTGCAGGTAAATAGAACCAGGAGTATCAGAACAGCCAACAAATCAATATTTTCAGATTTGAATAAAAATTGGAATTATTGTATGTTTTTAACTGATTTTGAGTTTTTATAGTTTTTTATGTGGAAATTCACTTCCCTCACGTCAGCGTGCTGCGTGCGAACTCGTTATTAAACCTAAGTTAAGAGACCGAATGATTCAGCCTAACGCAGAGGCTTTGCGTATGCGGGGACTTTTCTCATTGTTTAATTTACTGTGTATTATTTTGTTTGTATGTGGGGGTTTTGTTTGTTTAACATTAATTTATTAAACGAAATAAAATCATTTCCCAACTTTAAATTTAGCTTATGAAACATAAATTAAATTGTTTGAATTTCAAGCATTCAAAAAAATTCCAACATACTTAGGCCATAATGCAAAACAACATGAAATAAAAGGAGGGCACATTTCGAACCACATTTTTTTCTACAAAAGGTATAATAACGCTGCAAACAGCTGAGCATAGAGTTCCGAGTGTAAAAGCATTCTGTTGTCAGAAGAGCTGTGGCTCTGTTGCATCGGAAAACCATACAAAGAAAATACGTGGTAAGGTAAAACTGTCTGGTGTATTAGGATTTTATTTGTTTCTACATTTCACCGCCTGTTTTCAGATTCCTACATTTTTGAGAAATATATTATGTATATCATTGACTAAATTTTTTACCTCTTTGAAAAGTAAAACACTTGCATGATAAAATATTCACTCAACATAATAGCTGGAATTGATTTAACTCTCGATATTACAATTGAATACTGTCTATAATGATGAGGTGCCAATATTGTATTGGCTCTGTGGCTCCTCAGGGAAGCTCGTGGTTTCGTTTCATATTTTCATGTTATTTGAACAATTATTAAATTCCCCGTCCTACATTAGTTATAATTGAACTTTGTTTTTGAAACATCCATTAAAAATCATGCTTAAGTAAATTTTTTATATGTAGTTGTTGTATATTGTTAACGATGTCTTCTTTAAAAACACCCCATGAAAATATTTGGAATAAGTCTGATTTTTAAACATTTGATAAAAAGTCCTGAATTATTATTTAATCTAAAACAACTTTTATCTTGTATTGTCCCTTAATCCATACCAATTTCATTACATCCAAAAATTAAATAAATAAAATTAGTAGCTTACAAATTAAATAAATAATACAATTTTATGTTTACCTAATGCGCTAAACAAAATTAATTACGTGGTTTTTTTCAGTCAAACATCTTTACATACTTTAAAAACATAAAGTGATGTTTGTAATGTTTAGATTTGTAAGGGTTTTGTGCTAATAAAATATAATAATTTTATCTTCATCGGTTTTTTAACAATAAAATCTTTATTTTATTATTGTTTTATCTGACTTACACAGTTTTAATTAGGACAACGCATATACAAGTTATATTTGAAGCAAAATTTGTACTCATACAGTCCGACAGAAAACCTCTCTTATTCGTACATAGGAGTTATTTCCTTTAAGTTTGAATGAATTGTTATATCCTAAAATCCTTGGGTTCTGAATCCCTTTTACTGCGCTTTCATCTACTACAATGATGTTGTTTAAATAACAACACCTGCAAACCACAAGATGCAATATAGATGCTGCATACATATTGCCAATGTGGCTGTACGGCGCTGATTTCCCATTAGATCCAAATGCATTAGATATATTAATTTCGCGTTTCGACACCGTATAATCACAGTCAAACTACGCTCTGTCTCTGGAATATAAATATTGTATTGGTACAAGATAAAATTTACCCTAAAAGATAAGGCTCAAAGAATATAAATTATTAGAAAATGAATTATTGTATTACATTGCCTATGAAAATGTAACAAGGTAAAATTAGAATTGTGTAATGAAATCTAGTCTAAACAGATTTAACACCTTAACTATCAAAATGGAACCAAAAGAGTTTGATAGAGAGCTAAATCAGAGAGAGAGAGGGGTGTGAAGCACCCTCAATGGCTTGGACTAACAATCTGCTCTGAGAGGAAAGTAAACTATTGGATATCCTCCCCATGATGGCTGGATATACTGAGCTTTATTTTTTGTAACTTCATTCAATGTTATTTTACAGTTATGCGTTGATAAAAGATCCATAGTCAGCATAGAGTAGTTTTAAAATGTTTGTGTAAATGATTGTGAAGCAGCTACGTTTTTTAAGATATGGGAGTCTCTTTCGATGTTATACTGTGACTGCCCACGTGGGCCAACCTGTGCGTGGAATGTGTCAAGCAAAACGAGGGGCTAGCTACAGTACAAATTAGTCAATGCTGATAATATTTTCTTGCCAGAACTTTAATATGAAACTCGTCGGGGTCACTGCGACGGTTCCAAATATTTAAAACAACAGGATTTTTCATTGTGTTTCTTTGTGGTGTTTATATGGGATTACATGATAACAAGCCAAATTGAGATAATTTAAGGATTGAAGTGTTATATAAAACATTTGAAATGCCCGTACCTAAAAAAAAGTTTCAGACACTTCTATCTAAATGGCTTATCAATACTATATTAATATATTTTCCCTTGGGATAACCAAATGGTAATTAGTAAATATTATAAGTGATCAATCCGTTTTTAAAGTCTTATTAACACTTATACCAGTCAAATATACTTGTTACCACATTATCATGAACATTTACCTATCACCACTTTTACCACTCACATACACCTATTACCACTTTTTCCAGTCACAAACATGCACTAACACACATACCAGTCACATATACCTGTTACCACATAATTGGTCTCCAGGTACAAATTTCACGTTTCTAACAGATTCTAATAAAAGACCAAAGTTTAATTAAAAATCTCGTGTTTTCTTAGATTATTTTCATTTATTGTTGGATTACGAATTATTTTAAAGGGTAAGAAAATATCTAGCTATTTCAATGAACGGAGTTTAGTTATCATAAATAACAACCGTTTATAAATGGGATGTTTCATTAAACTTGCATGTACAATTCTAAACACTCAGAGGAACATTCGTGTCCCTAATAAAATCAGCTACAAATAAAAGGAATGAAAAATAGAATTAGTTTTCTTATGGAATAGATCATTCTAAAGAAAGTGGTTTTGTTCATTAAAGTCGATGCAGCGAATTTATAATTTATTTCGGTTCTGAGGCGGGAATGTCAACAGACGCTTTGTCTAAGGTGTTTATCTTTAATGCCGCCTCCTTTTGTCTTAACGTTTCTTCTTGCTCAATAGATACTCACCAAGAGACATAGATATTCTTGCTGGTAGTATAGTTTGAAATATTCAGTTAATTACATGACGCATTAATCACTGTTTATTTCAAAGTATGTCACTGACCCGGCCACAAATGTTCACTTCCGGAACGTGAGAAATGTGTTTTAACCCTCATGATTGTAAAATATTTGTAAAATGTTTGTAAAATATTTGTAAAATGTTTGTAAAATATTTGCTTGCACATCTCCGGTGATACTGTTCTTTGAATTTTTTACCAAGTTGAATTATTATAAATAAGGACAGAACACACTGATTTTTCGTCATACTGCTTCAAAAACATCTGTTTTTGACAGATGCGTTGAGATTCAAAAGTTCTTCTTTTTAGTCTTTGGATAATAACATATGTTTTGATGATCATTATCGTACTAGTACTAAAATAGTATATTTCGTCACTAGGATCAAAAGTGGATCTTTTTAATACGAGCTCCAGTTTAACTGCCGAGGCGAAGCCGAGGCTGGGAAATGAGTGAGTATTAAAAAGACACTTTTGATCCGAGTGACGAACTATATTTTTCGTCATACTGCCAAAAAGCTTAAGGTTTAAACAAAAACAAAAGTAAAATTTACGTACTGTGTCTTCATAACCTCAAATGTTTCTTTCAGCTTGTCTCTTGAAACAATCAGCTGTTGCACATGCATAACTTCGGTTCATTCATATCTATCGGTTGTTGAGTCGATCATTCAAACCAATCATTGTGGTTCGAATCAATCGGTTGTTCTTCAAATAACAATACAACAATGAATGTTTCGATAACAACAATGAATGTTTCGATTATTTATAATCGAATGAATTTTAATCGATTTATGACGACCTCGAATCAAAAGTATCATCAACAATGATCTTTTCAGTCCTAGTACGATAATGATCATCAAAACATATGTTATTATCCAAAGACTAAAAAGAAGAACTTTTGAATCTCAACGCATCTGTCAAAAACAGATGTTTTTGAAGCATTATGACGAAAAGATCATTGTTGATGATACTTTTGATTTGAGGTCGTCATAAATCGATTAAAATTCATTCGATTATAAATAATCGAAACCTTCATTGTTATTATCGAAACATTCATTGTTGTATTGTTATTTGAAGAACGACCGATTGATTCGAACCACAATGATTGGTTTGAAGTGATCGACTCAACAACCGATAGATATGAATGAACCGAAATTATGCATGTGCAACAGCTGATTGTTTCAAGAGACAAGCTGAAAGAAACATTTGAGGTTATGAAGACAAAGTACGTAAACTTTACTTTTGTTTTTATTTAAACCTTAAGTTTTTTAGCAGTATGACGAAAAATATAGTTCGTCACTCGGATCAAAAGTGTCTTTTTAATACTCACTCATTTCCCAGCCTCGGCTTCGCCTCGGCAGTTAAACTGGAGCTCGTATTAAAAAGATCCACTTTTGATCCTAGTGACGAAATATACTATGATATAACATGTGTACTTTTAACAAAGTATAAGAATTGGGTGGGTTTTAAATTATTCTATTTTCTAAACCGGAATAATGTGCAACAAATATGTTACTTTATGTTTACCTCAAGGTCTTCATTGTAACTGTTATAAATGATTATTCTGAGGCAGCGAAACATGTACGTGTAATTCTTGACTCTCGGAAGAACATTTGTCTCCCTAATCACATAAACAGCTACCACTGAACGACATCAAGCCAATAAGCCTGGCACGTGGACTTCATACAGTATCGGTGGCTGAGAGGATGGTGCTACACTTCCGTTTAAAGCTGTTAAATTACCTATTGGTCTGGTGGTGCTTTTAAAATCATGTTATAGATGGGTGTTTTCATTACAAGCTCATACTTTGCAATACTATTGCTTTTGTAAAGAATAAAAATTGTGGATTTTTGTAAAGATTATAAAATATTATATAAACAGGACATGTTAATCGAGTTCGCACACAGCACGCTGACGTGAGGGAAGTGAATTTCCCCCAAAAAAACTTTTAAAACTCAAAATATTTGTAAAACCAAACATGTATTCCAATTTTTATTGAAATCTGAAAACATTGATTTTTTGGCTGTTCTGATAGGTTTCATTTACCTGCAAAGCTGGGAATACAATTTTGCGCATTATAATGTTAGGAGAAGGTCCAGGCAGGCTTGAAAGTAGGCGTGAGTTGCTGGGGATGATAAAAGTACTCTAACAAAGGAATAGCAGGCTTTTCTAGTGTAAAACCCCCATAAGACAACGTACTGTGTTAAGTCAAAACACATTTCCTTTAATAACTCGGTAAATATTTTGCTAGAATTACGAGAGAGGGCTTAAAACTTTCGCCTCACTAATTCCCATCTTTTTGCATGCATTAATTTTACATCGGGGGCTTTTCTGACCCTTTTTGGGCCCAAAAACTCGAAATTTGAAAGATTAACCCCCAAAAAATGGGTTTAGAGTTTTCCGATTGTTTTGCCCAACGAACTTGTCCAACTGATTGCAGAAAGGAACGTCCCTACCAAATTTTAAATTAATCGGACAAAAAATGCGACCGCTAGAGTGCATACACACACACACACACATATATATATATAAAATTTTGAACGACCCCCCAAAACGTGTTCAGGGGGTCACGTTAGGAACTTCTATGGTGGTCCCGGGCTTAAGTTTCACCGTGCGGGTCATGCTAATAGTTCACTTTCCAAAGGAAATTCACTAAAAAATAAATTATGAAAGTGACATAAATATGTTTGGTCTCATTGACAGCGAAGACTATCCATCACAAATCCATTTGTCATCATTGATAAGGCAACGTCGGCCATTGAAAGTGAAATATCACTTTGCAGTAACACAAGATTTACTACATGATAAATTCTCATACGAAAAAGACAAAATATTATAATTTTAAGATAAAGGGTACGATTGAGCTAATAAAGCTAAATATTTGTATTTGGTTGTTGCATCACGCACCAGCTAGTGGACTGACTGTGTTATCATTCGTGTATCTAACATTTCCAATGATTGTGGAACATTCGTCTCCCAATCACATTAACAGCTACAAATGAACGAAATGGAGGCAATAAGTCTAGCACGTGGACTTCATACAGTATCGGCGGCTGAGTGGATGGTGTTACACTTCAGTTTAAAAGCTGTTAAAGGAACTAGTGGTCTGGTAGTGCTTTTAAAAGCATGTTATAGATGGGTATTTTCATTGCCAGCTCACACTTTTAACTAATATTATTTGTGAAGATTAAGAATAGGAAATGTTAAAAAAATAAAGGATGAAAGTTACAAAAATATTTTAGATTGTTGTTATTGACATCTACGACTATCCATCACAAACCCATTTGTCATCGCTGATAAGGCAACGACGTCCGTTGAAAGTGAAATATCACTCTGCAGTATCATAAGATAAACGTTACTACGTGATAAATATACTTAGCAATTTACAGAATAGACAAAATTAATATATGTATAAATAAATATATATTGTGTTAAATATATTAAAACACATGTATATCCTAGAAAATGAACACGTTCATGTGAAGTGGCGTCAATGGAAATAATAAAAATATATAAATCATAAAACATTCAATTACAGCTTTAATTGTATCTGTATATAGTTTACTCTACCACGAATGATATTTCTGAGATGTTTATACGGCATTGGTATTCAGGCAGGACTTTATAAGATACGCTGTGCATAAGAGATGCAACACTTATGTTAAGTGCTGGGATATCCCCAGGCTCTTGTGTATTAGGCGGTGAACGTTCTGAGTATGCTAAACAGCCCGACTTGCAGGTATATTAAACTATTGGGTTCCTTTCAGAAGTTTATTTATGTATAATTAAAATTTTTTATTTGTTATTGCTATTTTTAAGAACATTTGTATTAAGAAATATTAACAAAGCCTTAGGTATATAATACTTTAATTGCTATTTTAAATCTAAACTTAAATACTTTCTAAAAGAAAAGACGGATTTATACTACTAAACTTTTTTGACAGAATGACTTTTTGTGGAAAGATAATAATCTTAACATGTACTACAATACTTAACTTATTTTAGATTATACCGCATTATTATTTAAAATATAATTGTTTATTCTAACTTATACGATCTCTCAATGCTCTACATTATTAAAAGTCACACTCTCATCAGTTACAGCAGTTGTTTTAGTTGTTTGATAGAGTTACGGTAACTATCAGTCTAAACCGTTTTAAACTTGTGAGACGTGTTACCAGTTAACCTACTTAAACTGAAACATTAGTGTTGCAGGCTGCGTTCACATTTCACGATTAGTAACATGTTAGGCGTGTTTGGTTTGTAGTTGGGGTAACTTTCTCAAAATGACTCTCAGTTTGTTGGATGTGTAAGGTTCCAATGCAATATATTTATTTACCATTGGAGGTATCTTCTGTATAAACTAACGGTCCTGCAACAAAATTATTTTCTACTTCATATAGTTGTAATGAAACAGCGTATTTTTTACCAACTAAGACTTTCTTAATAACTTGGGAGTGAGTGTTTTCTTGACTTCAAATTAATGATAATCATAATACAAAATTCTGGAGAAATCCATACCTGCCATGTCAATCGAATGATTAGGCAGTGAAGGCCTAACCATATACGAGTATTTATTTTTACATGTGAATATAGTTGTCAACTCTAAGGGGTGATAAAGTAAAATTTGGGTTTATTGGAAGAATGACTTAAACCCCACTGTGTGTTTGGGATTATGCTCCCCAGGGGTTTGTTTATGGTTTTAATATCGTTTATCAAAGATAATCCGTTGATATGAAATGGTTATATTAAACGCACATTATCAAGCGACTGTTAAAATTACAATAGAAAAAATAAAACCTCAATTAAAGAGTTGGTAATATTGCTAAGCTACATAATGTCAAGTTTATTATAAAAGGCAACTTCCTAACTAGTATTTAAATTTTTACATTAATCTTTAGTTATCAATTGTATATTTTATATGTAAGTAGTGTTTAATGAAAATATAATCAAATGAGAATATCATATTTTACTCCAAAAGATCAAAATAATTTGACGACATTTGAACAATTATACACAGAAGTGGATTTAAATAGATACATCGTCCATATTGCTTTAAATCAAATACGTATTTAGAAAGCTCGTGTCAGCCAGTACAGTAAAACAAAGTAAAATATCCACCTCCATGACACCGGCCATTCACACGAGCGCTGTCAGGTTGTTGGAGTATGGCCGTATTATACCCTCTTCTCAACATGTTTTCAGTTGCAATATTTCACAATGTAGAGGGACGTTTTCAAAAGGCTCTCCGCCGTTATATGTCCATTTCCTTAACAAGCAAAAACCTATGTTGTCTAAGAAAAACCCATGCAAATGTACCTATAAATTCTGAACCTCAAAAGTTTCAACTCAATAATTTTCGTAAAGGAAGAACTAGTTGAAGTTTAGGGATGTTATTTTCTGTAACAATGTCAGTTGCTTTAGCCATGCTTCTCGATAAGAATCGTAGGATTAAATCTGCAGTATATTGCTTACTCAATTATTTCACACAACATTTTGACGTTTTTTTAAAAGCTTTTATTTAGAGCAATAATTTCGATATCTAGCTATTTCTTTGTGTTTACAATTTTTGAGTTAACAAATAACCTCAACTGGGATCAATGCTTGAAACCTAATTAACATCGTATCCTATACAAAAGTGGAGCGCTTTTAAAACTTCGTTTAGAGACATTAGGATGGAGCTTACATTGTTAGCGAATTTTCCTTATAAGGAAGAAGCTATTACCGTAGTTGGCATGGTAAGACCTAGGTCCGGGACCATGATAACTTTTCGTTTTGGGGTCCCCAGACCCCAAAAACACCATCCGTTCGAAACTGTATATATGTATACAGTTTCGAGCGAATGGTGCTTTTGGCGTCTGGGGACCCCGAAACGAAAAGTTATCATGGTCCCGGACCTAGGTCTTACCATGCCGACTACGGTAATAGCTTCTTCCCTATAGGGGAAATTCGCTAAAAAAGGGTTGGTAGAATTCTGTTTATGTTAATTTTTACTAAATGAGTGGTAGAGAATAAAATTGAATCCTTGACAAGAACAGCTGGTGTTTTAATTATAGTTTAACATGCGCTCTAGCTTGAGAGTGAAAATAATAATATAATATTTATTGTATTGCATAATTATTGTTAATATTTTATTTTTGGATTTCCTTGCAACGTAGCTGCAACATGTCCCTGTGCAGTTGGTTTATTTTTTACAGCTGTGGTTGTAAGAAAGTAAAATGTAACTAATTTTTATGGTTTGATTCTAATCTTTTTCTTGTTTAATGCAATAAACTGCATATATTATAACAAGTCATAGTAATTTATATCTATTTTATACTGTAACTATATAATATATTTTATTTTATAATTAAAAAAGAAAAGAACATATTTAAAAACAAAATTTTTCTGATATTGAAATGAGAACCGCCCCTACTCAGTCTTTAATATGCTAAAGTGTGTTTTCATTTATTATTCCCTTTGAAGATGAGTAGTCGTTAAATGTTTATAACAAATAATATACATTTTGGTTGATAACTTCCATAAGCTAATGCCTGTTGTTAAAATAGCAAAAATTGTAAATGAGAAACTCATTTAATTTTTTCGTAAATACAATTGAAATAATTCAATGTCCAGCTTATAATGATAACCAAATATAAACCTTTGAAAGGTGGCTTGGGGCAACATTTAATTTCCTGTCTAGTAAACTGCCTCTCACATTCGTCAGTGCCATTTCATGTTGTTGGCCACAAAGCTAAGCTCAAACGAATGTTTTTGCTGTCGTTTGAGTTGTTTATATATAATTCTACATTTTAAAATTGCATTAAAAGTATATAAAACAGTACTTACAGAGTATATTCAGGGTTAAAAGAAATGTTTGTAGTGTTTAAATACTTTTACTAAAACAAATAAATATATTTATGTATTAAAATAATCCTTCTTATGCAAGTATTTTAGAGAACTAATTTCTGCTCAACTGAGTAGTTTAAAGAGTGCTTGTTACGTTTCTTACGCCAAATCTTTGTTCCAGCCTACTTTACCTTTGGCACTTACTTATTATGATATATAAAATGGGCTTACCACTCACCCAAGCCGTTTATTTTTCTGAAGCTCCACTTGAATTTTAAGTAGAATGGGCAAAAGCATTGTTCTCTGCCATGTTGTAAAATCGTGTCAGCTTATCGCAATCCTTATCAATATTGTTGTATTTAAATGTGATGTTTATAAACGTAAAATATATTTTATCCTCCATACTAATTCGTAACAAATATTAGAAAGGACAAACTACTTTTTAATGATTACTCTGCGTTGTTAAAATAAAAGTAAGTCAATATTTTGTATAAATAGTATTCTGTTAGGTAAAACAAACAAATATTCCCATGGGTATTGGGGTATTATCAATGTTCAAACTGCACCGCGGTCTCGTTAATTTGAATTTGGCGTTATATGTTTAATTAATATCTTAATTGTAGGGTAACACTTATTGGATTCAGAATTTCCCTATTTCCAAGAATTGAAAACAACACTATAACAATAATAACATTATTTTTATTATAAATTATAACATTTAATGTTTATGTTCTCAATATAAATTAAACTCCCTTACTTTGATATGTTAAATTTTTGTCAGAGTAAATTAAGTAATAGTAGTTTTCCATTGTTATTTTTATAGAAACAAATCTTAATAAGCTCCTTTAGTTTTTAGGGTTCTCTAAAATTAATATTTTGTCTACAAACATCTTTGTATAACACTGTTTAATCTTAGGGTAGAGTCTCTACAGATCCTGTTACAAACTAACTCATTTCTATGCAAACTTTCGTATTCAAATGCCATGCAAATTCCACACAAATAGCAACTGTAACTAACGGTATCTTCTATTTACACAGCTGGGTGTGTATAGCTTTACATTATATCTAGTCAGTGTGCATCGACTTATAAAATGTCAAATGTAAAAATTATTTTTTTAAATGTTGTATAAAGTTTACAATGGTAATAGATATAATAAATTATTTATCAATATAAACTATAATTTTTAACGAACCGCCTTTATGGATAGTTTATTTTTAATCAATATGCATCAGTCATTTTACTTTAAAATCGCTTTTTTAAGTAGTGATTTTTACGGTAAATTCAAGTTTTGTGTATAACTGAGTTCCCCGTCTTCATGATTTCACGACTCTCATTATAAATTGGAACAAGTTAATTTCCACTGCGATAAACTGTAAAGTTGCTATTTTTCAGTGGCTCCCCCCCACAACAATCAGAGGGGCTCATTATCACTGCTGGACCTCCGACATCTAACCAACCGCGTGTTATTGGCTAAGTTCCTTACTTGGTTCTTCAGTGTTCAAATACAAATGTTACACTTGCACCTTGTTTCTTAATTAGATGTCAATAATAATTTATAATTCTAACATTGTATTGCTATTAGTTTTATCAATCAATTACTCTTGGTTTTGTGGTTAATTGATTTATTTTTTAACCCACTGAATTTAATAATTATCTTTAATTTTCAAATGTAATTCAAAAGAGCATAGCGTGTATCATAACCTTTAATTGGTCATAATTACCAAAGGTTTAAAGGTTTTATAGCAATATTACGTTGGGTACTAAACTACACTTTTAACTAATTAGTGTACGGTATTACCTAAAACACATGATGTGGAATACGTTGAGATAACTAAATATTCACTTTGAGGTCTAAAACCTTTATAACCAACGAACAATATCGGATATACTGTAATACGAATTAGAGAGTTGTAGTTAAACAAACTGTAATTATAAATAGATAATAAATTATGTAATCCTTAAATCTTCCTCTGATCGGATAAAATCGTTAAAATCAAATGATTTATCTTTTTACATATTTGGTGAATGATAAAAGGGAACCGTTCAAATTCCATCCAAGAGTTTGATATTCCAGCAGTTCGGGCTATTTAACATACCCAGAACGTTCGCCACACTACAGCCTGGGGATATTCCAACATTTAACATGGATGTTGCATCTCTTATGCATGGACTATCTTATGTAGTCCTGCCTGAGTATCAATGCGGGATAAACATATTTGTAACACCATGTGCGGTAGAGTAAACGATATACATATACAGTTAGAGCTGTAATTCAATATTTTATGATTTAAATTTTTTCGCATTTCCATTAACGACACTTGGTATGCAGTTGTTTACAAGTGATATACATGTGTTTTGATATATATAACTAATCTTTTTCTTACATTATGAAATATGATAGTATTTTGTAACAAGAAACGACAACAAGTAGCTTATGACGATACTACTGAGGTTTGTATCAACGTTATAGAATGTATTATGTAGTAAATCTTATCTTACTGCAAAGTGATATTTCACTTACAACGGACGACGTTTTCTTATCAGTAATGCCAAGTGGATTTGTGATGGATAGTCTTGGCCTTCGATGAAACCAAACTAACATTTTTGTCACTTTCATCATTTATTTTTTAACATGTCCTGGTGTTATAACAGTCTTTAATCATAAAAAAAAATAGTATTGCAAAGTATGAGTTTTTTATGAAAACACCCATCTATAACATAATAATAAAACACTACCAGATCACTAGTTGGTTTCATAGTGTTTAAACTGACGTGTAACACCATCCACTCAGCCACCGATGTTGTATGTAGTCCACGTGCCAGACTTATAGGCTTGGTGTCGTTCATTTGTAGCTGTTTAAGTGACTGTGGGGGGGGATGTTCCTCCGAAAGTGGAGAATTTCAAGGATAAGTTTTACCGTATCTGAATAATCATTTATGACAATTTCGGAAAAATACATACAATAGGTAACGATTAAGTAAGATATAAGTTGCACTTTTTACAGTTTTTTTGTTCATGTAGAATATTTAAAAACAAACCCAATCATAGACTTTGTTAAAATGACAGGTTTTATTACATCTATGTGATCTATATTTTTATATATAATAAATTTAAGGCAAATAAACCCGAAGATTCACAACAATTACAATTAGGAGTACATTAATAGTATAATACGTTTTCTACGCTCAATTAAAATCACATTTCCGTGGTGGTCGTTTCAATGAGATACACTGATATAAACTGTAATTAATGTGTGACGTAATTATCTAAATACCTTAAACAATACAACCACCAAGAAGAAACGTTAAGACAAAAGAAGACGACATTAAAGATAAACACTTTGAGACAAAGAGTCTGATGACATTTCCGTCTCAGATAAATGATTAATTCCCGGCAGCGACTTTAATGAACAAAACATTTTTATTTAGAATAGTTTATTATATCAAATAGGCAGATTTTATTAGTTTTTGTACATTTTAAAACTTGTTTTATTTTTCAGTATCAGTTAGTAAATATACAAATATATAATTTTCTTCTCATTGCATATTAAGAAGACCGTACTTTATAATCTGAACGTCTGAAGTTTGCCAGATCGATCCTGAGCAAATTCCAGAGAATTCGTTTGAAGTTTTTAAATTAGATTTAACTGCCATTTGTCATTGGGCTCCATATAATGATCCTGGCTAAATAACCAGTCGGTCTTAGTCAGTACTATAACAAGGCTTTACAAGGTATCTCACCCATTCTGGATTAATCATAGTCGCCTTTAAATATGCCCCAGTTGCGCTAGCATCTTATTCAGTAATTAAGTGGTCTTAGTTAAGGGGATTAGTTCCCCCTCCCAATCACCCAACAACATTGTAATTAAAATGTATTTCATTGTAACTGCTGCTGATAGGGTTTCCCTACCTTATACTTATACTAGTTAACATTTTTTTTTAGTTGAAGTGTTTAAGTTTAATTTCATGACAAAATTAAGTCCCTCCTGATGATGATTCAAATCCTAAAATGTATTGCAAGGAGGAAGTAAACTATGGGAATGCTAATTTTAATATATATTCAGTAAACACTGTTAAAGTTACAAGTTGTATATAACTTAATGAAACATGTTGCAGGAGGTCATATTTGTACCTAATAAGCATTGCACCTAAAGCAAACATTGTAACTGATACCCATTGTACATAATACAACAATGTACGTGGTACAGCATTTTACCTAATACATTGCGTTGTTTATTGTTAACAACGGCTGTTTATTGTAATTGGTCTCTGAATTGTGAGAGAAAATCAGGAGTAACAGAGTCTAAATAAAGAAACAAACCAACGTTCGGTGTGGTAAAATATCTTGGCAAGGAAGCCCAATAATTTACCTTTCTCTAAGGGCCGATTGTCAGTTCAGTTCATCAAGTCTGCTTTACACCCGTATTTCTGTTTAAGTTCTCTATCGAATACTTGTGAAAGTCTTTACCTTTTAAAAGCTAAATCCTGCTGATACACGTCTACATATAACATACTGGCTGGGTAGCGAAGTAGTTGAAGTGACCAGAGGCTGGCTAATGATTCTTTCTAAGAAAAGGTTGACGTTAGGTTGTTATAGACCAGCGTTTGAACTGTCACCTTTCATAACGTAAAAAAATGTTACTGATGAATACTATCCCAAGTACATAAATAAAACGTTTGCTACTCCAAATCGGTACACGGAAGACTTTGGATTCGCTTTTAGAATTAAAAGAACTCAAATAAAAAAATTACCTAGTTTAATTTAACACTTTAAATACTTTGATACATATAAACTTTTGATTCTAATAAATTAATAATAATGTGAAGAAATATCCACCTTGGCAAACCATATTCCTTTTTTAAATTACAATTTTTGCCAGTCCTATTTTCATATTTGTAAATAATGAATTTAAAATTAGAAAAAATCATATGTTTTTAAAACATATGACTAATTGATTTTTATTTAAATAAATGTAAAGAAATATATAAGAAACTGTTCTCAACATCCTTCCCAGCTCAAAATAATAAGGATACACAAATAAAGCTATCAAAACTTCATTAGGTCCAGTCGTCATTGGGTTATAACCATTCCCAGGATCATCTGTCCTACCATTTTGTCTCTCTTTGCATCTAAAGGGTACCTAAGCTTTATTGGATGAGTAACCTCACCAGTAGAAGTTTTACCACTTTTACGAATATTTCTTTAGCCACAAATGTCTGTAAACTCTGAAGGTCTGGAACTTCAGCTTTTCCTGAAAAAAAACACAAGTTTAAAAGTGAATTATGTGAAGTGACCAGAGGTTGGCTAATGATTATTTCTAAGAACAGGTTGACGTTAGATTGTTAAAGACCAGCGTTTGAACTGTAACCTTTCAAAACGTATAAATATGTTACTGATGAATATCCTCCCAAGTACATAAATAAAACATTTGCGACTCCAAATAAAAGGTACAAGGAACACTTTGGATACGCTTAAAGAAGTAAAAGAACTCAAATACAAAAAAATACCTAGTTTAATTTTCCACTTTAAATACTTTGATACATTTAAACTTTTGATTCCAATAACTTAATAATAATGTGAAGAAACATTAAATTTTAACCACCTTGACAAACCAATTCCTTTTTTAAATTACCATTTTTGCCAGTCCTGTTTTCATATTTGTAAATAATGAATTTAAAATTATAAAGAATCATATGTTTTTAAAACATATGACTACTTGATTTTATTTAAATAAATGTAAATAATATATGAAACTTTTCTCAACAAAAACATAAGTCAACAATACACATAATAGCGGACAAATAAATTGCCAGTTGAAGGCGTGGTTTTCACGGTTATCTACCAAGATCAGTCGATAGTAGACGTGCTGAATTGCCAAAAACTCCACACCAGCTGATTGGAATACATTCGAGTGTTTTTTTTTCAATGGCAAAATGGCAACAGTGACAGCGTACAGCCATGCTATAAACTTCAGTCCAACTTGTATTCGTTTTATTTATTTATTCGTTTATTATAGGTAGCTTTAAGGCTGCAGTTGTAGATTAACAGTAATTTTCCCCTATTGTATGTTCGTTATAAACTTAGCTAAACATAATATAATGCGTCTTTCTATCATACTGTCTGCTCAACATGATTTGTTTCATTTTTGTTGTTAATAATAATGTAAATTTTGATTGCACAAATTTCCTGGAGGAATTACATTGCTGCCAATTTTTATACTCTGCGTTATTTAAAAAGAAGCACTACTTCACAGACTCACAAACACTTATATTATTGTAAATTATATATTTATAATTTCACAGATATTCTACGTGTACGCGATATGAGCACCTTGCTGACATAAAGTACACACATCAATACTTATTCGCATTCAGTAGTTGTAGGCAGTGTACTTGTGATTAGACGATTGCAAGCACACAGATTATTCATTTAACCCTGATGATTCAACGGCACCTTGCCACCAAATAGGCAATATCAATACTGCATCGAAATTGCATCTTGCAGATTGCAGACACTGTGCCATTACATCTATTTTAATACCAGGATGGTCGTTTGTTAAATACCAGACTGAATTAAAATCGGTAAAATAATTGGGCATTCAATTGTGTTATCGGAGTTTTTAGTGTCCATCGTTTCAAGATTATTTTCGTATAACTTGCTAGCTCCTAATTGTTTGTATTTCCTTCGCGTTCTTCATTCAGTCTTGCTGTCTTTAAACTTATAGACATTTAATCAAAAGGAGTTTTTTCACAACATGTAAAATATCAAAAACCAAGCAAGCCTTTATATTTAAGTTTTAATGGGAAATTATCGTTAAGCAAAATTTAGGTGATGAGGAAATAGTATTAGGTAAGTAACAGTTGATTCAATTTGATTTTATTCATCCATTACTTCATCGTTAGATAAAATAGTTTGATTTGATATTTTGAAATTCCTAAAAAGTGCTACAACTCTCAGTCTTACTCTATGCAACTAATATGTGTAAATGCAAATTACCTCCAAGCATTCAAATTCAGCTTAACGATACCAGAGTGAGGGAGAGAGAGAGAGACCGTGGGTAGTTCAGGGAAGGTTGGGAAGTCATTTTTCGCTGCTGCGAACCAAACGGAGTTAAACTTTTGCTAAATCTATCGATTTACTATAAACAGGACGGTCAGTACCCCTCTCCTAGCACCGCCTGGTGGAGCTACGAGCAACTGGAGATTAAGAGATATTTAGGAAAGTAGAGTTTAAAAATGTAGGAGTGATGTGGCTTCGCACGAGTGAGTGATAAAAGTAAATTCTTTGAGTTTCCAGGTTTTTATAATGTTCCTCCTCATGAATTAATACGATTTTGTTTTAAATTTTACCAGCAGTACATAAATTTTAAACAGGAATTGATAAGATATGGTTTTACATCTCAGACGTGTATAATAAAGTTTATCTTGTGTATTAAGTACCTTTCAATTATTATACCCTCAGCTCTCTAATATTTTTTCCACCACACTACGCTGTAATCACCTGTTTTCCGAACGTCATTTGAATACCGAAAGTAGAGTTTTTCCGCCCAAGGGCCGAACATTTTTTTTAATACGTGCATACTACTTTGTGTCCTTTGGTTGAAACACTGGAACAAATAACAATAAAATTCAAAACATTGTACTACCGATGATTTGTTTGTTGGTTAACTGTTTTTAGTCCGAGATTGCACGAGGCCGCTCGTGTTTTATGACCGATCACATTTAACCCGTTAATAATTGTAGTATGGTGAAAAATAGCGTTCACACCTCTGCCGAAAGGGTTTTGCATTGCCCTCGAAGATTTATGACCATAAAACACGATCTCGGGCCAGCAATACCCCACTTTCGGCCCTTGGTGCGAAATATACTATTTCAACACGGTTTTACTTGGTCAAACCACATTTGTAATAAAGAATTTGGTCTAGGAATTGTACAAATTATTTGGTAAGTAATAACATGCATTATATAAACTGCAACTGATTACAACAGTCACTGATAAGAGCTAGATAAAAGCACAGCAGTTAGATAAAACCAGGAAGTATGTAATAAATATAATAGGTAACAAAACTGATGCTATAATAAATAAAATTGCCAAGAGGAAACATTGAGACAAAAGAAGACGATATTAAAGATAAACCCTTTTAGACAAAGCGTTTCTTTCCAGTTTTGCCTTGAAGAAATGTTAAATGATTAAATCACTGCAGCGACTTTATTGAAGAGAACTGCTTTATTAAGTTGAATCTACATTTTAAAATATGACTGTTATTAATTGTAATAACAGTTTTGCGAATCTTATATTTATACTTGGTGTGTAATATAACTTGTATTTGTTACCGCTGAATAACACACCTTCAAGATGGTTTACAGTGGAGTGGGTATTGGCATTACGTTTTTTACTCTTATTTCTTAAAATTATTTTACAAAACCGCGAGGGTAAACAACCCCCCAGCTTTTTCTTCTCCCTTCTCCTTCAAGTATATTCTATACTTATACTTGTATTGGACATCCCTGGTTTCCGTATTCACTAAGTTTAAATTGGTGTCCTCCTTTAAATATCTTACTATGATGATCCTACTCTGAAATTAATTTTCAGTTAAAACACAGAAATTGTAAAAGCTTTATGCACGCATTTTTGTATTTTCAATATGATTATTAGATTACATAAATTTTCAAAGTGACTTGAGAAGGATTTCAGTCACAAAATACATCAAATATTTCGAGTTTTACATTTTTTCTCTAGTTAAACAAAAATTAAAAAAATTAATTATTTTTTTACGAATATTTATTATAATATTAAATCCCTGTTATTTGGAATTGGTCTTCACCAACACCAACGAATAGTAAGTAGATAGGTACTAGATTTTTAATTAACATTAGCTACCTACCAAAATTGTATAAAAACTAGCTGCTGTACTAATCATCAATTACTAAAACTTTGTTAAATACTGACAATGGTTATCTGTACACGGATAGTTGTGGAAACAAAACAGTTTAATCAAGATACAAATAATAGGGTTGTTCTCAGGTTTCCCACCCATCTCGGGTAGGATATCCAATAGTTTACTTTTCTCTCAGAGCGGATTGTTGGTCCAAGCCATTGAGGGTGCATCACACCCACTCTCTTATTGAGTTCTCTGTCAAACTCTTGAGGTTTCATCTTGACAGTAGTAGTGTTGAAGCTGTCTATACAAAACCTTACAAAACCTGTCTATACACTGCTCTGGTTGAAGTTAGTGGCAGGACATTATTAGTGAATTTCCTTTGGAAAGTGAACTATTAGCATGACCTGCACGGTGAAACTTAAGCCCGGGATCACCATAGAAGTTCCTAACGTGACCCCCTGAACACGTTTTGGGGGGTCGTTCAAAATTTTATATATATATAGACATATATATATATATATATATATATATATATGTGTGTGTGTTTGCACTCTAGCGGTCGCATTTTTTGTCCGATTTACTTCAAATTTGGTAGGGACGTTCCTTTCTGTAATCAGTTGGACAAGTTCGTTGGGCAAAACAATCGGAAAACTCTAAACCCCTTTTTTGGGGATTAATCTTTAAAATTTCGGGTTTTTGGGCCCAAAAAGGGTCATATAAGCCCCAGATGCAAAATAAATGCATGTAAAAAGATGGGAATTAGTGAGGCGAAAGTTTTAAGCCCTCTCTCGTCATTCTAGCATAAATATTTACCGAGTTATTAAAGAAAAAGTGTATCGACTAAACACAGTACGTTGTCTTATGGGGGTTTTACACTAGAAAAGCCTGTTATTCCTTTGTTAGAGTACTTTTATCATCCCCAGCAACCTCACTTTCAAGCCTGTCTGGACCTTCTCCTAACCTTATAATGCGCAAAATTGTATTCCCAGCTTTGCAAGTAAATGAAACCAGGAGTATCAGAACAGCCTAAAAATCAATATTTTCAGATTTCAATAAAAATTGGAAAAATGTATGTTTTTACACTTATTTTGAGTTTGACAAGTTTTTATGTGGAAATTCACTTCCCTCACGTCAGCGTGCTGCGTGCGAACTCGTTGTTTTTGTTCTATCAATGTAACATTAGGAGACTCTTAGCTGTTTCCCCCACAAGACAAATGATAACTTTCAAATCACGTACCTCCTCAACGGAGTGTCCAAAACTTGATTTACAGCTCATTTTATTGAGCAAAAATTTACTTAGCGATTTCAGGAAGCAGAACCTTTGTATCACAAATAAAAACGTTAAATTAAATCTGAAAGTTTTCAATATTTGCAATATAAACATTCTGCACACTGAAATTGCTAGGTATTTTTGGTCTTGAAAATAAGCCATAGATCAACTGTTTTGAAATAATCAGCAAGAAGGGACGTGGTTTGAAATTTAACATTAATCTTATAGGCGAAGCAGGTCGGAACGCGAAATTTTACATGACTGGATCCTCCTCTGAACTTGAACTTTATATTTTACGTTCAATATTATCTTTGCAGTTTGCACGACTTTAGAACACCACATTTTTGGTCAAGATCGTAGCTTGAATTTGAATATTTAGTGATTATACGCTGTCGAAACTGACAGTTAATAAGTAATAAACTTGGTTCTGTTGAGGGATCAGCGCCGAACAACCACATTGGCAAAATGCATACAGAACCTCTATTGCGTCTTCCAATTCGCAGGCGTTGTTTGTTAAAACGCAAACATATTGGTAAATAAAAGCGCAATAAATTAAGTTCAGAACCATTCCAGGAATTTAGGATATGATTATGCATTCAAAGTTAGAGAAAGTAATTCTGTTAAAGCTATACTCTACGAGTAGTTTTCTGTCAGATTTTGTGTATGCAAATTTTGCTCTAAAACCAATTATAATATTATAATATAACTCACACACATATATCTTCCTACATAAAACTGATGACAAATAGACCAATTATACGAAATTCATTCCTTGTTAAAAATTCGTTTAAGATACAAAATTTAATTTTAAATAACAAAAAAAAACTAAAAACATTGCAAATATATCTGTTTAACTTGTTATGTGACCAACGATAGACGATTGAGTAGAATCTAATAAATTAGAACGAGTTCGCACGCAGCACGCTGACGTGAGGGAAGTGAATTTCCACATAAAAACTTGTAAAACTCAAAATCAGTGTAAAAACATCCATTTGTCCAATTTTGATTGAAACCTGAAAACATTGTTTTTTGGCTGTTCTGATACCCCTGGTTTTATTTACTTGCAAAGCTGAGAATACATTTTTACGCCTTATAAGGTTAGGAGAAGGTCCAGACAGGCTTGAAAGTAGGCGTGAGGTTGCTGGGGATGATAAAAGTACTCTAACAAAGGAATAACAGGCTTTTCTAGTGTAAAACCCCCCATAAGACAACGTACTGTGTTTACCCGACACACATTTTCTTTAATAACTCGGTAAATATTTATGCTAGAATGACGAGAGAGGGCTTAAAACTTTCGTCTTGCTAACTCCCATCTTTTAACATGCATTAATTTTACATCTGAGGCTGTTCTGACCCTTTTTGGGCCCAAAAACTCAAAATTTGAAAGATTAATCCCCAAAAAATGGGTTTACAGTTTTCCGATTGTTTTGCCCAACGAACTTGTCGAACAGGTTATAGAAAGGAACGTCCATACCAAATTTGAAGTAAATCGGACAAAAAATGCGACCGCTAGAGTGCATACACATATATATATATATATATATATATATATAAAATTTTGAACGACCCCCCAAAACGTGTTCAGGGGGTCACGTTAGGAACTTCTATGGTGGTCCCGGGCTTAAGTTTCACCCTGCGGGTCATGCTAATAGTTCACTTTCCAAAGGAAATTCACTAATAATATGTTCAAAAATCAGTAATTACCCATGACTGATTTAATAATGATCTCTTTACTCGAATAACTTTAACATCTATTTCAATTGGTTCATTATCAAGTAAACTGGAACATTTTATTATTATAAGCTCAAATCAATCATTTTAACAATGCAAATTACATAAAAATTGAGTATGTAATTTGTAACCAAACCTTACATGATAGAATTTGTTATTTGTTTTTCAATAATTAGCTCTAAAATACCACAAAACCTTATTACATTTAAGACAGTTTGTCTATTGCAGATCTGTGTTATCATTAACATGTATTTAATGTTTTCTTCAACATAGACGACATTAATACTCAAAGACTGCAGGTTAACATTAAATTGCACTTCGTAAGTCTCATATTTTACGTATTACTGTTAATGATCGTGTTATATATTTGTTGAACTACTAAAACTCATTTCAAATTCTGTTCAAAAGAGATCAAATTGGTATGAATGAAGAGACAGTACAAAATAAATTTTTAAAAGGCATCAAATAGATCAGGATCACTTATAAAATAATAAAATACACTTCGATTAACCTTGATCAAAACATTTTCATGAGGGATTTTTCACCCAGATATCATCGTACATGTATGCAACAATTACATATAATCCAATTACTAAAACTTGAGTTTCATGTAATTAAAGATCAAGTTCAATAATAACTAATGCTGAACGGATAATTTAATATATGTTCAAATAACGTTAAAATATGAAACAAAACCACGAGTCGCCCTGGGAAACCACAAAAACCAATAACATTTCATTCGTCATTGCAGTGGGCTTACTGTATTCAGTTATATTATTGGGATCTGAATAAATATCAATTGATGTTTTATAGAAAATTAATTAATTTTTGTTTTAATATGTTGTTTGTAATTAGTAGCTGTACCTTATGAAAACAGTCGGCCACTCTTTTGGACCAAGATCGAGTAATAAAATTGTGGTGGTTGTTTAATTGTATTAGTCTATTTATCAATGTAACTCAACTGTTTATTAAAATAAGACCTTTTTTAGCAAAATTCAGTTCTATCTTTTCAAGCTCTTCCCCCCAGAAAGCTAGAACCCCTTATATAACATTTTCTTCTGACAATATAGACCCCAATAATATAAACCCTACTTTTTACAAATCTCTATCTCAATAAGATTAGTTTAAATACAATGTCGACACCTTTTATGAAAAAATAAATAAAATATATTAATACAGATTAATATGATAAATAAACTACATCTCAAAACACTACAATGTATATTTACACTTATACTTACATTTAAGACGGTAAAATACACAACAGAGGGTACAAAGCGATCGATTTCAACCAGTTACACCGGTCACCAACACTCCCAATTAGAAAATGACTTAAACAAAATGGCAACAGATTTATATAATATTGGCTACCCACTACCAACAAACTAGCAACTAGCTACATGTGTCTGCTAGTTGGCTGTTTGGCTAGTTGTTTGATGTAGTTTATTTATCCTATTTAGTTGATACAACACGTATCATACTTCTAAAGAAATTATTTAATAAAACTTACAAAGGTTATTTATTTTTTAGTTAAAGAATAATTAAACCGCTATGTAACCAAGTTCGTATAAGTTACTAAAGTTTTTCAAATTTACTTAACGATATTTATATTTTATTGCTTTTCGAAAGTCAGAAAATCTCAATCAGACAATATCAGACCATTTTTGACGGACATATTTCGTTATTCTTACAGAATTAACTACGCCACTACTGCTGCTTCATTGCAATCGACATCCTCTTCGGAAAGAGTAAGTAAATAAAAGTAATAGCGGGTAGGTTTGAAGCTGTATTTCAAATAAAATCCAACCTATTGTGTACTCTGCGATGTTGTTTTGCAAAAGCGTTGAAGTGTTTTTGTCAACTCTGAACGTTCCAATAACAATAACATAACGAAAAGATTTTTAGGGATGTTTACAACGGTTCTATACTGTTTTCCTGTAATGCGGAGTATTTGGTATACTAAGTAACAAATAATTATAAGTTAGACTAGAATTGAAACTACGTGAACGTATTCATATTCAGCAAAGTCATTAATAAGTAATAACTACCGTTATTGTATCAACCGAATATACTACTGAAATTGTATATTCATTATTTGTAGAGTGTAATGGCGGTTGACACGGATTTTATTGATGACGGAATTGATCCGATGTGGGAAATGCATTTTAAAAGTTGATAATGTTTTTCAATGTGAAGCTTTCTGCAAGAAATGGTATCATATATGTTGTGTTGAAATACGTGCTAAGGAATACTCTCAAATATCTAAATTATCCTGCGTTCGTTGGTTCTGTGTAGAATGCGCGGATAAAGTGAACAGTGTATTTGAAAATTACAATCAAGCTTATGACCTTATTAATCTTAATACTACGGTTAGGAAATTGGTTGGTATGGTAAACGGTATTATACGTGACAATTCAAATTTGAATGGGAAGTTCTATAAGCTACTCAGTGAGAATTTTAGTTCAACTCAGCAAACAGCAGAACTGACAGATGCAAAATCGAGATCGAGAGTTGGACCGATCGAAATTCAATAATCGAATAGTCGATCGGAACTGAGTGCGATAGATCTATCTGATGGTTGTTTTGGTTATGACAAAAGTCTAACCTCAATCTTAACTGAAGCTGAAAAATCTAATGCAAGTACTGTTCTGACTGAAAATAGAAGTGACAGCGTTAAAGAAAATTTAAATAATGGACTTCACCTTTCATACTCGGAAGTACTGAGATCGTCTTCTTCTTTCAATCCCATTGAGGAAGCTCCACTTCCTACTTACAAGACACATAACTCTTGAACTCAAAATATAAATAAGGCTAGTAACAAAAAAGAGAAAAACAACGAACAGTCAGCTGCTCCCATAATAGGAACAAGGTCCAATAAAAGTGGGAGTCTTAAAACTGTGGTTAACAAAATCACCAATCCAGAAGTCTTAGGCCTTTGTCTCTAGGTTTTATGTTGTTGTGATTCTCGATTAGGTTACAGACTAGTTTGTAGAAAATGGAATTGACAATGCGTGCTGTGAAGAAATTTCAACCGTATACAACGCCTATAAGTCGTTCAAAATAGGTTTTTAACCCTGTGATTTCTATAAAGTGTGTGGAATCTTGGCCTGAAGGAACGCTTATAAAAGAATATGTACAACGTAAAACATACCATTACATCAAATCAAAAGTTTTTTAGGAAGGCAAAAACAAATCCTATAGGTGCCTTGCCTGGAAGCAGTGTTAATAAGACTTGATGCAGATTTTGTTAGAATATTGTATGGAAACGTTTAGTGCATCACTAATAAAATATTGGAGATTGAAATGGCTGCCGATCCCTCTCTTTTTTCCATCTTATGCTTTGTTGAACATTGGCTTACGGCTAATAACTACATGCTATATAATGTCTCTGGCTTTCAGCTGGCTTCCATTTATAACCGTATCAATTGTAGTCTTGAAAGAGCAGCTATATATTTGCTGCATGATATTGACTTTAAGGTTATAGATGTAAATATCTTTTGTGCAGACCAAAACTTTGAAGCATGTGCTGTAAGACTACCCAAGTGAAAATTAATTATAGTTTCCTTGTACAAACCTATTGTCAGCAGTGACTTAGTGTTTTTCGAGAAGCTGGATCTGCTTCTAGACTTCCTAGTTAAGAACAGTAATGAAATTAGAATTAGAGGGGATTTCAATGTAGAAGCACGTGGGCATGAGCCTACTACTGTCAAACTACAAAACCTACTTAGACCTGCTGGCCTATATTGTACATATTTCAAACCAACAAGAGGTAACGCGTGTATTGATTGCATTGTGACACATATTAGGCCAACTAATTACCATGTCGAGATTCACAATTGGCCTATATCTGATCACAGTTTTATAAGTGCTAAGATTACATTCCGTTCTTGTAACCTGTGCGAAGAAAGTGTACACCACCAATTTTATTTGCAGTGCGGCATGGCAAGTTGTCAAAGCAGAAAGTGGGCCCACCACTACCACTCGTTCTCAACCTGGTGCAGAACATTTCAATACCTTCTTCACGGACGTTATTGAGCAAACCCGACCGAGTACCTTGCCCTCATCTAGCAGCACCTTCAAACTACAAGTTTCAATCTTGAATGGAGAACTGTGAGTAACCAGTATTTAACTGATATAGCCAAGAAACTTAAGTCTACCAGAAGTTGTGACATTTACGATGTGTCCTCAGTCCTCTTGAAGGGTGCAATTGACTCAATAGCGGTCCCAATCTCTATGTGTATACACGCTTCCCTGAGGGATGGTTTGTTTCCAACCAAACTTAAGTTGTCAAAAGTTGTACCTGTGTCCAAGAAGGGAGACCCTGATGATCCTAGTGGAAACCGACCAATCACTCTTGTACCGGCTGTATCAAAATTCTTTAAAATGGTTATAAAAACCAGGCAAGCGTTTTCTTTGAAGAGCATGAACCTTTTACTGAGAGTCAATTTGGTTTTAGGCCAGGAAGGTCCACGATCGACGCAGTCGCAGTGCTTGTAACTCATGTACTTAATGGATTTAAAAATGGCATTTCGACGGGTGGAGTTCTCTGTCAATAGCATTCGACTGCGTGTATTGGGACATTCTATTGAAAAATATGGAATTTTACGGTATAATTGGAATACAAAATTCATAGTTTGAGTCGTACCTCAATAATCGGTATCAAAAAGTGTTTTCTAACCGTTATTATTCTAACTTCACTGAGGTAAAATTTGGGGTACCACAGGGGTCGGTACTGGGCCCACTGCTTTTCCTAACTACAATCAATGACTTAGCATCAAATGTTGATCACAATACAATTTTTATTTACAGATGATGTTACTTTTTTTACCAGGGATTCATCTGTTACTGACATACCTAATGAAGCTAATATGATATTAGAACAAGCTAATGGTTGGTATAGAGCCAATATGTTGTATATGAATGCGGACAAGACCCAAATAGCTGTTTTCTCACTAAGCAATGTTTCTTTTGAAAATGATGTCTTCAAATGTGCCATACTACTAGGAATTTATTTAGATTCTAAGGTCTCGTGGCACATGCATGTTGAGTATGTTTGCAAGGCACTGAATAGAGTGGTCTAACTTATAAGAAAACTAAAAGCAGGTCCTTATTTTGAACGTTTGAAAATGGTTTATTTTGCTCTATTTTATAGTAAGACAGCTTATGGCCTAATGCTTTGGGGTAATGATAGCACCATAGGACAGGTCCTGGTTGCTCAAAAGAAAGTTTTAAGAGTGATGACTAATGTTGAAGTTATAACTCACTGCAATCCCATTTTCTTACAGGAGGATATACAAACTGTTATTAATCTGTATATATTAGCCTGTATAATACACATTAAGAAGAATTTTGCACTTTTTTTTTAACAGGCTCATCCAACCCCATGCAACAAGAGGGCCTTTTACTAGACTAATCAAGACACTTTCTTCTTTTGAAATCACGGGTATAAGGTTTATTTAATAAATTGACACTGGGTGCACAGCATGTTAGCCTAGTCTATTTTAAGAAGGTATTGTATGCCTGGTTAATTTACAGGCCTATTTACAGCCTATATGAATACTACGAAGCAGGTTTTAGCACGGTCAGATCTGCGTGTGAATGTTGCATGTAGGCTAGCTGTTTTAACATATTCGCTTGTTTCCATTTTTGTGTTTTTCTTGTTGTTGTAACAATTAAGTAATTTAACTGATTTCATTGTTGACTGCATTTTTGCTCTATTTTTTATTTATTGCCTGCTGAAATACAAATATGCTTTGCTTGCTGTATCATTAATATTATGATTGTATTTATGTTACGTTTTGCTTTTTTGTAGCATGTATCATATGACGAGATCAAGTGCATGTAATGTAAAAAGATTAATCAAGTTTCTGATATCTTATATCTCTTATTTCTTATGTCTAAATTGAATCCTAAGGTCTTGAAATTTTGCAGTATTCCGTGAAGGATGTTGGAATTTTTTTGAGACAACTTATTATTGTTACTGTTTATTACTTTTTGTAATTAACGAATTGTTTGTATGTCGCGACGATTTACTATAACAATACCTTTTATTTTTAAGAATTAAAAATGAAGCTATGGAAGTCAACTTAAATTATACTTAAAAAATTCACCAAGAACGTTTAAAATATTTAAAAAATATAAGAATATACAGAATATAGCAAGATTTTTGTTTTGAATCCACTGCAACCAAAACTGTCAGAATTGAAACCCACTTTTAAATAAACTGAATTATGCGTATACGGTAAGGTACTTAGTATAGATATTCAAGAGTTTCATGACGCGTTTGACATTGCTAGTAATAACAGACATATTGCTTTAGTCTTACAGAACGAACTACATCAGTATTACTGCTTCATTGCAATTGAAATACACTACGGAAATAATAAATAATAAAAGTAATAGTGGGTCAATTCGAAGCAATTTCTAGGGATGAGTACGCAGGATTGCTGCAACAAGGAACACAAAATAATGGGTTTTTATGCAAATATCAATAAAACTCATCTAAGTGAAGTCACATACCAAGTTTCATCCATATACATTCATAAATAAGCGATATATAACATATTTATTATTCTCCATAAGAATAACATGGGGACCGAGTACCTAGGTTTGCTGCTACGGGAACCATAGGCAAAAAAGTAGTTTTTTGTTCAAACAACAACAAACCACAACCAGATGAAGCGATATACCAAGTTTCGTCAGTTTATGTTCATAAACAACCGAGATATAAAATTTTTCTTTTTCTCCATAAGAATAACATTGGACAACGTACTGTGTTTAGCACTTTCAATATCTCAGTAACCAATTGACGTAGAGCAATGATCAAAATACCAAATTGTTTGTTGTTTTAAGCTGAATCCAATGGTAAAAATTAAAATTTGATTAAAATGATTATTACATCTGAAAACTCAAAAAAAAACATTTTTGGGGTACAAAACCCCCCCAAAACCCCCCTTCGGATGTGCGATTTGTCTGGTTTTCGGACTCGTTCAAATAAATGGTACTTTACACGTTTGTTCCAAATTTCATTACGATCGGACCTCTTTTACGAGAGTTATCGTGCTTACGGACACACACACATATATATACATATATAAATACCCCCGTCGCAGCAAACCTGCATACTCAGTGAATTTCCAATGAATTATAACACATTAAGCCACTTAACAAGATTCATAAGAAATGTATTCACAAACAAGCGATATTTAAAATATTAATTATTCTCTATAAGAATAACATTGGGGATGAGTACGCAGGTTTGCTGCAACAAGGCACAAAAAATAATGGTTTTTTATGCAAATATCAATAGAACTCATCTTAGTGAAGTCACATACCAAGTTTCATTCATATACATTCATAAATAAGCGATATATAACATTTTAAGTATTTTCCATAAGAATAACATGGGGACCGAGTACCTAGGTTTGCTGCTACAGGAAACATTGGCGAAAAATTGTTTTTTTGTGCAAACAACAATAAACCACAACCAGATGAAGCCATATACCAAATTTCGGCAATTTATGTTCATAAATAAGCGAGATATACAATTTTTCTTTTTCTCCATAAGAATAACATTAGACAACGTACTGTGTTTAGCACTTTCAATATCTCAGTAACCAATTGACGTAGGGCTATGATCAAGATACCAAATTATTTGTTTTTTTATGCTGAATTCAATGGTGAAAATTAAAATTTGATTTAAATTAAAATCACATGTGAAATCCCCAAAAAACACATTTTTGGGGTACAAAACCCCCCAAAAACCCCCCTTCGGATGGTGCGATTCGTCTGGTTTTCGAACTCGTTCAAATAAATGGTACTTTACACGTTTGTACCAAATTTCATTAAGATCGGACCTTTTTTACGAGAGTTATCGTGCTTACGGACACACACACACACACATATATATACATATATAAAGATTTTAACGAATGGTGTTTTTGGCATCTGGGGACCTCAAAATGAAAAGTTATCATGGTCTCGGGCTTAAGTCTTACCATGAGACCTACGGTAATAGCTTCTTCCCTATAAGGGAAATTCGCTAAAATTTGAACAAATGGTGTTTTTGGCATCTGGGGACCTCAAAACGAAAAGTTATCATGGTCTCGGGCTTAAGTCTTACCATGAGACCTACGGTAATAGCTTCTTCCCTATAGGGGAAATTCGCTATAACGAAATTGTCCCAAAAAACGATAAACAACAAATTAATGATTCGATGTCACTTTAAAAGGCTATATGTCCTTTATGCACTGCATATATTAAATTGAAATAAATTGATTGGTTATTAACGCGTAAAGGGGTTATTTATGTGTCAGCATACTTATACAGATTATTTTTTTAAACTACGTGAGGCACTTTGAAAGTTATTACATTCATTAGAGCTGTTGATAAAGTAATGCTTTTGGAGCTCACAACTATTAATAACAATTACGTGTTTTATACGTCTTGACGATCAATCTTTGAAGCAGTAAAAGTCCATTCATCATTATTATCATGATGTATTAGGCTGTGCATTATTGTCCGAAAAAAAGAAGCTTGTTGACAAATTACTATTTCACCTTTGGCACGGAAGGCTTTTTGTATTGTCTTACAAAATAATTTGTTGTTGGAATTCTTAATACTAATACTAATAGTAAGACCTTCAACCCAGTTCCTTTAAGTAGTCTCAAAACCAGAGATTTCACTAATATATATATTTTTAAATGCCCCTAAAAATATAGTTTGGCCATAAACCCCCCCCCCCAAAAAAAAAATAGTATTTAAACAAAGAACAGACCCACAATAACACAAAGCTACTGGGTTCTTTAGCGCTTAAGTGTTTTTAATATCGGAAAGTATTTGTTAATGTGACTTATATGACCAAATAATGTTAAAAATGAAAGTCGAAAAGATGTGACGAGTGCACTATGAGTTCACGGAGGCATGATTTGTGCACACTGTTCCTGCTATTGCTTGGCCATTAGCAGATAAAATCAGCTGACTAACGTGGGTAATCTAGAGAAAATTTGGGAAATTCGGGACGGTAAGTACCCGTGGTGGGTAATCAGATGTTGACTTCCATCCGCAAACTAATATTAGACAGCGAATATTGAGAAAGCTTACCAGCAAACTTCTAAACTGGTGCAAGACCTTAAACCTGGCTATAAAGTAATAAAGTACATTTACATCACTTATTCAAATATCTTGGCTAAAAAGTAATCAAGTACATTTACATCATTTTTTTCAACATATAGACAAATAGATAATTAAAATGAAATAAAGTGAAATGAAATGTGATAGACTGTTCCAGGCCCTCTTGCTGGTCAGACTGGACAGAGGTTGACATTGGGTACAGAAAAATGAAATTGTCACACTATTGGTAATTCTTTTAGCTATCCAGTGTAATAAACTTCCCTTCCTTGGTTCCTCCTCGTCTCTTCTGGGGGCTTGACTTCCAGTTGAGCCTGGATACCCGATGGGATACCCAGTCTAGTCCGAGTCCTTGGAGGGAGTAGTGGATCTTTCTTGCAGCCTGGGACGGGTGCTTGGGAGCAGTTAATAATAAACTGACCTTACCGATGGTCAACGGCCTGCCGAGCAGGTGACAAACCGTCCTGGGGCTCGGCGATGACGGTCCCTGCCTGGTGGAATGGGTGACGTCGGGTCAGAGGGCGAATAGTCCTGGCGTGTTCAGTCACCCATAGAGCTCTGGAGCAAGGTAGGGTTGTCCCATGGTGGAAGGAAACAAATAAGTGTGCTACTTCAGGGCCTAAAATAGGTCAATTCCGCGCATCTACGTCATACGGGATGCAAGCTCCAATTCCGTGACATTCAGTTTTGTTTCTACAATCAGCTGACAGTCGCGCTCACCTGATGTCCCGGCTTGCATCCCTAATGACCTATTTGTTTTCACACCTCATTGGTTTTCTTCCACGATGGGTTGTCCCTTTCTGAAGCAAGGTAGACTGACCCCGCCCCACCTCTCCTGTCTCGTAAAATCCCGTCTTTCCGGTGGTTGCATAATATCAAAAAAGGGAGACATGCCTAGCCGGGGCCCCCTGATTCTCCAAATAAGAAAAAATACTGTTCCATTGGCAATGTGTCTTCCAGGAAGGCGCGGACTTTGTTGAACAGACTTTGAACCGATGCGAGAAGAACTTTTTTGAAATCGTGATTGTAACAGGTTACGACCAATCCTATGATTGCTGGGTGACCATGAGTCACACAGTTAATGATTACACCTTGCGTACTTTCTCAAGAGATTCGCCGAGTGTCCACAGTATCAATGGAGTGGCTCTTGACTGCCTGAGATTGCTGGACTTAGCTCGTTATCGAAATATAATTTATTACACCCAACCCTAACTGTCATTATATCTGGTAAAATTTACAAATTTATAGTAAGAATATATAAAATAGGATAATCTGGTTGCTGCAAACAAGCCATATGAAAAATACATTCACACAGAGAATCGCGTGTTATACAACTATGAAGACCGGGAACCGATATTGGAATATCTTTCTCTTTGAACCATTAATTACAACACCCCGCTCCCAGCCTCATTTTGGTTAGATCCAACCTAATTCTGGCTTTTAATCTTTACCGAGCAGTTTTTGAAAGCGACAGTTGTTTTACACTATTTAAGGTTTTGTTAACTAAGGAAAAAATAATAAAAAACTGTATTTCACTGTTGTTACTTTTTAGGACAAAACTTATAGGACAAGACTATACACAATAAATTACCGCCACATAATTGAATATTATGTATATTTCATTTATAAATACCTTAATGAGCTAAAACCCTTTTCAAAATCCAAGACTAATAATTTATAACAGTAATTAATTGGGCCTATTTGGATCAAAGAAATATATAAGGGAGATAGAAAATGTTATCTAAATTGGCAAGCTTTTAGAAGCAGACTGAACCAGATTCAAAGATTTCATATAAACGTTAATGAGAGTTTGAAATTGAATCAAAAAGTCCTGATTAGTGGTCCTAACAAGTACCAAAAATACACTCTAACACAGAAATTTCATTAGTGAATCAGCATTCTTAATCGGTGGTGGACATGGGACAAACTGTTTTTGTCTAAATTTGTACATTAGGCATTACGTCTCTTGTTTAACGTTCTATACGCTACTCTAGGTGATTATGTATTATTAAAGTGAACTATATAAATGTTGTAATCTTCACTGGCACATTAATCAAATCAAATTAAACACTTGCTTTCCAGATACAACGGAAAGAGAGTAATTAAACAGTCAAGTGCTCGGCGACCAAATCAGTGACTCTTTACCGGATAAGTAGTTGTTCAGTGTTTAAGACATGCATATAACCTATAATGTGCAGTTTTTAATAAATATAAAGTTTAAATAAGTCTTCAAGCTATTTCAAAACTTCTCAATAAGTGTGCTACTTCAGGGCCTAAAATAGGTCAATTCCGCACATCTACGTCATACGGGATAATCTAATCAGATATAATTTTGGTCACCGCAAAACTACAATAGACTACTCCTTAACAATATTAAGTAATTTTAAAGAGTAAATAATTATGTATGAATAAATATGTACTAGAAATATTAATAATGATTAAATATGGAAGTATATAATTTTTATCAATCTTCTACAAGATATGATTTTCTGCAGGTACGTTTCATAATATTAAACTGTTCTAACAATATTTTTACATAACATTTACACGTTTTATACCGTAAATTATGAACCAACATGTTGATGAATAGGCCTAAACAAATAATGTCAAATTTTTGGCAGACCCTCACAAAACTATTATAATAATTAACTGTGGTAATTGGCTGAATTATTAGTTTAGTTGTTCAGGGATGGATAAAATATGTTAAACTGTTTTTCACATTAAAGTTTGTAATAGGCTTCAATTATTTAAACAGATTCGGTTACTTTTAGAAGCTACAATAACCAATTCCTGGTTACAACTATTTTAAGTTCCAGACTGTATTAAAATAGTTTTAATATTTTATAACATTTAATGGTGTTTTCAAAGTTTTCAGGATGTATGGTTTTGAGATCGTTTTTACTATGATTTCCTTAGATCCGAGTAGTCTGCATTTCCTTTATGTTTGTCAACCAGTCTTGATGTATTTAAACTTATATTCATTTAATTAAAACGGTTTTTTACAAAATGTCAAATGTCAAAACCACCCAAGCCTTTAACTTTAAATGTGAAATATCTTTTCAGCAAAATGTTAGCAATGAGAAAATAGGTTGATCCAAGTGACAGTGGATTCAATTGAATTGTATTCATTCATTTCTTCATCGTTGGATAGATTAGTTTTATTTGATTCTCTAATTTTAGAATTCCTAAAAGTGCCACGCCAAATTAATAAAATGTTCCTAAAATGTTATTCCATGTAACTAACATGGGTACATGCAAATTACTTCCAAGCATTCAAATTCAACTTAACTAAACCAGGAAGAGATAGATACCGTTGGTAGTGCAGAAAAGGTTGGGGAGTCATTTTTCGCTGCTGCGAACCCAACGGTATTGAGCGTTTTGCTAAATCAATAGATTTCCTATAAACAGCAAGGTCATTACACCTTTCCTAGGGCCGCCGGGTGGAGCTGGCTACGACCAACTGGATATTCACTTATATTTAGGGAAGTGGAGTTTAAAAATGTATGAAGGCTGTGGCTTCGGACGAGTGAGTTTTATAAGTAAATTATTTGAGTTTCCAGGTTTTGATAATGTTGTCCTCCTCATGAAGGAAAATTAACACTATTCCGTTTAAAATGTTATCAGCATAATATACGTTTTAAACAGGTATTGATAAGATATGTTTTTTATGTCTCAGAAGTGTATGATAAAGTTTACCTTGTGAATTAAGGACCTTTCAATTATTATACCCTCGCCCTCTAATATTTTTATAACATAGTTTTCATTGGCCAAAGTGCATTTGTATACGTATACGTATTAGGTCTAGGAATGAAAAGAGTAAGTCAAACAAATTGCAACAGTCACTGAATCAGTTAAACAAAACCATCGAGTATGTAATATGTATGGTAGGTAACAAAACTGATGATATAATAAATAAAATTGCCAAGAAGATAAAAGGAGACTTTGTACCATCAATATAAAAGGAGACGATATTAAAGATAAACCCTTTTGGACAAAGAGTTTCTTGTCAATTTTGTCTTGAAGCAACGTAAATTATAGATTCACTGCAGCGACTTTATTGAAGGGAACGGCTTTATTAAGTTGAATATACACTTAAAAATATATTACTTTGATTTGTAGAAATAAAACTTTGCGAAACAAATGTTTATAGTTACTGTAATATATTTAATTGTGATTATTATATTAATAAAGGTTTTGTGATGTAAAATTAATCTCTATCGATTTATAAAATATCAACTGTAAAAGATCAGTGTATCACGCCACATGTTGGATGACTGTGACGTCATGCACATCGTATTATTTAAATAAATTCCCATTGGCTGCCGAGATCTCGTGATGTCCTGATACCCATCTAGACAGTCCAGCAATAACCTCTCAACTGTCCAGTCCGTGCAGCCGTGGGCTCGATGGTGAGGGTATAATGTCGTGTTTTCAATTACAATTCCCGATCCCGCTAATTAAGTGCGTAATTAATCGCGGTCAACACAGTTTGTACGTAATACAACTTGCAAATACCGTTGCAAAACACACCTTCAAGACGGTTTACAGTGGAGTGGAGATTGGTATTACAGTTGTTACTCTTGTTTCGTTATATTTAGAATTTTACGATACCGCTTGAGAAATTAAGCCTTTAGCCTTTTTCCTCTCCTTAAATCTTACTATGCCATATCCCTTCAAATATATTGCATATTTATACTTGTACTGGGCATCCCTGGTTTACCCATTGTTATACCTAGTTAAAATTTGTCTTATTATCTAAATCTCTTCTTATGTTGATCTTGTTCTGAAACAGATTTTCAGTTACAATACGTTTGAAAATACGTACGTTACAATAATATACAATACGTTTACAATGTTTGAAGAAACTTTTAATAAAATTTATAGTACTCTTGGGAGAGGTAGAAGTAAAAATGATTAAATTATCATGTGTAAAGGCTTTACGCTCGCATTAATGTGTAAAAACGTAAATACTATATAAATAATCTAGCAAATTTAAGAGAGACTTCATTGATATTAATTATTAGTTTATATATACTAACAATTATTTATTGTGATAGTAAAACTCTGCTTACTAGAATCAATAAATATGTTCTTAAACTTGTGTCATAAACCAACGATATCGAGTTATCGGTTGAGGAGTCCCAGGACTACCTTAAAACTGGTCTATACCAATTTTAGAGGCTGACATTGGGTACAGCAAATGAAGTTGTCATTACATATGGTAACTCTTTTGGCTGTCCATTATGACAAGCTTCCCTTTCGACTTTGGTCCCTCCATTTGCATTGGCTAGGGACAGAAACTCCGGGTTTGGTTCCCACCTGCCAACCTGAGAATAGATGGTCCTTTGCTGTTGTACATGGATACCCTGTCAGTTGAGTTGACCAGTTGGATTGCAGAATGCGGGTCCCCTGTTTGAGAGCCTCATTACAGCTGTCACAGGGGCACGGGAGTTGGACCTCTGAAGGGTCGATTTGGCTGCCATCCCAACCTACTCTTTCCTTTCCTGCTATATCCTATCTTTCCGGTAACCTGCGCAATATTCCCGCTTGTGGAAGATGTGACTATCAGCTATGCTGGGGTTTCCTAATCCGCAACAATGATGATGATCGGTTGAGGAGGGACGATATTTGAAAACTAACTTAGCCGCTTTGTAAAAAAGTAGCTTTTGTATTAATCATTAAATACATAAACATTGTTGCATGCTGATGTTGGCTCTCTCACACACGCAACATTTTGGAAACAAAACAGTTTAATGAAGTCACAAACAACAGGGTAATTCTCAGGAACTCCAGCCATCTCGAGGACATCCAATAGTTTACTTTCCTCTCAAGGCGGATTGTTGGTCCAAGCCATTGAGGGTGCATCCCACCCACTCTCTGTTTGCGTTCTCTATCGTACTCTTGTGAGCCGGTTTTCATATTAGATGTTTTTAAACTGTCAGGCAGTAAATCACGGTAATTTTATTTTATTTGGGTATGATTTTTACATTGAGATGAGGCTCCAGTCTTATCCTCAACGGATAATCCAAAATTATTGATTCATGACTCATTTTATAAAGCACAAAGAAATATCTACTATTGCAGTGAGTAAAACCTCACTCAACCTCAATTTGTATCACAAATTGTAATCGTTAAATAATATTTTAAATTATTCAATGTTTGAGCTTTTTATCATGAGTTGGCTATTTGTGATATCACTGCTCACTGAAATATCTAGGAATCATTTTTCTAATTTGAATCAACCATAAATCAACTGTTTCAACGATCAGCTAAGGAGGGGTGGGGTATCAAATATAGTACTGACCTTATACGAGAGGCAGGTAAAGACACGAGGTGTTACAGTCCGGAACTTTCTGACATTCTGTGATTAGGCCTGATGACGAATGGTGTCATTGGCTGAAATCGATCGTCTTGTCCCGGTACCATATTTTTGTATATAAGTCTTGTATGTAAGTCTTGTCTTGTATGTAAGTACAGTATAAGTGTAAATATATGTGGTAGTGTTGTGAGACGTCGTTTTTTTATACTGTTAATTGTAACAGCACGTATTATGATACTCAAGAAACAATTTACATATTTTCCTAATTAAAACTGATGCCGGATAGAACAGTAATACAATTGTTGTTCCTCGTCAAAAAACCACTTAAGATTAAAAAAAAGGAAACTGTAATTTTAATATAAAAAACATTCTTAAAACATTTGAAATATATTTGTTTGGACGATTGACTATAGTCTAATAAATAATAATGTATTTGCGCCATCAGTAATTGACGATGACTCATATAGTAATGATCTCTTCAACGAAAAAACTTTGCATATCGATTTATTTAATACAAGCATTATTTGTTTTTTTATTTGTTTCAATACAAGCGTTTTTTTAATACAACATTATTTGTTTGATAATTTTATAATTACATGCTTACATAAAACATGTTAACAAAGCAAATTATATACAAATTTAATTTATAATTTATAAACAAACCTGACATCATGGAGTTTTTTTAATTTGTTCAGTGATCAGCGCCAAAAATACCACAAATATACCTGATTACATTTTAGACAATTGTTATTGATTATTAACATAGACAGCATCAGTACTCAAAGTCTGCCGATTGGAATTAACGGTAATTTTTTTAATAGAACTTCTTAAGTCTTATACGCGTTAATCCCCGAAGATATTACTCAATCAGCTATTATCGAAAGCATTTTAGATTTTGATCAAAGACGATCAAATTGAACTAAGGGACGGTCCATTTTAACATATTAAAATGATTCAAATATATCAGTATCACTGATACAATAAAAAAAACATCTCGATTAACCTTGATTAAAACACTTTCATAAAGGGTCTTTTAATCAGGCTTCGTCACAGATGTATACATCTATTAATTGCACATAATCCAATTAATTGCAAATTATTCGATTACTAAAGCATGAGTTTATTGCTATTAAAGAAGATCATGTTCAATAATAACTAATGTAGGGCGGGGAATTTAATATGTGATCAAATAAAGTGAAAATATTAAACAAAACCACGAGTTATCCCGGGAAACCACAGAAACCAATATAACATTACACATTACATTGAGTAACATTTTAGGAACATTTTAGCGAATTTCCCCTATAGGGAAGAAGCTATTACCGTAGTCGGCATGGTAAGACCTAGGCCCGGGACCATGATAACTTTTCGTTTTGTGGTCCCCAGACCCCAAAAACACCATTCGTTCGAAACTATATATATATAGTACAAGAGAGTATGGGAGTTTTGGGTAAATATATACATACACATATGCATATACATATATACATATATATGTGTGTGTGTCCGTGGGTGTGATAACTCTCGTAAAAAAGGTACGATTTTGATGAAATTTGGTACAAACGTGTAAAGCAGCATTTATGACTTTAAATTCAAAAACCAGACAGATCGACCTATCCGAAAGGGTATTTTGGGGGGGTTTTGTACCCCAAAAATGGGTTTTTGGGTTTTTTACATACCATTTTTGGAAAAGTAAAAGTAGTTAGGGCGGGCACCTTGGGTCCAACATTGGTCTTATGGAGAATAGAATAACATGGGGTCTTATGGAGAATAGATTAACATGGACTCTTATGGGGGAATAGAATAACATGTACTCTTATGGAGGATAGAATTGGGGTGTAATTGCTACCCTCTGCGACTCTTCTGCTACCCTCTTTGGCAACTATCTATCTTCTGCTACCCTCTGTGACAACTATCTATTTCTTGCAGCCTTTATGGTTAATTATTTAACCCTCGTGTCCTTCTGTTGTTAATCATCTAGTCTTCTGTGGTAATTATTTGACCTACGTTTCCTTTTACATATTTAACCCTCGTGTCCTTCTGTTGTAAACCATCTAGCCTTCTGTGGTAATTGTTTAACCCTCGTGTCCTTCTGTTGTTAATCATCAAGTATTCTGTGGTAATTATTTTACCCTCGTGTCCTTCTGTTGTTAATCATCTAGCCTTCTGTACATCTATCCTCCACAACCTTCACTCCCTTCTGCGTAAATAATCTTACTTCCTTCTGCGTATCTATCCACAACATTCGAAAGAAGTCTCTGGCAGCAAACTCGTTGTAACTAGTTAAAATACTGCTCTGTAATTGGTTATAATAAAAATGCATTCTATTGGTTGTAATTAGCGTTCTGTGCCCTGATTGGTCGAGACTTTTAGCGCTTTTTATTCTCAAGCGTTAACTTCACTCTGTCTCTTGCATTTGCACTGGTCAGAGGTCCATGCGCTACTCCGTTCGTTGATTTTGCACTTGGCAAATATTACATTTGATTATAATGATTTTAGTTTTCTTGTATTGTAGTAGTTTTAATTCTCATGTATTGTAGTAATCTTGCGTACATGGCTAGAGTAGTGTTGTATTTAATTGTTTTACCTGACTAACATATCCTTACACCATTAATCTCACTCTCTAGTCTTGTTCTTGGTTAGAGTATTGTTTGCTACCTCTATTACCTTCATCATAACTTGTAGCTCTGCTTTGACTTGTGTAGTTTGGGTGTTAGTGTTTTTTGACTTGTGTAGTTATACATACGTCCAGTGCTCTCCTACATACTATATACCTCTAAACATAGACTCTACTACCTCATTCTGCTTCAGTCGTCACACTGATCAGACGTGTTTTATGCTGCTTCTGCGTAATTGTTAAGTGTTCTCTTGCACAAATTATTATTGTCTTGTTGATTCTGCGCTATTAATTCAGTTATATTGGTGTGAACTTGACTCTGGCTGGTGTATTTGATCTCTTTAAACGTTAGAGTGTTGTGTATTACAGTTCAGATTGTTTTCAGTATTTCATTCTCTGTTAAAGGATGGAAGTTTCCAACATTAAAAAGAGCTCTCAAAGCCCAGTAAATTTAATTGGTACCTCTGAAACCTATGTTAGACACTTCAGGTTGTACGGGTTGGAAACTGTTTTCAAATTCACTAAACCGCCAAGAGGTATCTCTGAGTTTGATTGGATTCGTAAAGGTTTTAATCAAATTGTTGAAAAGGCTAAAGCCAACGCTGTACCCACTGATTATCTTGGGTTTAAAATGCAATCGATAAGTTTAAAAAGTGCTGAACCGGGGTACGTAGCTTTGAGACCTGTCTCTGAAGTTAGCGGTGATGTTCTCTGGGATATTTTTGGAGGCATAATTCAAAGTAACTCTGAATCTTTAACCTCTAGCGACACTTTTAGAATTGACGTTACGAGGGTAAATGTCCCCGTAGGTAAAGGGAGAGTACGTCCAGAGATGTACAACACGTTTGACGAGGAATGTAAAGCTAGGAAGGGAATTGTTGTAATTAATAATAAAGACAATTTATGTTTGGCTAGAGCACTGGTGGTAGGCAAGGCTTATGCAAAGAATGATCCTCAGATCTACGCTATACGAAAAGACAAGGGGAAAAGACAAACATTCAGAGCTAATAAACTCATAGCAAAGGCCCGTGTAGAAATGCCGGAGGAGGGCGCTGGCATCCCTGAGCTTGAAAAATTCCAGTCACATCTTAAAAAATACAGAATAACAGTCTACAGTTACGATAGAAAAGGCCGGGATATTTACTTTGAGGGAGGTAATGAAGACGCTAAATTTAAAATTAACTTGCTCTTTCACAACGGGCATTACAATGTAATTACAAACTTAACTGCTGCTTTCGTATGTTATTATTTCTGTGAAGCCTGTCATATTCCCTACAATAACAAGGGTGAGCATCGATGCTCTAACATCTGCCCGTCTTGCCATTCTATCTCTCCGCCCTGTAAACTTGAACACGGAGGCATCACATGCCGTCTTTGCAACCGCTTCTTCAAAAATGAGCGGTGTTTAATAGCCCATCAAGGGCAAGTATGTAAATCTATAAAGTTCTGCCGCGAATGTAACAAAATGATATATCCAAGAAAACGTAAGACAGCTCACGTATGCGGAGAAGTTTACTGTAACCCCTGCGAAGCGTTCAAAGACCCCGCGCATCAGTGTTTCATAAAGGTAGATAGGAAAATTCCGAAAGACCGAGATTTTCTTTTCATATTTTTTGACTTTGAAACGAGGCAGGATGAGTCTCTTCCCTCAGATCCTGATAAAAAATTGCATAAAGTTAACCTGTGCGTCTCGCAACAATACTGTTTTAAATGTGTTAATGAGGGTGAGTGTGAAACCTGTTCTGAGAGGCAAAGAGTCTTTGAAAAAGAACCAGTAAAACAATTCATGGACTATGTAATGGGAATTCGAAAGAAATTTAAAGATATTTGTGTGATTGCTCACAACGGGCAGGGTTTTGATTTTCAATTCATTCTACAGTACATCATGGAAGAAACTAAATTTACACCAAAAATAACTCCTCGGGGAACTAAAGCTATTTTGATTGAAGTAGCCAACGTAAGGTTTGTTGACTCACTTAGTTATTTTCCCATGGCCCTCGCTGCACTCCCTAAAGCTTTTGATCTGCCTCCCGAGAAAAAGAAAGGTTATTTCCCGCATCTTTTTAACACTGTGGCAAACCAAAATTATGTAGGCCCGATACCCGACAAAAAGTATTACTGCCCGGAATCAATGTTTGAGAAACCTCACGAAGCTTTCGAGATTTGGTACGACGAACGAGTCGCTGAAGATTACGTGTTTGATTTCAAAAAAGAAATCTTGGAGTATTGTATCTCTGACGTGGAAATCCTAGCCCAAGCGTGTATAAAATTTAGAGCCTTGCTTCTTGAACAATGTAACGTAGATCCTTTTCTCGAGGCCGTAACTATTGCTAGCACCTGTAACTTAGCTTTTCGGCGTAACTTTCTAAAACCAAACACAATAGGTTTGATTCCTAAAAACGGTTACAGACTGACTGACAATCAGTCAGCCGTTGCTTTACAATGGTTAGCATGGGAGGAGGAGAAACGAGGGTTGAGGATTCAACACGCGGGCCGGGGTAAAGAAGTTAAAATTAATGGAATGAAAGTTGATGGGTTTGACGGGGAACGGATTTACGAGTTTCACGGGTGTTACTGGCACGGTTGCCCGAAATGTTATCAATACAGCAGAGAAGAACCTCTGCCGGAGGATCCTTCAGACAGCTTGCATCTCCGTTACGAGAGAACCAAGTCCAAAATGGCAAAATTTAATAACTATGAGGTTGTAGAGATGTGGGAATGTAAATTTAATAAATTGAAGAAAGATAATAAATTAAATCACTTGAACCAACTGTCCATTCTAAACACACTTCCACTCAATCCTAGAGATTCCTTTTTTGGAGGCAGGACAGGTAATACTAAAACATATCATAAATGTGAAGAGGGAGAAACGATACAGTATGTTGATGTTTGCTCCCTTTATCCGTTTGTGAATAAATATTGTAAGTATCCCGTGGGTCATCCTACTATTTATGTTGGAAATGAGTGCCGAGAGAGAGGTCTTGAAGTAGAGGGATTATTGAAATGTAAGATTCTACCTCCTTACAACTTGTATCACCCCGTACTCCCCGCTAAAATGAATAATAAATTAATGTTTGTGTTGTGTAGAACTTGCGGGGAGACTTTAAACCAAGGGGAATGTTTTCATGAGAGTGAGGAAAGGGCAATGGTAGGAACATGGACTATGGATGAAATTAGGAAAGCTGTAGAAAAGGGCTATGTGATTTTGGACATGTATGAGTTGTGGGAGTACGAGGTAGCCACTTATGAAAATGGAGGTTTGTTTACAGATTTCATTAATAAATTCTTGAAAGTAAAGCAGGAAGCCTCAGGCTATCCCGCCTGGTGTATGACAGAGGAGGATAAAGAAAAGTATGTTTATGATTTCTTTAAGCGTGAGGGTATTCAAATGGAGAAAGATAAAATTTGTAAAAACGGGGGACTTAGATCAGTAGCCAAATTAATGTTAAATTCATTCTGGGGCAAGTTTGGTCAAAGAGAAAACATGACAAAAACTTCAATCGTCAGAGACTCTAAAGAATTATTCAAGTTGGTAACTCAACCAGAAGTAAATGTAAAGTATGCTGAAGTAATAAACCAAGAAGTTTTGCTAGTTAATTGGCAGAATGTTGATGAAGCTAGTGAGGCTCTAAAAACTGTAAATGTTGTAATTGCAGCCTACACTACAGCTCACGCGAGACTTAAACTTTATGAACATCTAGATTCTCTTGGAGGGCAGGTCTTGTATTATGATACAGATTCGTGTATTTATTTATACCGTAATGGGTTGTATAAGGTTCCTACGGGGGATTACCTCGGGGAAATGACGGATGAATTGGCAGATGAGTACGGGCCCGGCTCTTATATTGTAGAGTTTGTTTCTGGGGGACCAAAGACCTACGCTTACCTTGTCTGGTCAACCAAAAAGCAAAAGTTAGAATCAGTTTGTAAAATCAAGGGTCTAACATTAAACATGAAAACCTCCGAAACATTAAACTTTGAAGCTCTAAAAAAGATGGTACTAAATGAAGCTGATGAAATACTAGAAATTGAAGAGAATAGAATCAGGAGAACAAAGACACGAGAAGTCGTTACAGTAAGCGAAATTAAAAAGTTTAGAATTACAGGGCCCAAGAGAAAATTTAATGATGATCACGACACGTTGCCTTTCGGCTTTAAAAAACAAAAACTAATGGAACCATCACACGGGTACTAAGCGTATATACCTCTAAACATCAGCTCTGTTACCTCATTCTGTTCTGAGACACGGTACTGAACGGTTGTGTTTGTGCTGTTACACTCAGTTGTATATTGTTTTGTTATTTTCTTGTAGAATGTCTGCTGAACATAATACATCCGCTAACCAACAGGTTTTTCTTCAGCTTATACACAAAAAGAGGTTAAATGAAAATGTAAAATTTAATATTACACGCTCAGAGTTTAAGTTCTTACTTACAGGTTCAATAAATGCACGGGAATGGCCTTTGGTGTTTTCGGAGTATATAGTAGATAAAATAACGGAGAACTCCTCATCAAACACCTACATCGGAGTATCAATAAAGCACACGGGTGCATCAGGAGACATACCTTACATGCCATTAGCTAATCTAACACCGACAGTTTTTGATGATCACTTTGAAGAAATGTTTTGTAACGTTGAGAAACTATCTGGGGTTTTAAATCTTGAAGTATCACTTGTCTATATTCCTAGTTGCTACCGTCGATAAAGATGACACTTTTCCCTACGGAGCAGTGTTACTTTTGTACATACTTCTTGTGACTAGTACAGTTACATCATTCTACTCTGAGTCACGGTACTGATCAGACGTGCTTCTGCGCTGTTTTTGTCTGTAAAAACGTAATTGTGACATGGCTGCTAAATACTATACATTTAATAACAAACCGGTATTGGTTCTGTTTGGTAATGAAGGAAAGCCATGGTTTAAAGCTAAAGATGTGGCGTCTGCTCTTAAGCATGTTAATTGCTGTAGTGCAATTCAGAAACATGTAGATGACAATGATAAATTAACAATTGGAAGTTTTTCTGAGGCCCAAAAACAGGGTGTTGGACCGATTGAGAAAACAACTGTTTTCATAAACGAAGCCGGATTATGTTCTTTAATGTTAAAGTCGACTACTCCCGAAGCAAGACTGCTAGTAAGAAGTCTGTTGCCGGAGAAGTTTTACCTTACCTACACAAATATGAAAGATGAAAGTTCATTTTAAATGTTAGTTTTAAAATCACAAATTCCCACTGTATGAGTGTATGTGAGTGAATGAAGGTCACTGGCGCGGGTGACGAAAAACCCCGTAAACCTGAATGAGAAGACTTAGTAGATTGAGACGTCTGGCTAACACCCAGGCTGCTCTTTTGAACGGGTATGTGTGAATGTGTGATGAAGGATCTAGTAGATTGAGGCGTCTGGCTAACACCCAGACTACTCCTTCGAACGAGCCGGTGTGAATGAAGGATTTTGTACATTGAGAAGCCTTGCTAACGCACAGGCTACTCCTTGGAACAATCCGGTGGGCAAAAAAAAAACAAATAAATATAAAGCAAATAAAAAAAACTCTATCCTTTCGTTTGCTAAAAGGGAGAGGACTTTTATTTTGTACTGGGCGTCAACCAGGTAATCTGGATTGGCTCACGCACGAAATAAAGGTTGAACCTGGGTGCTCATGCACGAATGGTCTCAAACCCCATTCAAGCAAACATACACTTGCCGAGGGTTTATCACAGAATGCCCGGAGATCTAGACGGTAGCTGTGGAGTCTCAATGGACCGAGGTTGGAAACACTGATCACAGGAGAACATCTGACTTGGAAACATTTGACCGGAGATAGATAGATATTTGTCCCTGGTGGACAGTTTTCAGCGGACTTGGAGGTATTTTATAGCTTAAGGTTTCTATTAATGAAAAACATACCCCAGTAACCAGTTTTTAGCGGACCTGGTATTGTTTGGCCGAGAAATTTAAAATGTTTGGGCAAAGTTAAATTTAGCCCCCGGTAAACAGTTTTAGCGGACTCGGTATTATTTGGCCGAGAAATTTAAAAGGTTTGGGCAAAGTTAAATGCAGCCCCGGTAGAGTATTTTCAGTAAATTTTGACGATACGTTAGATCGTCAGAGTACCTCACGGTCCCCGACAGACAGTTTTAACGAACCTGAACATATTCAACCGAGAAATTACACCATCAATCTGCAGAACTACCCAGACTCAGACAAAAATAACCAACTCAGAGCGAAATACTGTATAATTTCTGTCCTTCTAAAGAATGCATTTTATGTTTGTTGTATTTTAATATGTCCCCATGGTGTATCATTTGTGGTCAACTCCACGATGTTGGTGTTGGTTACAATATTTGACTAGTGAATGCAGTAAAATTATTTATTGATTCTGTTTGTTGGTGTATTGTAACAGAGTTTTTAAAGCAACTAACTAGAACAAAAAGACAACTCTGTATTTGTTTTAACTTTACAAAATACCATACCAGCACCTTTCTCTTTTGCATTAGTTTTAATTCATAAACAGAGGGCTTGGCGTGTAGCCAGGTCTAACACTTAGAATCATGTTTACAAAACATGTCCCAACTACTAACTACTTCAACTATAATGTTATCAAAGGGAGGCGTCTCGCCTCTCTTGGGTGTCGGTATAGCTTTTATTTTCTGTTAGTGTTTACAAGTATCTTCTTGTTACTGTAACAGAGGTTTCTAAATAGTTCAATGCATACAACAAATTAGTCCTGCTAACACAAGCATAAAGTTCAAAGTTTTCCTTAATGTATTACTTTACAGACCCTAACCATACTAAACAGCTAAAAAAAAACTCCAAGTGTTGTTCGTTCATACAGCTGAACATTAACCAGAAACTTGACATTTTAATTCAGAACCTTATATATTATACACCACTTGACATTCTAATGTAGAATTGCAACATTTGATTAGTAAACACAGTAGAATTATATATTGATTCTGTTTGCTGGTATATTGTAACAGTGTTTTTCAAGCAACTAATTACAACAAAAACACACATATGAACTCTAAAGTGTTTAATCTCTGTATTTGTTTTAACTTTACAAAATACAATACCATCACCAGCCTCTTCTGCATTAGTTTAAATTAAAAAACTGTGGACCCTCAAGGTCCAACACTTAGAATCTTTATCTGGTGTAATGTTATGAGCGTTTCGCAGCCCTTGAAGCTAGGGTATAGCTTTTCTTTTCTGTTAGTGTTTGCAAGTCTTTTCTAGCTACTGTAACAGAGGTTTCTAAACAGTTCAATGCATACTACAAATTAGTCCTACTATCATAAATTCAAAATATGCCTTCATGTATTAATTTACAGTAAAAGGTGACAAGTGTTGTTCTTTCATACAGCTGAACACATAGAAAAAACTTGACATTTTAATTCAGAGCCTACACAATAGCAAAACTTATCCACTCATGATGTTACAACCTCAGTTACAACATACTAATAATCTAATAAAGGCAGAGACATGCCCCTAAATAACAACTAAAGATCAGATTGAGTTTGATGAACCCAACTGTTATAATACTAAACTACAACAACACCTAAACAACGGCTAAAACTCAACATACCTGAACAATCAGTCAAAGTATCATTTATTTTGTGTGACTTGTGTTTTCACTAGTTTGTCACTCATACAACGTTTCTTGTATGTGAGTTAGTTTCAATCACAAGTATTTGACAACTGTAGCTAAACTAAAGAGATTGCTCAAATCTTGGGTTAACAAGATACAAAACACGCAATCCGTACCTATGTTAGAGAAAAACACCACAAAACTATACCGGAAGTACAGGGGGGCGAAACGCCCCCCTTGCACTTTCATTCCCAAACAATCTTTTTTAACGAGCCTGGTTTATATAAGTTAATTTTAACACTAGTTTTCTTGTATGTGTGAGTGTTTGTTTAAATCACATGTATTTAATAACTGTAGCTAAACTAAAGAGATTTCTCAAATCTTGGGGTTACACTAACCCACGAAAAGCAATCAGAGATCATGTTAAAGAAAAATATCGTAAAACAATGCTTGAAGAAGGGAGGAACGTTTCGTTCCCACCTTTGAACTATAAAACTCATACAATTTACACTAATGAACCAAGGCTATATTCACTTAATTTAACATTAAAAACAGAAGTTAAAACTTACAACTCCCAACACCCGTATGCTAGCCTCTACAAGCTCAGGACTTATACCCAGTTAATGATCTAATAAAAAGCAGAGCCTGATGAACCCAACTGCTTCTAAACAACAGCTAAAAAGTCAACATATTTGAACAATAATTACCTTAATTGTAGCAGCTACAACTCTGTAAAAATAGCCAGAGAGCCATTTTAGCGAAGTTCCAGTACTTTCAACACCTTCATTGGTTTATATTCTTGTTGAGGAATCAGTCAAAGTATCATTTATTTAGTGTTGGTTTGTAACCAGTTTTCTTGTATGTGAGTTAGTTTCAATCACAAGTATTTGACAGTGATATTATTGGTAAAGGTGTAGATGAGGACGATAAGTGTAATGCTTTGAACATAATAAGAGAGGGGGGGGTCAGTTGACTGCTCCCCCTTTAACTTTCAAGATCAGTCTACCTTCATCAATTAATCTGGATTGTACTCTTTTAATTTAACATAAAAAATATATGCTAAAACTTGTAAATATTCTGGAAAGCTAGTAAAACAGAACTACTCCTCTCTAGTTTTCTTGTATGTGAGTGTTTTTTAAATATGTTCAAGCATGTCAGTGGCATGATTTAAGAGTATCTGAGGTCTTGGACTATGTAGAGAAAACAATACCAGAAGGCCGGGGGAGCGAAACTCTCCCACCTATCTTATAATGAACAAACCAAAACTTTACTCACTTAATTCAACATAACAAATAGAATAAAACACCCTGGAGACTAAAAATTTAACTCAGAAGCCAAAACTTTCAAACACCCTGAAAAACTAGTAAGACAGAACTTGTAGTCTGTCCAGTTTTGTAATGTTTCTTCTTTACAGAGTTAGCGTGGGTTAATAAGTACCAAATTGCATTTCAATTGCCCCAAAAACTCTCAAGATATTTAATTTTAAAGGATAGCTTCTTCAATTATTTTGATACTTTCCCGCCGTACAGAGTTTAAGTATTTTTTAAATCGTGGAGGATGTCAACAAGTACCTATATACCAAGTTTCAATTAAATCGGCCCAGCCGTTCTTAAGATATTGATTTTTAAAATATAGTTCCTTCAATTGTTTTGATACTACTTGCAGTACAGAGTTTAGGTTTTTTAAAGATGTAGCAGAGGTAAACAGGTACCTGTATGCCAAGTTTCATTCAAATCGGCCAAGCCGTTCTCAAGATATATAATTTTGAAAATTTGCCCCTTCATTTTTCGAGATGCAACCCGCAACATTTTAGTTAAGATTTTTCATATAGGTAGCTACCCCTCTGAAGTGCCTACACTACGTAGTAGGCAGTTTTCTGGGGTCAAAATGACCCTAGGACCCACCGTTTTTGAGATATTAACAATTTTAAGAAAATCAGACTCAATAAAGAGAAGAAGAAGAAGGAAAAAGAGAGAAGTAGTGGCGCGGAGTGGTGAAGGTGAGAGGGGAAGGTGAGTGGAGTAACATAACATGCAGAATAATACACAAGAGAGAGAAAAAGAAGAAAATCAGAACACACAAGAGAGAAGAAGAAGAAATAAAGCAGTGGATGGGTGAGGGGAAGAGGGGAGGGGAAGGTGAGAGGTGAGAAGAAGAACACGCAAGTGGTAACAGAAGTGAGCAGTAGGAGTCCCGGTGATTAGGCGCTAACATGGAGTTATATGGAGCACAGCTGATGTGGTGGCTTCACTCAGAGGGTCAACCACGTGACCAAAAAAAGGTGGCCATGACCTCAAAAAATTACCAGTGGTACCAACTTAAGAGAAAAAACATTACCTGTGGCCAACCACAACTTAAATTATGTCACGCTAACGTGACCAAGCCCATGTATATAATAGGCAAAGGGTCAGTGTTGCCAACCCAACACTTCCCGACAAAATTTAAGATCATGGACAAAGGGTCAGTGTTGCCAACCCAACACTTCCCAAAAAGGCCATGGACACTTACATTACATGGACACTTTACATTTACTGTTCCATGTTAGGCCCACTCTCCTGGCGCCCCTACTGCTCACTTCTGTTACCACTTGCGTGTTCTTCTTCTCACCTCTCACCTTCCCCTCCCCTCTTCCCCTCACCCATCCACTGCTTTATTTCTTCTTCTTCTCTCTTGTGTGTTCTGATTTTCTTCTTTTTCTCTCTCTTGTGTATTATTCTGCATGTTATGTTACTCCACTCACCTTCCCCTCTCACCTTCACCACTCCGCGCCACTACTTCTCTCTTTTTCCTTCTTCTTCTTCTCTTTATTGAGTCTGATTTTCTTAAAATTGTTAATATCTCAAAAACGGTGGGTCCTAGGGTCATTTTGACCCCAGAAAACTGCCTACTACGTAGTGTAGGCACTTCAGAGGGGTAGCTACCTATATGAAAAATCTTAACTAAAATGTTGCGGGTTGCATCTCGAAAAATGAAGGGGCAAATTTTCAAAATTATATATCTTGAGAACGGCTTGGCCGATTTGAATGAAACTTGGCATACAGGTACCTGTTTACCTCTGCTACATCTTTAAAAAACCTAAACTCTGTACTGCAAGTAGTATCAAAACAATTGAAGGAACTATATTTTAAAAATCAATATCTTAAGAACGGCTGGGCCGATTTAATTGAAACTTGGTATATAGGTACTTGTTGACATCCTCCACGATTTAAAAAATACTTAAACTCTGTACGGCGGGAAAGTATCAAAATAATTGAAGAAGCTATCCTTTAAAATTAAATATCTTGAGAGTTTTTGGGGCAATTGAAATGCAATTTGGTACTTATTAACCCACGCTAACTCTGTAAAGAAGAAACATTACAAAACTGGACAGACTACAAGTTCTGTCTTACTAGTTTTTCAGGGTGTTTGAAAGTTTTGGCTTCTGAGTTAAATTTTTAGTCTCCAGGGTGTTTTATTCTATTTGTTATGTTGAATTAAGTGAGTAAAGTTTTGGTTTGTTCATTATAAGATAGGTGGGAGAGTTTCGCTCCCCCGGCCTTCTGGTATTGTTTTCTCTACATAGTCCAAGACCTCAGATACTCTTAAATCATGCCACTGACATGCTTGAACATATTTAAAAAACACTCACATACAAGAAAACTAGAGAGGAGTAGTTCTGTTTTACTAGCTTTCCAGAATATTTACAAGTTTTAGCATATATTTTTTATGTTAAATTAAAAGAGTACAATCCAGATTAATTGATGAAGGTAGACTGATCTTGAAAGTTAAAGGGGGAGCAGTCAACTGCCCCCCCCCCTCTCTTATTATGTTCAAAGCATTACACTTATCGTCCTCATCTACACCTTTACCAATAATATCACTGTCAAATACTTGTGATTGAAACTAACTCACATACAAGAAAACTGGTTACAAACCAACACTAAATAAATGATACTTTGACTGATTCCTCAACAAGAATATAAACCAATGAAGGTGTTGAAAGTACTGGAACTTCGCTAAAATGGCTCTCTGGCTATTTTTACAGAGTTGTAGCTGCTACAATTAAGGTAATTATTGTTCAAATATGTTGACTTTTTAGCTGTTGTTTAGAAGCAGTTGGGTTCATCAGGCTCTGCTTTTTATTAGATCATTAACTGGGTATAAGTCCTGAGCTTGTAGAGGCTAGCATACGGGTGTTGGGAGTTGTAAGTTTTAACTTCTGTTTTTAATGTTAAATTAAGTGAATATAGCCTTGGTTCATTAGTGTAAATTGTATGAGTTTTATAGTTCAAAGGTGGGAACGAAACGTTCCTCCCTTCTTCAAGCATTGTTTTACGATATTTTTCTTTAACATGATCTCTGATTGCTTTTCGTGGGTTAGTGTAACCCCAAGATTTGAGAAATCTCTTTAGTTTAGCTACAGTTATTAAATACATGTGATTTAAACAAACACTCACACATACAAGAAAACTAGTGTTAAAATTAACTTATATAAACCAGGCTCGTTAAAAAAGATTGTTTGGGAATGAAAGTGCAAGGGGGGCGTTTCGCCCCCCTGTACTTCCGGTATAGTTTTGTGGTGTTTTTCTCTAACATAGGTACGGATTGCGTGTTTTGTATCTTGTTAACCCAAGATTTGAGCAATCTCTTTAGTTTAGCTACAGTTGTCAAATACTTGTGATTGAAACTAACTCACATACAAGAAACGTTGTATGAGTGACAAACTAGTGAAAACACAAGTCACACAAAATAAATGATACTTTGACTGATTGTTCAGGTATGTTGAGTTTTAGCCGTTGTTTAGGTGTTGTTGTAGTTTAGTATTATAACAGTTGGGTTCATCAAACTCAATCTGATCTTTAGTTGTTATTTAGGGGCATGTCTCTGCCTTTATTAGATTATTAGTATGTTGTAACTGAGGTTGTAACATCATGAGTGGATAAGTTTTGCTATTGTGTAGGCTCTGAATTAAAATGTCAAGTTTTTTCTATGTGTTCAGCTGTATGAAAGAACAACACTTGTCACCTTTTACTGTAAATTAATACATGAAGGCATATTTTGAATTTATGATAGTAGGACTAATTTGTAGTATGCATTGAACTGTTTAGAAACCTCTGTTACAGTAGCTAGAAAAGACTTGCAAACACTAACAGAAAAGAAAAGCTATACCCTAGCTTCAAGGGCTGCGAAACGCTCATAACATTACACCAGATAAAGATTCTAAGTGTTGGACCTTGAGGGTCCACAGTTTTTTAATTTAAACTAATGCAGAAGAGGCTGGTGATGGTATTGTATTTTGTAAAGTTAAAACAAATACAGAGATTAAACACTTTAGAGTTCATATGTGTGTTTTTGTTGTAATTAGTTGCTTGAAAAACACTGTTACAATATACCAGCAAACAGAATCAATATATAATTCTACTGTGTTTACTAATCAAATGTTGCAATTCTACATTAGAATGTCAAGTGGTGTATAATATATAAGGTTCTGAATTAAAATGTCAAGTTTCTGGTTAATGTTCAGCTGTATGAACGAACAACACTTGGAGTTTTTTTTTTAGCTGTTTAGTATGGTTAGGGTCTGTAAAGTAATACATTAAGGAAAACTTTGAACTTTATGCTTGTGTTAGCAGGACTAATTTGTTGTATGCATTGAACTATTTAGAAACCTCTGTTACAGTAACAAGAAGATACTTGTAAACACTAGCAGAAAATAAAAGCTATACCGACACCCAAGAGAGGCGAGACGCCTCCCTTTGATAACATTATAGTTGAAGTAGTTAGTAGTTGGGACATGTTTTGTAAACATGATTCTAAGTGTTAGACCTGGCTACACGCCAAGCCCTCTGTTTATGAATTAAAACTAATGCAAAAGAGAAAGGTGCTGGTATGGTATTTTGTAAAGTTAAAACAAATACAGAGTTGTCTTTTTGTTCTAGTTAGTTGCTTTAAAAACTCTGTTACAATACACCAACAAACAGAATCAATAAATAATTTTACTGCATTCACTAGTCAAATATTGTAACCAACACCAACATCGTGGAGTTGACCACAAATGATACACCATGGGGACATATTAAAATACAACAAACATAAAATGCATTCTTTAGAAGGACAGAAATTATACAGTATTTCGCTCTGAGTTGGTTATTTTTGTCTGAGTCTGGGTAGTTCTGCAGATTGATGGTGTAATTTCTCGGTTGAATATGTTCAGGTTCGTTAAAACTGTCTGTCGGGGACCGTGAGGTACTCTGACGATCTAACGTATCGTCAAAATTTACTGAAAATACTCTACCGGGGCTGCATTTAACTTTGCCCAAACCTTTTAAATTTCTCGGCCAAATAATACCGAGTCCGCTAAAACTGTTTACCGGGGGCTAAATTTAACTTTGCCCAAACATTTTAAATTTCTCGGCCAAACAATACCAGGTCCGCTAAAAACTGGTTACTGGGGTATGTTTTTCATTAATAGAAACCTTAAGCTATAAAATACCTCCAAGTCCGCTGAAAACTGTCCACCAGGGACAAATATCTATCTATCTCCGGTCAAATGTTTCCAAGTCAGATGTTCTCCTGTGATCAGTGTTTCCAACCTCGGTCCATTGAGACTCCACAGCTACCGTCTAGATCTCCGGGCATTCTGTGATAAACCCTCGGCAAGTGTATGTTTGCTTGAATGGGGTTTGAGACCATTCGTGCATGAGCACCCAGGTTCAACCTTTATTTCGTGCGTGAGCCAATCCAGATTACCTGGTTGACGCCCAGTACAAAATAAAAGTCCTCTCCCTTTTAGCAAACGAAAGGATAGAGTTTTTTTTATTTGCTTTATATTTATTTGTTTTTTTTTTGCCCACCGGATTGTTCCAAGGAGTAGCCTGTGCGTTAGCAAGGCTTCTCAATGTACAAAATCCTTCATTCACACCGGCTTGTTCAAAGGAGTAGCCTGGGTGTTGGCCAGGCGCCTCAATCTACTAGATCCTTCATCACACATTCACACCGGCTCGTTCGAAGGAGTAGTCTGGGTGTTAGCCAGACGCCTCAATCTACTAGATCCTTCATCACACATTCACACATACCCGTTCAAAAGAGCAGCCTGGGTGTTAGCCAGACGCCTCAATCTACTAGATCCTTCATCACACATTCACACATACCCGTTCAAAAGAGCAGCCTGGGTGTTAGCCAGACGTCTCAATCTACTAAGTCTTCTCATTCAGGTTTACGGGGTTTTTCGTCACCCGCGCCAGTGACCTTCATTCACTCACATACACTCATACAGTGGGAATTTGTGATTTTAAAACTAACATTTAAAATGAACTTTCATCTTTCATATTTGTGTAGGTAAGGTAAAACTTCTCCGGCAACAGACTTCTTACTAGCAGTCTTGCTTCGGGAGTAGTCGACTTTAACATTAAAGAACATAATCCGGCTTCGTTTATGAAAACAGTTGTTTTCTCAATCGGTCCAACACCCTGTTTTTGGGCCTCAGAAAAACTTCCAATTGTTAATTTATCATTGTCATCTACATGTTTCTGAATTGCACTACAGCAATTAACATGCTTAAGAGCAGACGCCACATCTTTAGCTTTAAACCATGGCTTTCCTTCATTACCAAACAGAACCAATACCGGTTTGTTATTAAATGTATAGTATTTAGCAGCCATGTCACAATTACGTTTTTACAGACAAAAACAGCGCAGAAGCACGTCTGATCAGTACCGTGACTCAGAGTAGAATGATGTAACTGTACTAGTCACAAGAAGTATGTACAAAAGTAACACTGCTCCGTAGGGAAAAGTGTCATCTTTATCGACGGTAGCAACTAGGAATATAGACAAGTGATACTTCAAGATTTAAAACCCCAGATAGTTTCTCAACGTTACAAAACATTTCTTCAAAGTGATCATCAAAAACTGTCGGTGTTAGATTAGCTAATGGCATGTAAGGTATGTCTCCTGATGCACCCGTGTGCTTTATTGATACTCCGATGTAGGTGTTTGATGAGGAGTTCTCCGTTATTTTATCTACTATATACTCCGAAAACACCAAAGGCCATTCCCGTGCATTTATTGAACCTGTAAGTAAGAACTTAAACTCTGAGCGTGTAATATTAAATTTTACATTTTCATTTAACCTCTTTTTGTGTATAAGCTGAAGAAAAACCTGTTGGTTAGCGGATGTATTATGTTCAGCAGACATTCTACAAGAAAATAACAAAACAATATACAACTGAGTGTAACAGCACAAACACAACCGTTCAGTACCGTGTCTCAGAACAGAATGAGGTAACAGAGCTGATGTTTAGAGGTATATACGCTTAGTACCCGTGTGATGGTTCCATTAGTTTTTGTTTTTTAAAGCCGAAAGGCAACGTGTCGTGATCATCATTAAATTTTCTCTTGGGCCCTGTAATTCTAAACTTTTTAATTTCGCTTACTGTAACGACTTCTCGTGTCTTTGTTCTCCTGATTCTATTCTCTTCAATTTCTAGTATTTCATCAGCTTCATTTAGTACCATCTTTTTTAGAGCTTCAAAGTTTAATGTTTCGGAGGTTTTCATGTTTAATGTTAGACCCTTGATTTTACAAACTGATTCTAACTTTTGCTTTTTGGTTGACCAGACAAGGTAAGCGTAGGTCTTTGGTCCCCCAGAAACAAACTCTACAATATAAGAGCCGGGCCCGTACTCATCTGCCAATTCATCCGTCATTTCCCCGAGGTAATCCCCCGTAGGAACCTTATACAACCCATTACGGTATAAATAAATACACGAATCTGTATCATAATACAAGACCTGCCCTCCAAGAGAATCTAGATGTTCATAAAGTTTAAGTCTCGCGTGAGCTGTAGTGTAGGCTGCAATTACAACATTTACAGTTTTTAGAGCCTCACTAGCTTCATCAACATTCTGCCAATTAACTAGCAAAACTTCTTGGTTTATTACTTCAGCATACTTTACATTTACTTCTGGTTGAGTTACCAACTTGAATAATTCTTTAGAGTCTCTGACGATTGAAGTTTTTGTCATGTTTTCTCTTTGACCAAACTTGCCCCAGAATGAATTTAACATTAATTTGGCTACTGATCTAAGTCCCCCGTTTTTACAAATTTTATCTTTCTCCATTTGAATACCCTCACGCTTAAAGAAATCATAAACATACTTTTCTTTATCCTCCTCTGTCATACACCAGGCGGGATAGCCTGAGGCTTCCTGCTTTACTTTCAAGAATTTATTAATGAAATCTGTAAACAAACCTCCATTTTCATAAGTGGCTACCTCGTACTCCCACAACTCATACATGTCCAAAATCACATAGCCCTTTTCTACAGCTTTCCTAATTTCATCCATAGTCCATGTTCCTACCATTGCCCTTTCCTCACTCTCATGAAAACATTCCCCTTGGTTTAAAGTCTCCCCGCAAGTTCTACACAACACAAACATTAATTTATTATTCATTTTAGCGGGGAGTACGGGGTGATACAAGTTGTAAGGAGGTAGAATCTTACATTTCAATAATCCCTCTACTTCAAGACCTCTCTCTCGGCACTCATTTCCAACATAAATAGTAGGATGACCCACGGGATACTTACAATATTTATTCACAAACGGATAAAGGGAGCAAACATCAACATACTGTATCGTTTCTCCCTCTTCACATTTATGATATGTTTTAGTATTACCTGTCCTGCCTCCAAAAAAGGAATCTCTAGGATTGAGTGGAAGTGTGTTTAGAATGGACAGTTGGTTCAAGTGATTTAATTTATTATCTTTCTTCAATTTATTAAATTTACATTCCCACATCTCTACAACCTCATAGTTATTAAATTTTGCCATTTTGGACTTGGTTCTCTCGTAACGGAGATGCAAGCTGTCTGAAGGATCCTCCGGCAGAGGTTCTTCTCTGCTGTATTGATAACATTTCGGGCAACCGTGCCAGTAACACCCGTGAAACTCGTAAATCCGTTCCCCGTCAAACCCATCAACTTTCATTCCATTAATTTTAACTTCTTTACCCCGGCCCGCGTGTTGAATCCTCAACCCTCGTTTCTCCTCCTCCCATGCTAACCATTGTAAAGCAACGGCTGACTGATTGTCAGTCAGTCTGTAACCGTTTTTAGGAATCAAACCTATTGTGTTTGGTTTTAGAAAGTTACGCCGAAAAGCTAAGTTACAGGCGCTAGCAATAGTTACGGCCTCGAGAAAAGGATCTACGTTACATTGTTCAAGAAGCAAGGCTCTAAATTTTATACACGCTTGGGCTAGGATTTCCACGTCAGAGATACAATACTCCAAGATTTCTTTTTTGAAATCAAACACGTAATCTTCAGCGACTCGTTCGTCGTACCAAATCTCGAAAGCTTCGTGAGGTTTCTCAAACATTGATTCCGGGCAGTAATACTTTTTGTCGGGTATCGGGCCTACATAATTTTGGTTTGCCACAGTGTTAAAAAGATGCGGGAAATAACCTTTCTTTTTCTCGGGAGGCAGATCAAAAGCTTTAGGGAGTGCAGCGAGGGCCATGGGAAAATAACTAAGTGAGTCAACAAACCTTACGTTGGCTACTTCAATCAAAATAGCTTTAGTTCCCCGAGGAGTTATTTTTGGTGTAAATTTAGTTTCTTCCATGATGTACTGTAGAATGAATTGAAAATCAAAACCCTGCCCGTTGTGAGCAATCACACAAATATCTTTAAATTTCTTTCGAATTCCCATTACATAGTCCATGAATTGTTTTACTGGTTCTTTTTCAAAGACTCTTTGCCTCTCAGAACAGGTTTCACACTCACCCTCATTAACACATTTAAAACAGTATTGTTGCGAGACGCACAGGTTAACTTTATGCAATTTTTTATCAGGATCTGAGGGAAGAGACTCATCCTGCCTCGTTTCAAAGTCAAAAAATATGAAAAGAAAATCTCGGTCTTTCGGAATTTTCCTATCTACCTTTATGAAACACTGATGCGCGGGGTCTTTGAACGCTTCGCAGGGGTTACAGTAAACTTCTCCGCATACGTGAGCTGTCTTACGTTTTCTTGGATATATCATTTTGTTACATTCGCGGCAGAACTTTATAGATTTACATACTTGCCCTTGATGGGCTATTAAACACCGCTCATTTTTGAAGAAGCGGTTGCAAAGACGGCATGTGATGCCTCCGTGTTCAAGTTTACAGGGCGGAGAGATAGAATGGCAAGACGGGCAGATGTTAGAGCATCGATGCTCACCCTTGTTATTGTAGGGAATATGACAGGCTTCACAGAAATAATAACATACGAAAGCAGCAGTTAAGTTTGTAATTACATTGTAATGCCCGTTGTGAAAGAGCAAGTTAATTTTAAATTTAGCGTCTTCATTACCTCCCTCAAAGTAAATATCCCGGCCTTTTCTATCGTAACTGTAGACTGTTATTCTGTATTTTTTAAGATGTGACTGGAATTTTTCAAGCTCAGGGATGCCAGCGCCCTCCTCCGGCATTTCTACACGGGCCTTTGCTATGAGTTTATTAGCTCTGAATGTTTGTCTTTTCCCCTTGTCTTTTCGTATAGCGTAGATCTGAGGATCATTCTTTGCATAAGCCTTGCCTACCACCAGTGCTCTAGCCAAACATAAATTGTCTTTATTATTAATTACAACAATTCCCTTCCTAGCTTTACATTCCTCGTCAAACGTGTTGTACATCTCTGGACGTACTCTCCCTTTACCTACGGGGACATTTACCCTCGTAACGTCAATTCTAAAAGTGTCGCTAGAGGTTAAAGATTCAGAGTTACTTTGAATTATGCCTCCAAAAATATCCCAGAGAACATCACCGCTAACTTCAGAGACAGGTCTCAAAGCTACGTACCCCGGTTCAGCACTTTTTAAACTTATCGATTGCATTTTAAACCCAAGATAATCAGTGGGTACAGCGTTGGCTTTAGCCTTTTCAACAATTTGATTAAAACCTTTACGAATCCAATCAAACTCAGAGATACCTCTTGGCGGTTTAGTGAATTTGAAAACAGTTTCCAACCCGTACAACCTGAAGTGTCTAACATAGGTTTCAGAGGTACCAATTAAATTTACTGGGCTTTGAGAGCTCTTTTTAATGTTGGAAACTTCCATCCTTTAACAGAGAATGAAATACTGAAAACAATCTGAACTGTAATACACAACACTCTAACGTTTAAAGAGATCAAATACACCAGCCAGAGTCAAGTTCACACCAATATAACTGAATTAATAGCGCAGAATCAACAAGACAATAATAATTTGTGCAAGAGAACACTTAACAATTACGCAGAAGCAGCATAAAACACGTCTGATCAGTGTGACGACTGAAGCAGAATGAGGTAGTAGAGTCTATGTTTAGAGGTATATAGTATGTAGGAGAGCACTGGACGTATGTATAACTACACAAGTCAAAAAACACTAACACCCAAACTACACAAGTCAAAGCAGAGCTACAAGTTATGATGAAGGTAATAGAGGTAGCAAACAATACTCTAACCAAGAACAAGACTAGAGAGTGAGATTAATGGTGTAAGGATATGTTAGTCAGGTAAAACAATTAAATACAACACTACTCTAGCCATGTACGCAAGATTACTACAATACATGAGAATTAAAACTACTACAATACAAGAAAACTAAAATCATTATAATCAAATGTAATATTTGCCAAGTGCAAAATCAACGAACGGAGTAGCGCATGGACCTCTGACCAGTGCAAATGCAAGAGACAGAGTGAAGTTAACGCTTGAGAATAAAAAGCGCTAAAAGTCTCGACCAATCAGGGCACAGAACGCTAATTACAACCAATAGAATGCATTTTTATTATAACCAATTACAGAGCAGTATTTTAACTAGTTACAACGAGTTTGCTGCCAGAGACTTCTTTCGAATGTTGTGGATAGATACGCAGAAGGAAGTAAGATTATTTACGCAGAAGGGAGTGAAGGTTGTGGAGGATAGATGTACAGAAGGCTAGATGATTAACAACAGAAGGACACGAGGGTAAAATAATTACCACAGAATACTTGATGATTAACAACAGAAGGACACGAGGGTTAAACAATTACCACAGAAGGCTAGATGGTTTACAACAGAAGGACACGAGGGTTAAATATGTAAAAGGAAACGTAGGTCAAATAATTACCACAGAAGACTAGATGATTAACAACAGAAGGACACGAGGGTTAAATAATTAACCATAAAGGCTGCAAGAAATAGATAGTTGTCACAGAGGGTAGCAGAAGATAGATAGTTGCCAAAGAGGGTAGCAGAAGAGTCGCAGAGGGTAGCAATTACACCCCAATTCTATCCTCCATAAGAGTACATGTTATTCTATTCCCCCATAAGAGTCCATGTTAATCTATTCTCCATAAGACCCCATGTTATTCTATTCTCCATAAGACCAATGTTGGACCCAAGGTGCCCGCCCTAACTACTAGTAAAATTTTATTTTTCTCCATTGGAATCAGCTTAAAAAGATGCACAATATGATGTTTTAATCATTGCTCTACGTCAATTTGTTACTGAGATATTGAAAGTGCTAAACACAGTACGTTGTCCAATGTTATTCTTATGGAGGATAAGAAAAATTGTATATCTCGCTTATTTATCAACTTATCCTGACGAAACTTAATATATTGCTTCATTTCATTGTGGTATATTGATATTTGCACAAAAACCCATTTTTGGCTGATAGTCCCCGTAGCAGCAAACCTGCATACCCAGCCCCATGTTATTCTTATGGAGAATAATTAACGTGTTATCTCCTTTAATTATGAACATAAATTAATAGAACTTGGTATGTGGCTTTACCTAGTTGAGTTATATTGATATTTGTATAAAAGCCCATTTTTAGTGTTCCTTATTTCAGCAAACCTGCATACTCATCCGCCATGTTATCCTTATGGAGAATAATTAAAATGTCATAAATCGTTTATTTATGAATGTATATTGATGAAACTTGGTATGTTGCTTTATGGTGTATTAAGATAAATTAATATGCATTGGAAATTCGCTGAGTATGCAGGTTTGTTGCTACGGGGGTATTGTTAATTTTGCGTGACACTTTTCCGAGTTTTAAAATTAGGGAATCAAACAAAACTTATTTACCTGACGATGAAGAAATGGACGAATAAAGTAAAATTGACTCCACTGTTACTTACCTCATATTATTTTGTCATCGCCTACATTAGTAGTGTGGGTTTGTAGGTTTTGCGCCGGAAGTGACGTCACATCCGGTGAGTGACCGGATGCGCTGAGTCATGAAAGACGTCATCTGAGGCTGAGCCAGTGACGTAGGCGGTTTTGTGACGAAATGAGTAAAAGTTCAAAGTTCAAGGTCACGGTGAAGTTTTTTAAAAAAAATCTACCTCGCACTCGTAAAACGATTGTGATTCGATAGTTGTCATTCGATAAAATATCGAATGAAAACAATCGAATGAAGCAATCGAATGATACGAGTGCGAGGTAGAACAATTACAAATATTACTTTATTTTATTTACAATAATTCATATTACAAATATTACTTTATTTACAATAATTCATGTTTACAATAGTTCCCCGTTGTTCGTTGTCATCGATGTTGTTGATCCGGACGAGTTGCGGCCATCAATTTGCTTTCTGAAGAAAGACGGTAGATACTTCGTTCCCTGCGCAGAGTCCATGTTGTTTTTTGATGCGTAAAGTTCCAAAGATAAATCGTAACCGGACGCAATAAGAAGTCTTAACTCTTCACTAAACACCTCGAGGTCTTGGTAAGTCGCAAGATGAATAGAGTCATAATGAATACACCTAATTTTAATGGACATTTTAATATAATGTTTTACGTTTGTGAAAAGCACTCGATGTTCACCAGTCGAGAGCCGGAGGTGTACTGACTATTCGCTAGCTAGCGTTTTGGTATCAAACAAAATGGTGGGGGTAAAAGTGTGGTGGGGCGGAGCAGATGGCGGGCGGCAGATGGCAGGCGGCAGGTGGCAGCTGGTGCGAGGCAGATGGTTGCTACTACATTCGCCGCCACAGTAATGCAATCCTTCGGCGTAATTCTTGTATTTTATCTTGTCGGTTCATTTGATACGTTTTACATCTACATATGCAATAGCTAAAACACTTGCACTTACGACAAGCTTTCCCGTCAACTTGATCGCCTGGTATTTTAAAACATTGTAACTCGCAACAATATGTCTTCAAATTGTTATCGAAAAATAAATTGTTCATAGGTGGCACCGACATGTTAGCTGCAGCGTGTGTTAGACAAGACTGAGACTAACTTCACTGCTCCCTCTCTTTTATACCTCTTCATAAGTTAACCCTGAATGAAAGTTCAAGGTCACCCATTCGAATTTAAAAAAAAGCAACACAGCAGTATATAAAATAATATACTGCTGTGTTGCTGTTTTCTTTATTTTTTTTTCATATTTTTTTTTTTTATTTTTCTTTTCTTTATTAAACAAACATTTTACAATACAATAAACTTAAGTTTAACATTGATGACTAGAAATACAAACAATAAAATACAAACAGAGAAATACAAACAGACATTATGTACAAGGATGCATGATGTGCAGAGTGAGTTCCGTTGAGTTGTTGCCGCTTACACCGTGTAATACCAAATACAACGTCCCCGGTTGAATATCTCGCAAATCTTCATTCTGTAGCAGTTGAACAAATCGTTTTGGAAGAAATACTTGAAACTTCGGCTCATCTCCTGAAGTTAAAGGTGCTTCGCTCAATGAAACTAGAATTGCTTCTCCATGTGTGGTTTCCACTTTCTTGATGTTATGAATAATGTAGTGTTTTTGTTCTTTTAATTCTGAACACTTTTTAGTTAGCAGAAGGTCGGATTTTGAATGAGTGTTGAATTGATCAACCAGTGTTTGTAGAAACTGTTGTGATGCCATCTTCGTCAGTGGTGGTTGCGATGTCTTCTGTGATGTTGCCTCTTCGGAGTCTCGAATAATACTCGTGCTGGAGCGGTGTTGGCTCCTCGTATTTATAGGCCCCGCTACCCCCACCACATTCCGGTTCTTTGCTACCCCCACCACATTTCTGCGTTTGTTCCAAGTAAGCAGCCAAACGATATGCGTTGTGCAATGCGCAGTTTAATTGTCCGTGTTTAGGATCTTTTGCAGCAACACAAATATTACCGAGATTAATGTTAAAGTCCTTACCGATGGTTATATCGAAAACATCACCGTGCGTGTACTTTTGTATCCAGTTCCTTTTTTCTAATCCTCTTGTGTATATATGTGAATATTGTTTGCAAAAGTTAAACATAATACTGTGCAGATTACTGTAGCTTATAAATCCTTCATACCAATGTATGTGATGAAAGTAGTTTGTTATCCATTTGTTTGTACTTTTTGCTTTGGCGTTAAGGTTGTTAAAAGAAAAAGGAGCTTCAAACGTGAATGGGTAAACTACAAATGTAAGCAAGTCTAAAATTACTAATTCCTTGATAATAAACCTATCATCATTATTTCGAAATGCTTGAAATTCTATTACACAAGGCTTTACACTCACTTCTTCATCCCCTCCGCTCATCATGGCACCTAGCGATCAACTAAACTGTTTTCCACACCACGGTAGGTTAAATACCAGGCCGTACAGTTGCAGGCGCGTTGGTGTATATTTAACGTGGGCACCGTCCCCAATAGGCCTACCCCACGTGTGTTCTTCTTTACTAAGTCAAACTTTAGTCTTTTTTAACTTCTTCTTCTTGTGTTTCGTTTTCTTCTTCTTCTTGTTTCTCCGTTTCTTCTTCCTGTGTTGTTTCTTCTGTAGCTTCTGTAGCGATTTCTACAAGTGGTTCAAAATCCTTTAACTTTCTCCACATGCAAACTTCATGAGGTATTCTATTAAAAATAGATGTATCCACAGGTCCGTACACGATGGTGCTATCAGGTTGTTTTTCCAAAGTATCGACCAAATATTCTTTAATAATAGCGCTTGCAAATACCAACTGTCTCATGTACCTTGTAATAGGTTCTGTTGCGTAGTTTAAAACGTAGAATTCTTCACGTGACAGTAGAATCTTATTTTCATGTTGAGTCAAGTCTCTAATTCGCACTTGTAGTTGTCCACGATGTTTAACAATATCGATTTCATTGTCACAATCCAAAAGTCGAATATGTGTTTTCCTTCCACACAAACTGTTAGTTAAATAACATTCTATTAAATGTACATGTTTCAAAAATGACTCCCAAGCATTTTGCGAAAATAAAACCTTTTTTGTTCCATGGTGTAGTATTACTGTGGGGGAATAATCCAATGACTTCATCAATCCAACTGATACACTTTTACTGATGCATGCTGAGATGGGGTAAAAGATTCGCAAAAAAACTTCAGTTAAAATGTGAGGAGGAATATTTTCTTCAACTTTCTTCTTCCTCTTTGGTACTACCTTTGATGGGTCTGCATTACTTTCCTCCTCTCTATCTCTTTTACCAAACTTTAAAAATGCAGTTATTTCCTTGATGATTTCTTCTTCACTAGTATTATCACGTTCCAATAACGGTGCTACCTCTGCATCACCTTGTACAACAGATGGAGAACTCATTTTGTAGAAGATGTTGCCCATGCGACGATAGACGATCAACTGAAGACCTGCATTGTTGCTCCGCTATTTATAGGTTAGCGACAGTGGCGGTGCCGGTGGTGGTACAACGTTTTACAATACCGTCTTTACGATACCAGTCAACGGTGTGTATGTAACAATTTTATCGTGCAAAATTAAACAATACGCAGATGTATTTGCAGGTACGTTTTCTTGAAATTCCATTTCTATTTTTATATCAACACTAGACGATTTTACAGATTCGTTTTGTTTGGAGCAATCAATTACAACAATCGGAGCTTTCGATTCAAACTGTACGGGAGATAGTAGAGGTGTGTTTGTTTTGCCGTAATATGAATTTTGGAACCTAGCGTACATATCTTATAAAACACTGTACCTTTTTTTATCAAAAGAGATATTAAAGTTGTCGTAGGGAAAGAATTGTGAATTCAGGAACACTTTACAGTTTGTTAATTTACAATGGTCAAATTCACCAGCATTTTCAGTTAATATACTTTTTTTCTTTGTTTGTAATCCAAAGATTACATATCTCGCTTTTTCCAAATGAGTAGAAGTTTTTACAGTCCATGTATGCCGTTGTGTTGAAGGTAAAACGGGGTATTCATGAAACTCCCAGCTTCTGAATGGCATTACAATGTCTCGATCTGATTTTAACTTTCTTAATAATGTAATCCTGTGTTCATCATTTAGTCGCACATGTGGTACTCTCCAAACAATCTTGTCTAATGTTAGTTTCCAGTCTAAATTGGCTTCAGTTGTTCCAGCAGATGCTTTAATAATATCATTATCGTTTGATGACCTTAATAAAACTAGTTCTTGTTTTACATTTATTATTATTCTTCTGTAATCTTCAGCAAATCCTAAAAGTAATCTTAAAGGTACGTAAAAATCAAAGTTTCCCGAGGCGTCAGGAGTAATTATACTTTTGTCTGGTGCAACCCATCCTGCAACAGCTAACAGATTCTTCTCATTTGGTGTTAAAGACGCTAATCCTTTTAATGTACTGGAAATTCCAACCTTTTTTGTTGAATCGACTGTAACTCCTGAAATTTCATATCTAATCTCGTCAAACAAAAATGCCATAGGATTATTTATGAACGGAACAGTGGTTCCAACAGTACCGTCAGCTTTTGTTACTTTTCCTTCAATATATAAATAACTTTCGCATGGAAGAGTATAAATGTCTTGTTGTTGTATAGGAATCCTAATTTCATCGTTATTGTTTAATTTGGACGAAGCGTAAGGGTTGTGCGTGTGATATTCCTTTTCCCATAAGGTCTCGTCGAATGTTGGGCCCTGCGCTATATCCAGTATATCCATTGTTAATGACCTTTAATCCAATTTCTTCTAGAAAACGAATGTTGTCACTTGTTAATCCTTCTACAGCTGATGAGCTACTGACCTCTTTGCTGGTTGGCTCTCTCTTTTTAAATGATAACCCCATTATCTAAGCGGATGATTTTATATGTATTCTTACAGTAATAGCTTCTCCTCGAAAGTCAATAAGGTTTCCGTCTTGATCCACTATGTTCAGCACGATGTCTGAAATGAAACTGGTGTTTAACGGTAGGTACACAAGGTTTTGAGGCTTTTCTACTATCTTGAAACCCGGTGCGACTGATGGGTAGAATGTGTGTAATATATGCCGATTTTCTCCATCTCTGTAGGATCCTTGTATAATGTTACATGTAATGTCTATGCTGTTTACTTTGATGATCGTCACAGTTCTATTCCCAGAATGAGTTGTATTAGGTTCTAATACCTTTGTTTCCTTAGAAAACCCCAATAAACTACCAATTGAACGTTCTTGGCCAAAATCAATATAATACTTAGAAGTAATTTCGGCTTTCATTGTATTGTTATTGCCTTTTATCGTTATATTTTCTTTTCCCATATGTTTTTGTATAACTTCATTTATATTATCAATTTCATAAGCTCCTGTTGGTAAACTGAATTCTTCCAAAGCTGAATATTTTCCTTTATTATCTTTTGTCTTGTAATAATGTATTTTGTTATTAATTCCTTCACTAACGTTTGGAATAGAGTTATATGTTGTTAAATCCAATAATGCGGCTTCCCATAGTCTTCCTTTTTGCAAACGTAGCGCTGGAAACAGAATACTGCGCAAAGTACATGAGTTACCGGTTAATGACACTGTATACGAAGACATCTTAAAGTTGACTAACACTTTTAGCTAAAAAGTCTAAACATAAATGACCGCAAATGGATGTATCATCAGGTTGTTTTCTTGTATAATTGTAAAAAACATTTTCTGCCGCACGAAAGTATTGTTGAAGTTCTTTCGGTGGTGGAAGGTTTCCAAAACTGTCGAAATAATAAATCGTTTCACCAAGTTTCTTGTAACACACCCAATGAGTGCCTAATCCTTCACTATTATCCAAATTTACTATACCAGTCTCATTTTTCCACATTTTAACCGGTAATTCATCTTTCATAAATACTCCTCTAAAAAATGGGATTTTCAAACAAGAAGCATATGTAATCAGTTCTTCATTGGTTAATTCTTTGTTTTTAATTATTAATTCCTCTTTCTTATTTAATACACACGATACGGTCTTAGGTATAGTCCTCCTCCCTTTTTTATCATTGACCATATTGTTGGTTTCTTTTTACCTTTACCACTAGTAGATCGACGTTTTCTTCTGATATTACCTCCTTGTTTCTTAGCGGGTCTTTTCCCACGCCTTCTTCTCTTTCCTCCTCCAAACGTAGTTTTTGCTTTCATTGCTGCTGTTACTGCTAAAGACGCTGCTTTTTCACCAATACTCGCGTCACTAGATTTTACTCTTTGCCAAGCTTTCTCAGAAAGTGCTCTATCTGCTATTGATCTATTTTTTGTATCACCAAATTTGGAATACGCTATATCGTGCTGTTTACAGGCCTGATCAAGCTTATTTATTCCAGGATCTCCTCTAGCAAGCCGTTTCTCTAATTTGGTTCCAGGACCACAATATTGATATCCTCCAGGTAAATGTAATTCCACAGGTAATAAATAAATCGCCTTGTTAACTATAGCTCCAACCGGTTTACTTAATAGAGAAAATGCTGTTGATGCTATTCCCCTTCCTCTCTGTAATCTCTCTCGATTATGACTGATGCGTTTAGCCCTCGGCATGACTATTTATAGCCAAACTTACAATCAGTAGGTGCACTCTATAAATGTTTTACAATGAATGTAATATTAGTCTTGGCTTCTTGTATTATATATACTGTTTAAAATCCATTTATTATATAGAAATGGATTAATTAATTAAATGTAGACATAATAAATAAAAGTAGTAAAAATAGAAATAAGGTGTAATTGAAGATGTTTTAAATGTTTCTCCGCTGGTGATGGTATCGTTGTTTTCGGTAAAATGAATAAAATCTAAATAGTTGTCATGTTCCCTTAGAAACTTGCCACTTAATCGTTGGTAATTAAATAACACATTCCAGTCTAGTTTATCTTTAAAATTGTCAATGTAATTTTCAGAGAGATTTTGATATTTACTTATTACTTCCCAACAGTTATTAAAATTTGATGTCATCTCTACAAGGAAGTCTTCTGAAAACTGTTGTCTTTGTAAAATATGAATCCAGTTAACTCTGTGAAAATAAATTCTTAACATAGTCATTGTGAAGAGGTAGTGTATGGAAAGTTGTTCCCAATCCATATATCTATCAAACCGTTGAACAAAACCATCTGTCAGCACTCCTTGGGGAAATCTCGGCTCTTGAGATATTAAACTCCACGCAGTAATATTGGATTCCATCATCCTCTCTGTATTATCTCTCGAATATGACTGATGCTTTATCCCTTATCATGGGTATTTAAATTCTTTTTTCTCTTATATAATCTTCATCGTTTTCTGTTGGTTCATTAATCACATTCACTTTATCCCCCTTTCCTAATGTCTTGACTTTAGAAGGCTCAGACGGTTTATCTAATTGATTAGGTTTTTCTGGATTGTGTATCTTTTTCCAGTCTAAATAATTGTGGCTGTCAACATCTGAAGCTACAGCTCTTCCTGAAGCCCGATGGATATAATTAAATAAAGCTGCACCAAACCTTTCCATATGTTTTTCATATTCTGTAGTCCATTTCTTGTGTACTATATCAAATATTTTCTTATTTACAGCGTCTCCATCCTGCTCACAATCACCTACATTTGACAATTTTAATTTTTTTACATCATAGCTTGTATCAGTTTCATTCTTTTTGTAAATCGTTAACAATTTTAAAGTCGCTAAATTTACTGCTTCACCATCATAAATGGGATGTTTTATATTGCTTAACCTTTTACCGGAAAATCCCCAATGGTCTTCGTGTACAATCGGGGTTATTTTATCCATATATTGTACCGTAACCGCATCAGAAGACAAAAGCGGATCACTAACATTTTGAATTACTTTTCCTTCAAAATTATAATTACCATCAGGTGTTAACGGAAACCCAGCTCTTTTTTCACTATATCCAGATTTTACTCCAAACTCGGAATACCGTCCAAACTTGTCCACACTCATGATGTAACTGAATCGCTATCGTTTAGGTTCTTACTATATATATACGTCTACTAACAATTATTTCTCGTTTTCGCAGTTCATCAACCAAAGCTACCCATTCGTTTTCTAAACCAGTGTGCCCGGCTTCCATAGCTTCATGTAATAACCTCATTCGATCAACTAACTTATTTATATCGTTGTAATATATTATATTGGTTTTATACAAATTTTTCAATAATCCCCTTCCAGATGTAGTAGGATCAATTGTTTTTCTTTTTTTATGCAAAACATTTAATTCAGCAGAAGATAAAGCTCTTCTTTTAATTGGAGCTTTATTTGATTTCGAGGGGAAAAGACTAGATATAATGTTTGTGTATTTTATTGACCTGTTTCTATGAATAGGTAGGTCTTTGGAATATTTTTTTCAATGTGCATTTGTATATTCTAGTATATTTTTAAACAATTGTAAATCCTTTTTAGTATATTTACCAGGATTATTTTTAAAGATGAGTTCAAACAAACCTGTTGTACCTTTATATTTCTTATCACCAATAACTATATCATCATTTTCGTTTATATCTAACTTGCTATCTCCAATCATTAATCCTTTATCCTCTATTCTAGCTCCATATGTATGATAATTTCGATTAGCATGTGTGCCATGTAACATTTTTAATGTATATTTTCTTCCAAGTGTTCCTTTAAACATAATATCTGTGCCTAGTTTGCTTAAGTTGGATGGGTTGATATCCTCTTCTTCTGCTCTTGTATCTTCCGCACTTGTATCTTCTGTACTTGTATCTCCTGCAACGTCCTTTTCCCTTAAATCTCCTATATCTCCGCTTTCTTCATACTCGTCGCTTTCTTCAGATGTTTGTAACTGGTCAAAACTTTCATCATTCTGAAATTCTTCTTCATATTTGGAAATTGGTAGCATTTTGTCTCCTTCGAAGCGAATTGAAGGTTTTTCCATATTTTGTGCTAATCGCTTTAAAGGTTCAGTAACAGGTTTGAATGTTGTTTCTAAAAATTGCTCTCTTTCATTTATACCTGATTTTAAAGCTCGGTTTTTTTGTCTAATAGAATCACTAAGTGATTTTATTTCTTTTAATAGCTTTTCCTGGTTAACCATCTTCACACCTTGACGACTTGTACAGTAATACCGCTCTTCAGTGTAGTAAAACAAATTTATCAAAACCTATTCTATAACGGCCGTCTTTTATAGCTTGATCTTTCATAATAACCAAAAATCCATACTTTTCCGCCCATGCTTTTCCGCAAAGCTCTTTAAACTTTTCAAATGTCATATCAGCATTCACATGATCGTTATATATATGTTTTAGGTTAGTATCATCTTGTTTAAATACGATTAAAACATTTGCATTATCTCTGATAAGTTGTTTTGGGATTTTGCTATAAGTTTGTCCTATATATATGCTATCGATGTTATTATGTCTTCCCATGGCAAAGTAGTTTCTAATAGTATCCTGATTTTCACAAGATACATCGTCAAATATAAATACAGAATACGGTTTCGCTTCGTTTGGTTGCATAATACTATCACTAGCGTTAAATTTGTAAAAATTAACATCGGACACATCAGATAGGATTTTATCCAGCAATTGATACTTTGGTTGTTGTAGGGACTTTGAAAAAATATATAGGTTATTAAACCTTAATCCCTGCGGATTAGTGATCAAATTAAAGACAACATTAGTCTTTCCACAGTTTGAGGGGCCACTTACTATACATCGAACAGTGTTTGGAAATAAACTACCGTGTTTACCATTGTTGATATTTACGTTATCCACAGTTAAATCATCTATGTTATTAATATTGAATCGATCTTTATGGTGAATAATCTCCATTCTGCTCAAAGGTTAACGATGAAATGAGTTGCTTGCATTAAACCAAGTCCTTTATAGGTATCCATGAATCCTCAGTTTTGTTAAACCCTAACCACCGCACTTTAACTGCGTCCTTTTTTCTTTGTAACACTTTTTCAACAAGATATACATCACCTACTGTTGACTTTAACATTTCATGTCCATAAAATGCACCTTGCAACAAATCTCCTTTGTTATCTTTTAGAATATACGTTTCAGGTACAGTCGGTTGCACTTTATACACTGTAAAAACTTCATTCGTCCAATTGGGAAGGTATTTCTTGGTAAACACTCCCTTATATTTACTAATCCGTACTTTATCACTTACATTAAATCTTCTTGGCTGCATTTTTTCTACTTTAGGCTTTGTATTTTTCTTTATGCGTTTTAATACATCTTTTGCATTTCTTCTATTTACTTTGTTAGGTTTCATACCAATAGTTCTATGAAACCTGTTGTTATAATCATTTATTAATTGTGGTAAAACATCATACCATACGTAAGAACCTCTTTTTGAAAATTGTTTATACAGTGCTCCTTTCAAGGTTCTATTGAATCTTTCTACAATAGCTGCTTTTTTCTCTGAATTTGTAGAATAATGATTTATTTTATATTTATTCATTAACTGTGCAAAGTTTGTATTAAAGTATTCTGTTCCATCATCAGTTTGTAAATGTTTAATTTTGTTTTTATCTCTTTTTATAGCTATTTCCATGGCTTCTGTTACGCTTTTACCAGTCTTGTCCTTTAGAGGCAAAGCGTCTGCAACTTTTGTAAAACAATTAATAATTGTGAGTATATATTTAAATCCTTTGTTTATTCTGCTATGCGGTCGCATTTCAATTAGATCCGCTTGATATAGATCATTTATCCCTTTTATAACAGTATTTCTTCTTGGAAACTTTATTCTTGCAGGTTTGTGTAGTTCATTAATAATCTTCTCCTTCAGGTCTGACATGATGGTTTCACGAAGGCAGCTGATATGGTATTAAATATTCTTTGGTATAAATCTCCTTATATATATACATATAGTTCAAGGTCATTTAAAACTTGTGTAAAAAAAGGGGAAACACAGCTTAACATTGCTGTGTTTCCCCTTTTTTTACGGAAAGGAAAAGGATAAAGGATGAAGGACGATGAAAAGGTTACTCGTCAATAGGGTTGAGGGAGTAGTGGCCGAATGGCAATGTGTTGATTTTGTCTGGAAGTGTTTGTCTTTTGTCGTCATTACAGGATAGCGCCTTTTTAACTTCAGTCACGCTGTACAGCTGATGGTTAAAACTTCTGATGGTGTTGAATTTAGCTGTAATGATGTTATCCTCAAATAAGCATTGCTTGTAGTGTTCAAAATGCACTTTTTTCTTTAAATATAAACTCTTTACACCTTTAGCTTTCTTAATATAGCTATTCTTCTTTTCTTCTTCTTCTTCTTTTTCATTATAGAGTTTCAAAGAATATAGTTTTGACATCAGTGCAACAATCTCTTCAAGCAGAACACCATTAGCCTCATCCTTGAATTTGCCTAGTACTTTTTTGTGTGTGTCATTGTCGTAGTTTGGATGATCTTTTGGATAATCGGAGAAATCAAAGTCGTTCTTGTAAATAAATGTACGTAAATCTTTATACATGTCCAATGTTACTATGCGATATATGAAAGCGTCAGTGTCCATATATGTAATAGATATATTTTCTCTTCCGTAGAACGCCACCATTTTGTTGTAGTGAAAATCGTACATGTGTGTTTTTGAGATGTCCAAGATTGACATGCCTATATACAAAGGACGATCCATCTTCACACTCGTCTTCTTCATGGAAACTGCTACAAGTTTTTCATTAATAATTATAGATGTTCCAAAATTTGGCTGCTGTACTAATTTCTGTAATTTTTTTGCGTCGGTAACAAGTTTAACATTTTTGTGTCTTCTTTTGTTTTCCAATGTTTTTCCAAATATCGCATTATTCATTAATTTAAAGAAATCTTTTTGAAAGTCTGATGTAGCTGCTGCTCTTCTGATGGTATTTGAATCAATGTAGGGTTTCAACCAGCATGATTGAGAAAATTCCAAAACTCTATTAATTTTTGTTAAACGTAGTCCTAATTCGATAGCTTGTTGAACCACCTAAAAGTGAGCCACGTAGCGTTGTTTATTATTTAATGTCATCATTAATTTGGGGTGTTTTCCAATTGGTGAAATTTCTGTTTTAGCAAGAAGTGGAAGGTCATAATGAAGATCATGTAAATTTTCTGGGTATTCAAAATCGCAGTCCAAAATATATCCAGTGTCACAATGTTTCGGAATTTGTAAAATATCTCCAATAGAGTCGGGATTAATCCATTTAAAGTTATCAAAAGGAAGTGGGTTTGACATTGCCCATCCGTACAGGTTATTTGCATCGAAATATCCTAAATAGGTTGACGGTTTGGTTTCATCGTAATCGGGAAGGTATTTGTTGTTGGCTTTGACATGTCTGGTAACACTTTGGGTCAATCCGCCTCTTACTCCAGCTTCAACCATTAAAACCATGTCAATGTCTGTTAAAAGTTGGAGCTTGCATTTTGTTTCTTTTAACATGGCTTGCCAAGCTAATCCTGGTGAAGTATACGAATGTAGAGGGTCTAAACCGTATGCAGCAAAACAGGTGTTTCGGAATTCTTCCATTACATCACAAAGAAGAGTTACATCTAATTTGACATAAAAGTCCGAGTAATCTCCTAAGGTCTTCATATCTAACTCGTTCCATACTCGACGTGCATGTTGATAGTCCTCAAGTGATATTTCCGAATCATTAAGTTTATTTTTGAAGTGTTCTGGTGGAGGTAGTGATGTTTCATCAAATCTATGCAGTCCATCTATGTAATCATATGGGAATACTCCTTTTCGAAGAACCAAATCCATTTTACTGTTTGGTACAATTTTGCTTGTTTCGATCAAATCTTCTCTTCTTAAATTTTCTGATAATTTCATAAGGCTGAAAGGCATAAATCTATAGGAATCAATAAATCTAAGTTTTATATTACCGATCTTTTTAGAAAAGCTAATAAATTTTTCCATGGTTGTTGCCAAGACATCTATTGCTCCATTATCCCTCCCTAATTCCGGGATTATAAAGTGAGAGTCGTATCCACTAAGATTATGTAAAACAACGGGAATAAAATTTGGAAGTTTGTAGTTTAAGTTACAAGAGTTACAGGCTGCACCTCTGTAAGCTCCTGTAAGATGATCATGGTCTCGCACTTTAACATTATCCGGTGTAAAGGTGTTAGTACACAGATAACATGTTGTTGCTGAATCGTGTTGTTGAATTTCATCTTCATTCATAGGAATCATCGGTACCACATTTCTGTACATTTCTTCAACTTTCCCAGCTATGATATATAAGTCATCAACGAAGTGTCGAGCTGCTTCTTCACCACGATAAATTTTCGACGTAGACGACAGTTCGTATTTACAAAGATGATCTTCAGAAAGCGTGGACTTTACTATTAAACAATAGCTGTTCGGTGTGTGCTGCTGGTATTTGCTCCTTCTTGTTACGTTCTCTTCTTGATGTTCGAGTGGAAGTAAAGACGCTTCAAAATCAGCGTATACAGCAACAGGTACACGGTATTGTTGTATTACTTTGTCGAATTTTATCTGCGCTCTGCTAGGATGCGGCAATTTAATTCTTACTTCATAGTTTCCACTACATAACCTTTGATGTTCTACTAACCATTCTGAACCTCCTCTTCTTAATTCTTTGTTTACATGACAAAAACATCTTTTACAAATTGTTTTCTTTTCTTCATGTTTAGATAATTGTTTAGAAACAAGAGCTTCAAACTTTTTAATGTAGACATAGTGGGATATGTCCCCTTTAGTGATTAATAGCAAATCCGTATGATCTCTGCGCTCATTTGGTGTTATACGCAAGGGGTACACATTGTTTGACGAATCCAATCCAAATAGGTTGACAGAAGCTGAAGGATTTTGTTTTTCAAATTTTGAAACGTCTGTTATATCAACAGGGTAAGTCATCCCTTGAAAATTATATCTATGTTGTACTTCTTCATAATAGTGACTTGGTCTTTCCGGATGAATTGTTACATATTTGGCCAACATAGCATATTTAAAACACTCAGTATCTTGATTTTGTACGTTGACGCAGGATAAGGTATTTCTAATCTTTGTTGGTAGAGGGATGTAGCTACTTCCTCGAATTCCATAGCCGTGTTTGTGTACTCTTAAGTCTAGCCCTGTGATGCTTAACAAACCCCATCCAGAGCCTCTTCCTTCATGTTCTTGTATTTTTGTCATTAGCTCTTCAAAACATTCAGATACGATTGAATCAATATCTGACGAAAACATAATAGTTCGGTTTTTTGTTAAAAAACCTCTTGGTGAAGTTTCATTTTGAATGTTTGTAAATAAAGCATCCATTAATAGTCCAAATTTGATAAAATTTAATCTTTTTAATTCATTTTGCAAAGTGTTGCTTACCAATCCTTTTGTGTTATTTAAAAATTCTTTGAGTTGTAATTTTGCATTGTCAATTTTGAAGTGGGTTACTACATTACCCGGAAGTGCTCGGGCATGTAGTTCTACATTTACTGCTGTTGATGCTGAAGGACGGTGAAGTGTAGACAGAGCATGCGTAGAAGTCGATGCATGAAGTGTAGACAGAGCAGGCGTAGAAGTCGATGCAGCTGATGATGTTGAAGGACGGTGAAGTGTAGACAGAGCAGAGGTAGAAGTCGATGTTGATGGTGCATATTGAATAACACTCGGTCTGGAATTTTGGTGTTGAGCTAACATTTGATCTATTTCTTTCAATTCTTCTTCTTCATATTCTTCATCTTGGTTGTTGTTATGTTTTAGTTCTTTATGAATCATTAAAAGAAATTCATCCTTAAATGAAGACTTGCAAATATTGCAGCGATGCATAATATAGGTGCGATCTCCACAAGGGTCAAGGCAATAATGAACAACACTGCAAATGCCCCTCTATTTATACCCTAGCAAAAGTGGTGGGGGGTACGTATTACGTTAAGTTTACTATTTTTTTATATTTTATATTTACTATTGTAGCTGGAGGCTACAAAGTTCTGTATTTAGGTCAAGGTCATTGAACATATTTGCCAAAACGGGGAATAGAGCAGTAAATGATTTCATTTTAAACCATAAACTGATCTATTACCTGCTATGTATTTAACAAGGTCAATTTTCTCCTACAGGAAAATTTAATATATTTTAAACTTGGTAAATATTTTCTGTCTTGTAAATGTGTCAAGGTTATACAACGATATTACCAAAACGGGGAATAAAGCAGTAAGTAGTTCTCACTTTGACTACAAACTGGTCTATTCCCCGCTCTGTATTTAAAGTTTGACAGTTGACAAGAAAAAAAAAAACACTTAATCAGACTCATTTGATGAGTCGGAATCAGTTGTATCAGAAACATCGGAAAGAAATAGTCGTCGACGAATATGATATACCCCTCGTGCACTATCTAAAAATAACCCATCCAAACTACTACTACTAGTGGTTGGAGTTTCATCATGTATTTCTTCAGAACAGAGAAGATGCTGATAGATTCTATAGGTTTCAGATTCCACGTCACTTAACAATTCAATTTGTTCCATATATCCTGCTTCAAGATCATCACTGTCCATATCACTTAATAATTCAAGATCTTCCATTGCATCCATATCAATTAATAATTCAACATCTCCCAATTCGTCTTCATTTTCATCCTCACTTTCAATCATAATATGTTTTATATTTCCCACGATTGATTTTGCAGAAGGAAATATATTATCCTTTGGTGACATAGCTGCTATATATTCTAGTGATAACACAAGTAGCAGAATGAGATAAGCACTGATGAAAAACCTCTTTTTATACCCCCGATTTAAGTGGTGGGGGTAAGTTGTTATAGGGAAGGGGTATTATCGCATCAATATATGAACAATTTAATACTAACAAAGTATAAAGTTCTGTAAGTGGGTCAAGGTCACCTTAAAATATTACCAGAACGGGGAATAGAGCAGTAAGTGATTCTCACTTTGACCACAAACTGATCTATTCCCCGTTCTGTCTTCCGCTGTTCAGTATTTCCAAAGACTCTTAGTTAGTTAGTTGAAGAAAGTTTTTCAATTTCTATTGTTAGCAATTCTTCAGGCAGTTGAAATGATGCATTTTGTGATAACATTTCCAACATTTCAATATATTTTATGGCTTGTGTTATAATAGAAAGTTTTGAAGCTTTTGGTTCAAGAAAAGGTAATTTTGTTCTTAATAAATTATAGGCTTCATTCAATACTGCAATCCTTCTTCTCTCTCTAGCACGCCTTCTTTTTTCTTTATCATTCTCCTCCTTGCCTTTAACATCCAAGCTAGATGACCCTCCTGGGCTATCCATAGCTGAATAATAACTATACTCCGAAGCCGACTGCCTTATATCTGTTTACCCCCACCCTTTTACAATGAATATAGCTGGTTCATCCTAACGTGTAGTGTAATAAAGACACAAGGCAAACCCCTCTTGTAATAGTCGGTAAATTTCTCTCTTCAAAGGGATTGGTTCCACATCTATTTTTATCTCTTCAGTTTTACGAACACCCAATCCTTGTTGTAGGAAATAAATACATCTTCCACTATCTTACCAAACAAAAATTTTCTAAGTCCCGAAGTGGGTCAAGGTCATCTGAACATGTTGCCAAAACGGGGAATAGAGCAGTAAGTGATTCCCACTTGGACCACAAACTGCTCTATTCCCCGCTCTGTATTAGGGAAGTGAATTTTGAAGAAAGGTCACAGTTATAGGCAATAAACCTGATAACAGAACCTTTTATTAATTTACCCAAACAAAAGGAAGTTACAGATAGTTTGCAGGGAGTATTTGCAAAAGTTTCTCGAGGGTAAGATGGGTAATGTCAACCGGTTTGCATGGCCGTATTGACAAAGGTCGGTTTTCGTGCCATACCTTTTTGTAAGGGGTTAGGAAAAGGATGATAAACATACTGATCAGTTAAAGTTAATTTTACAAAGACCAACCAAGGTCGGTTTTACAAAGGTCAACAGCATCCTGAAACCCAGTCGGACGTTGGTCAGTAACGGGCGCCAGGCAACTGTGAACCAAAGTTTTGACCAAGGTTAGTTATAGCGTGTAAGAAAAGGACATACCAACCAAGGTCGGTTTTACAAAGGTCAACAACATCCTGAAACCCAGTCGGACGTTGGTCAGTAACGGGCGCCAGGCAACTGCGAACCAAAGTTTTGACCAAGATCAGTTTTAAAGCGTGAAAGAAAAGTACATATTTCATTAGTAAATAAAACACTTCAAAGACCAACACCACAAATAATTACAAACACCAACACTAACTACATTTACTAGCAGCAAACTACAAGCTATAATCTAACAAACAAACTAACATGCATAACATACTAATATGCTAAGGTAGAATCTTTAGTATACAGGGGTACCACCTATATACTAAAGATGCTATTACAGACAGCTAAGGCGAACAGCTAGCTAGGCTGTCAGCCTGAGACTGTGAGACCTCTGCGGTCAGCCCCCGCTTTTATAGCCGACGATCCGTGGTGGGAGGTGGGGGGGGGGGTTACACTATTGTTGCGACGTTATAAAGTGCACATTGATATATTCCAAGTTCGTTAACTGGGTCAAGGTCAAGTAAACTGTTTTGTAAAATAGCAAAGGATTTACCTTTGCTATTTTACTTTTTAAGAAACGCAAGATAGCTCTAAGATCAAACAAGGGTCATAGTTATCCGTTTTACACAAAATTCATTGTACAATGTTTTGATAAAATGGAAAATTTCCATGTTGGAAGGTGATTGCCATATCATCAAAACACAATACACATCATTTCTGTGTAACGGCCTAAGCTCCATCTCTACTTTTAAGTTAATCCCTCGATACTCAAAAGCAAGGATAGTGAGAAATGCTTCTGACAAAGCAAGCTCAGAAGGAACAAGCCAAGTGTTTACACCTACAGCTTCCATAGCGATATGATGATTTTTACCACGCTGTTGCAGTATATAAAACATTTCCCCCTCCAGTATAATATTTCTCCTTTTTTTCCTTTTAAGTTTTATCTTTGACTTAGTGTAAAATATATAAGTCCGTTATCTAGGTCAAGGTCGTTGTAACATTGTAAAAAAAAGTGTGGACAACCTATTTACAATTTGTAGCATATGCTGCAAAGTGTAAATAGGTTGTCCACACTTTTTTTTTTTTATTTGGAAAAAACTTTATTTAATTTGGAAAGAATGTTTTTTTTTTTTACAATTTTCTCCACACAGTGGTTCCTGAATCGCCTCGGATTAGATAGTGCTTTTTCGTAGGGTTTTTGGGATGACGCATGCCTTTAGGTAATCTTAAAATGTAAAGGCGGTCTCCACATTTTAACATGACCTTCAGGAATCCCATTATTTTTACAAAGACGTATTGTTTGTTTTTAGCTAGCCTATTAATCCGAGTCTTAGCTGGTTTCACTGTCGGATGTGGTGAAGAAGGAGAAGCGGTATTTTTTAAATGAAGATTGCACAGTTCTTCATTTAAAGTACACTGTTTTGCACAGCGTTCGCCTTTCTTTGCACCTTTTTTGAAGACATAATTACATAGTTGTGCAGGACGTATGCACCTCCTATGCAATGACTTTAATTGATTAAATTTCTCTGAAGGAGATTGAATATTTGTGCAAATTACTGAAGGTCTGGTTGAACTAGTGGAAGGTGGAATTTCCATTGGGGGTCTTGTAAATATTTTAGAGCTTGAGGTGGAGCTTGATCTTGAGGTGGATGATAAGGAGGAGCTCGAAGAAGTCCTTGATCTCGAGGTAGATGATGAGGAGGAGGAGCTCGACGAAGGCCTTGATCTCGAGGTGGATGACGAGGAGGAGCTCGGCGAAGACCTTGATCTCGAGGATGATGGTGAAGGAGAAGTTGGACGTGAGCGAGATGTTGAACGATCCATGATGGGTGGTGAAGTTGACTTTTCAGGGATGATCAGGGCCATTAAAAGAGCCTGACGAAGAATTGAACCAGCAGCCGAAGTCGAGGGTGATGCAGAAGTCGAGGGTGATGCAGAAGTCGAGGGTGATGCAGAAGTCGAGGGTGATGCAGAAGTCGGCAGTGATAACGGGTGTGACTCCATAGTTCTGAGTGTGAGCAAGCACAAGCAGCAGAATGAACTTACCAGTGATGGGAAGCCTCTTTTATACCCAATATAAGTGGAAAGGGGGGGGGATGGAGATAGGCTATGGTTTAAAATATTAATCTTTCTATATGTGACCAGACAAAAGTTTATAAGTCCTGTCAGTGGGTCAAGGTCATCTGAACTTGTTGCCAAAGCGGGGAATAGAGCACAAATTGGTGCTCTATTCCCCGCTCTGTATTAGGGGACAGGTAATTACAAGCAATGATTTTAATAACGAAAAATAAAGAAAAAACCCTAAAAAAGAAAAATCGCAACAGTTTCTCAGGCTAAGAAAGGTAATGTCAACCGGTTTACATGGCCGTATTGACAAGTCCGGTTTTCAGGGCCGAACCTTATTGTCAGGGGGTTAGGAAAAGGATGAGAAACAAATTACATTACTTTGAAACAAACTGGTCAGTTAGAGTTAAAGTTAATTTTACAAAGAACAATCAGTATCACTGAAACCCAGTCGGACGTAGATCAGCGAACGGGCGTCAGGATACTGCGGTCAGTTTAACAAAGGTCACAACAGCAACACTGAAACCCAGTCGGACGTAGATCAGCGAACGGGCGTCAGGCTACTGCGAACCAGTGTTTTGACCAAGGTAGTTTACAAAGACCGACATTTAAATTACTTTGATAACAAACCCCACGGATATAAAGACTTTACCCAGGGATAAGGATGTGTAAGGAAGGTACATATTTCATTATTAAATAAAACACTTGAAACCAACACCAACATTCATTAAACTAACTACATTAATTAGCAGCAATCTACAAGCGATAATCTAACAAACAAACTACCATGCTTAACAAACTACCATGCACATGCAAAGGCGCGGATCTCTTAATTGCGCGTCGGGCCCAACGCACACTTAAAAGACCTACGCTGCAGCAGAATGCAACCCGGACGGACGTAGATCACGAACGGGCGGCAGCCTACTGCGAAGAGACTGCGGACTGCTCCCGCTTATAAAGGCGGCGGTCAGTGGTGGGAGGTGACTCCGCCCCGTGACGTCAGGGGGGGGAGTGACCTTGAACATGACCCAAATCGGGGGGGGGGAGTGACCTTGAACATGACCCAAATGGGGGGGGGATGTGTCGTCATGAAGGGAAGGGGAACCGGATGTAGACCGGTTCTTAGCTTTCTACCCGTATATGGAAATGTCAAGGTTACACTTGGCGAGCCGCTTTGCTCCGCCGTCTGCAACCTCATTCCAGCTTTGTCTCTCGAACTGGAACTACGTGCCGATCAGCAGCGCTACGATGACTTCCCCTGTGAGCCTCGAGAAACTGCGACGTCTGAAGGAGTCCCTGAAGGAGACGGTTGAGAGAAGAAGTGGTTTTAAGAGACCAACTTCTTTCAAGGCCACAATAAGAAGAAATTTTAAGAACCATCCGCTCTACTTCAACCAACATCCGTCATCTGAGCATCGACCTTCGACTTCGACTACAAGTCAGCCTCGGCCTTCAACTCCACCTCTCACCGTGGATGAGGTGATGGAGCGGACGAGGGTGTTGAAGGAAGAAGAATTAGTCACTCCTCTAAACTTCACATCACTTAAATTTAGAAAGCTAAAAACAAATATAGAATATAAGTTTGTGGCAAGGCTCAGCGGAAACAGCTATATTTTGCAACATGAAGATTTTCACTTCAAGGTCCAACTGCCTCATTCCCTGCCGCAACCGCCTAGAATCCCATCCGAAAAGGAACTGTTTTTCGTCAGACAAGAGGGCAAGGCGCATTGGCTAATTAAATAAATTGTCACATCCCTTGTCCATTTCCTCCACCTCGACTAACCGCAACTCCTTCAGGACTCCTCTTCATGGCACCAAAAACGGTCCTTTTCAGGACCACCCTAAGCATTTCAAGTTAGGGACTTGGCCTGTACATAGGCAGGAGACTGTTAGTCTTATGTTTGTGTGCAGCCCACTTTGTAAAAATTTCTAAGTCCCAAGGTCCTTGACCTTGACCATGACCTTGAACATGACCCAAAAAGGGGGGGGGGTTATAAAGTTTGTGCAAAGTATGTCATGTGGGTACTCAAATTACGCGGATTGATCAGACGAACAAGTTGGTGCAAACAGAATTCAGATCCGACCAAGGGTATAGCGGTAATAGCTAAAAACAACTATTTAGAGGGTCTAACTTAAATAACTTCTTTATTTACTGTTTAAAATATATTAAGTGGGTACTCAAATTACGCGGATTGATCAGACGAACAAGTTGGTGCAAACAGAATTTAGATCCGACAAAGGGTATAGCAGCAACAGCGAAAAAACAACTATTTTCAAGGACAAACCTAAATAACTTCTTTGTTTTGGTTCTGTGTGCAGCCCACTTTGTAAAAATTTCTAAGTCCCACGGTCTTTGACCTTGACCATGACCTTGAACATGACCCAAAAAAGGGGGGGGGGTTATAAAGTTTGTGCAAAGTATGTCATGTGGGTACTCAAATTACGCGGATTGATCAGACGAACAAGTTGGTGCAAACAGAATTCAGATCCGACCAAGGGTATAGCGGTAATAGCTAAAAACAACTATTTAGAGGGTCTAACTTAAATAACTTCTTTATTTACGGTTTAAAATATATTAAGTGGGTACTCAAATTACGCGGATTGATCAGACGAACAAGTTGGTGCAAACAGAATTTAGATCCGACAAAGGGTATAGCAGCAACAGCGAAAAAACAACTATTTTCAAGGACAAACCTAAATAACTTCTTTGTTTTGGTTCAAAGTATAACATGTGGGTACTTCAATTAAGCGGCTTGACAAGCCAAACCAGAAGGTGCAATCTAAATGTAAATCTAACCAACAGTATAGCATCCGTAGCGTAAAAACGATGGTTTGAAGGACAAGCTAACGTTGTGGTGGGGGTTAGGTGTCTATCATACACGATAACGCTACATCATTATTCTTCCAGCTCTTGACGGATGAACATCTACCTAGAGGGACTGAAAAAATGTCGCAGTTTTACAGGAACATGAGGAAGGTGACCTTCAGTAGTCCCCTTGACACTACTTTCTACTTCCCTGACAATGAAGACAGAAGGTCTACACTTTTAGTGGACAATGAGAGGTTTCGTCGAAGAATAATCGAGGTTGAAACACTTTTAACCAGTTGTTTGCTACGCAAAAAGAACCATATGAATACATGCACCGGTTTAGATCATAGTAGCTGTTATACTTATACAGCGTTGAAGCGCAAACATTATTGAAGTTTTTAGTTACGGAGGTAAGGTCTTGTCAGTCTAAGAGCTAAACCCTAACTAACACATGTAAACGAGTTATTGTGCGATGTAAAACTTGGTGGGGAGACTGGTGTAGTGGGGGGACTGGTGTAGTGGGGGACTACCATCTGCCGCACACTTGCCACCTGCCGCCTGCCACCTGCCGCCACCCATCTGCCGTCCACCATCTGCTTCGTTCTACTACACATTTACCCCCACCATTTTGTTTGATACCAAAACGCTAGCTAGCGAATAGTCAGTACACCTCCGGCTCTCGACCGGTGAACATCGAGCTCTCCGAGACGCTCTTCACAAAATAACAATATCATTTCACTCAAGATCTGATAGATGTTTCTATTTCATTGCCGTCAGTTATTATTTCCACCTGACAGCAATGAAATGCAAACACCTAACAGAACAGATAGGTGTCGAAGTATCTATCGTCTTTCATCAGAAAGCAAAGTGATGGCCGCAACTCGTCCGGATCAACAACATCGATGACAACGAACAACGGGGAACTATTGTAAACATGAATTATTGTAAATAAAGTAATATTTGTAATATGAATTATTGTAAATAAAATAAAGTAATATTTGTAATTGTTCTACCTCGCACTCGTATCATTCGATTGCTTCATTCGATTGTTTTCATTCGATATTTTATCGAATGACAACTATCGAATCACAATCGTTTTACGAGTGCGAGGTAGATTTTTTTAAAAAAACTTCACCGTGACCTTGAACTTTGAACTTTTACTCATTTCGTCACAAAACCGCCTACGTCACTGGCTCAGCCTCAGATGACGTCTTTCATGACTCAGCGCATCCGGTCACTCACCGGATGTGACGTCACTTCCGGCGCAAAACCTACAAACCCACACTACTTACATTTTTCGGTAATATTATTTCCCATTAAAACTTAAATGATTGGATGGTTTAATATTAGTATAATGTCATCAAATTAGTATCATCATAGCGTACTTCCACCACGCAATTAATTTGCGGATTTAAGTCATCAATAGAAGAGACTTAATTTTGTCTCAAAGACTTAAACTTTTCAATTATAACAAAGTTCTATCGTGTGAAAGTGTAGGAAAATCCTACGGATAGCAATTACTATTAAGGAAATTTATAATTCCAAAGTTTTGGGTGATTCCCTTACCTTAATCTCCTAATAACTGTATTAAAACGTCAACGCAACAAAGGCGTATTTCAAGGTGATTATGAATGAATGATTACAATAAAATGGGTGAGATGTCTTTTGTTACCTTGTTATTGATGAAGACCAGCTGGCTCTTTAGCCGGGATTAATGATTAATTGCCAAATGACCAATGGCAGTTGGAACCAGTTTTGATCCTTCACAAAACTTTCTCTGGACTTTGCTCAGGATCGATCTGGCAAACTTCAGAAGTTCAGAGAAGGAGAGAGAGAGAGGGAGAGAGAGAGAGAGAGAGAGAGAGAGAGAGAGAGAGAGAGAGAGAGAGAGAGAGAGTGAGAGAGAGAGGGAGAATTTTGTCTGGTATAGTGTGAGAGAGAGAGAGAGGGAGGGAGAGGGAGAGAGAAATAGAGAAGGAGAGAGAGAGAGAGAGGGTGAGAGAGAGGGAGAGAGAGAGAGAGAGAGATTATGAAGTTCGGTCTTGCTATTATGCAATGTCAAAAAAATTATATGTTTTTATATTCACCAACTAATAATTAAAAATAAAACAAATTATAAAATGTAATAAAATAGATTAATGCTGTGTGATTTTATTTAATAGGTAATTCTAAAGGAAGCGGTTCTGTTCAGAAAAGTTGCAGTGAGAATTTATCATTTATCCTGGCACTGAGACGGAAATTTCAACAGACGCTTTGTCTAAAAGTGATTATCTTTAATGTCATCTTCTTTTGTCTTAACGTTTATTCTTGATGATTTTACTGTTTAAAATATTTGGTTGAATACGAGACGCATTGATTACAATTTATAAAATATTATCTCACTCATTTAGACACCACAGGAATGTTCACACCAGGGAGCCTATTTTGGAAAAGGATGTTTGTTGAAAAGTTTTCATCAGTCAACTCACCTACCAGCTGATTTTGGCATTTTTTAAATTCACTATGTGAGGTGTGAATTTATAGACGTATAGTTGCCATAGTTCCCGGTTTCACCCGAGAATAACACCTGTGGTTTGTGCTGCATTCTGTGGTTTACCCTTGGAACTACTACGAATCATGATTAGCTGTTTGAATTTTCATCAGTTAGTTCATATGGAAGTGAATGTCCATAAGAATAAAATTGGATTGGAACTTTGACACCCTGTGGATCCTATAACAATTTCTTAAAATTTCTTAACAATTTCTTAGTGGTTACCAGCGTCGTGGAAAGAGTATACATGCTAAATTTCGTAGTTGTAGGTGTAGAGGTTTGGCATCGGGGATGATCGGTTTTTCATATTATAGAATGTCTGTAAGAATAACATTGTATTGAAACTTTGACTTCCCGTGGGGCTGAGCCCTATAGGAGTTTCTTAAAATCGCTTTTTAGTGGTTGCCTAAATTATGAAAAGAGTATGCGTGTCATATTTCGTGGTTTTAGGTGTATAGGTTTGTTTTGGGGAGTGATTGGAATTTCGTATTTATAGGTATAGATTCATTATCCGTCAAATCAAACAGCGAATTAATAAACAATGACAAATGTATAAGTTTATAAAATTTCTGTGGTTTTCGACAAATCAATTGGTAAATTTATTTGCATAACATTCTAACTTTAAAAAAACTGAATAACAAATAATAGTTTATTAAAAGTGGTTTAATGATAAGTAAATTCAACCTAGTTAGTCAGTTTGTTCCTTTTATTTCCTACAAATAATAAGAAGAAGGTTATATCTTTGGTTAAATCATAAACCTTTACTCGCCAAAAGTTTGCTTGGTGAGTACAAATAAGTGAGGTGGTGAATGATACAGTAAAAATATCTATTTATCAATGGTAATTCAATCAATGTTAGATATAAATGTTGTTTGACAATTTTAATATAAATTTTGCATGGTATGATGTAATTGATTGTACGGTTACTTAAAAAAATATATGTACTTTTAACTATTGATCTGAAAATAAAATGTAGTTATTAATTGACTTGCCCACGTACATCAGAACGCAACCGTTCCAAAAATAGGTCATCTGTAAGGTAAGAAATTATCATATTATTTTGTTTTAAGACAAAAATAAGGTTACGTGTCGTTTACCTATGTAATTATTCCAAAATTCTGGTTCTCTTACTAAATAAATAAATAAGTTAGGGGCATATAACTAGCTAGACTTTTGCTGCGGTTCAAGGGGTGCCGGGTTCAAATCCCGGGGTGTCCACAAACATTTAAGTGGTTTGAACCCCTTTAACCTAAAAGCGTGTTTGTGACCTGTAACAAAAATCCCATTGGGGTTGAAATACAACTACCCCCTCACAGCAAACCTGCACACTCAGCAAATTTACATTGGAGCTATAAATGTCTTAATACGACATGAAGCCATTTACCAACTTTCATAAAAATATATTCTCAAATAAGCGATATATACAATTTTAATTATTCTCTATAAGAATAACATTGGAGCTGAGTACGCAGGATTGGTGCATCAAGGAACACAAAAAATGTTTTTTTATGCTAACATCAATACAACTCAAACTAGGTGAAGTCATATACCAGTTTTTATTCATTTATGTTCATAATTAAGGGAGACATAGCATTTAATGATTATCCATAAGAATAACATGGGGCTGAGTACGCAGGTTTGCTGCTACGGGAGCCTTTGGCAAAAAATTGTTTTTTGAGCAAATATCACTGGACCACAACCAGATGAAGCCGTGTACCAAGTTTCGTCAGTATACGTTCATAAATAAGCAAGATATACAATTTTTCTTTTCCTCCATAAGAATAACATTAGACAACGTATTGTGTTTAGCACTTTCAATATCTCAGTAACAAATTGACGTAGAGGAATGATCAACATACCAAATTGTGTGTGTTTTTTAAGCTGAATCCAATGGTAAAAACTAAAATTTGAATATTTAAAAAAATATATGTTAAAAATTCAAAAAAACAATTTTTGGGGTACAAAACCCCCCCAAAACACCCCTTCGGATGGAGCGATATGGCTGGTTTTCGAACTTAAAGTCATAAATGTTGCTTACACGTTTAAACTAAATTTCATCAAAATCGGATAATTTTTACGAGAGTTATCGTGCTCACGGACACACACACATATATACGTATATATATATATATATATATATATATATATATATATATATATATATATATATATATGTATACAGTTTAGAACGAATGGTGTTTTTGGGGTCTGGGGACTTCAAAACGAAAAGTTATCAAGGTCCCGGTCCTAGGTCTTACCATGCCGACTACGGTAATAGCTTCTTCCCTATAGGGGGAATTCGCTAAAACAAAAAATTCGGTACATAGCTGATAGAACATAATATAACATATCCTTAAAATATAAACAAGATAATGTTATATTAAACTTTTAAAATAACAAAAGCAAACTTTTACACCAGCAAATATATTTTTTGAACTTTCTAAGTAATATAATATAGGTAAAGAAAAATATTTGACTCGATTAAGGGTAGAAAATATAACTAAAGTGGTAAAGCTGGGACTACTAAAGTGTAAATAGAAAGTCAGTAATGTATAAATAGTACGATGAAAGATTTGAGATAAAGGAACAACATTCAACTACTACAATTTTAAAGAAAATGTGTAGTTAAGATAATATAAAGGAAATTACTGTTTTAAACCTGTATGGATGGAAAACCTTATTAAGAAAATATATTTAAATGTATTTTTTAAAGTCCGGTATAATTTATCTTATATTTTTATTTTATTTTTAGGTAGTTTAGGGTATTCTACTTTACAGCGAAGCTAGAAAAGTTTCATTAAAATTTAACTTATTCAATTGCTACTTCAAGGAGTTTAAGTTAACTTCCACGAATAATTAGTCGGAGGCAGTGAAACTTGTAATTCTCGACTCTCGTAGGAACATTTGTCTCCTAATTACATTTACATCAACAGATGAACGACATCGAGCCATTAAGTCTGACACGGGGACTGTCTGTAGCAATAGTGGATATCACGCTTTTTTGTAGCATTGAGATTACATTTTTTAAGTAAAGAGTTAACCTCAGTCAAATTTTGCTAAAACAGATTGGCATTTCAAGTAAAACCACCATTGTTTTATAATTTATTTGTTATCATTAAATTGCTTTTTTATCATACTGCACGAAAAGCTGGTGTTTTTGGGTCTGCAATTAGACCGTAAAATCCCATTTTTCTCATACCTAAAAAGACATATACATATATATCACCCATATACATATATATCACCCTGTGGATCTTTTCAGTGTGCTAACCTCGAAGATTATTGTTCCTTTTTACGTTAGTGTATTTTATAGATAATTACATTTTGTTTGTAAATAAAATAAATATAAATATTGTAAAGTTATCCTATCTGAACTACCAAAACGATAAAAAATAACAAACCTTTTGGTCAACATTTTTAACTACTACAGTTTATATAACTGCTTATATGAGCAGTATGTCAAAAAACGTTGTTCATCAAATGGGCCAAAAGTGATTTTTAGTGAATTTTCTATGGAACTATTAGCATGACCCGCACGGTGAGACTTAAATGGTGGGGTGGTACGCCCGGGACTACCATAGAAGTTCCTAACGTGACCCCCTGAATACGTTTTGAGGGGTCTCTAAAACTATATATATATATATATATATATATATGTGTGTGTGTGTGTGTGTGTGTGTGTGTGTGTTCGCACTCTAGCGGTCGCAATTATTGTCCGATTTACTTCAAATTCTGTAGAGACATTCCTTTTTATAATCAGTTGGACAAGATTGTTGGGCAAAACAATCGGAAAACTATTCCTTTTTTGGGGTTTTAAGTTTTCAAGTTTTGAGTTTTTGGGCCCAAAAATGTTTAGAAAATCCCCGAATGTACACTTATTGCTCATTAAATTATTGTATGTAAAGATCCAAAGATTCTAAGCCCTCCCTCTCATACTAGCACAAGTACTTACCGAGTTATTAAAGAAATTGTTAGTTATCAAAATTCAGTACGTTGTTATGGGGAGTTTACACTGGAAAAGGCTGTGTTTCACATCTTAATATCGTTTCACCACCCCTAATATCCCTATACCAACTTGTTATCCCGACCATACCTCTTTTAGCGAATTTCCCCTATAGGGAAGAAGCTATTACCGTAGTCGGCATGGTAAGACCTAGGCCCGGGACCATGATAACTTTTCGTTTTGAGGTCCCCAGACCCCAAAAACACCATTCGTTCGAAACTGTATATATATATATATATATATATATATATATATATATATATATATATATATATATATATATATTTACCCACAACCCAAAAAGTGCTCTTTTCAGCATCCAGAACCCAATAACTGCTCTTAAAGAGCACTTAAGAAAGAGCACGTAATGGGAGCTTCCAGAACCCAAAAAGTGCTCCCTCTCCTCTTCCCCACCACTACTCTCAGCTACCCCTCGCCCGCTGGTCCCAGTAGGTGCTCCTGCAAGTTTGCAAGTGTAGGGAAATTTCTCCCAACGCCCGCGACTGCCGCCAAATCGTCCCGCCCGCCACTACGCAACGCTCGCGCACTCGTCACGTGTTGTTAATACAAAAACCGTTAGGGACCGCACCTTTTCACTTCCGGGACTCACTCTTTGAATATCTCGGCAACCCTTGGACATAGGAAAGTAATTCAAAATACTTAAATGATTGTTTTTTCGAAATGAATGTACCTAGTCAACCGAATTTCCTATTAAAATGTGACGTAAGAGAACCTCATTTTTTGCTGGCGGGAATAACACAATATAATCTACAATACTTAAACTTTTTTGCTGGTTTGGTGACTGTTACATAGTGGAACCCATGACACGTGAATAATACTGTCTTAATAAACATTAAGTATGTCTGATTACTGTTTTCAAACAGTTTAGATAATCTTTGAAATATAATATACTCACAAAATACTTTTCTGCCCGTTTAGCTTAAGAAGTACAGAACATTAATTACTATAACTTTAAAGTTAGTACATAAAATGAATAATTTGTGAATTTTAATTCACAGGGAAGGTGCCTTTAACGTTTTAAAATCCATAGTTATTTTGGAAACACTGTTGTCCTTCGGAAATTTGGGTTAATGTGGTGGACGGCCGATCTGGATTCCGAAAAATTCGGATTTTCCGGTGTCGGATGTTATGACGGCTACGCGGCCGATAAGGGTGTCAGAATAAGCCTTGGTGCCGACCTGTGCTGATATCTAAAAATGGGCACATGTAGAGTCCAACTAGTGCACCGGCGTCCCAGCGCAGCGTTTTGGCAGAACGCTAAACGAGAGTGGAGGAGTCGCAAATCACGGCGTTTTGCCTGCTTCGGAAAAAGTGTTTCTAAAAATAATCTGAAAAAGTGTTCAACAGAATCTGCTTGGATTTTCCGCTTTGCGGAGATCGCCATGCATAAAAGGGGGCCTATGAACGCTTGATACTTACGTTGTAAAAGCAGTACCTGATTATAAGTTAATATACAAGGCTGTATGAAATTGCGAGCTTCAAAATTACTGAAATAGCTGATTCGCTATAAAGGGTTTTTGGAAAAAACATTTCAAGGATTCATGATTATATTCTAGACATAAAAATAAGCAAAAATGTTCATGTTTACATATGTCCTAAAACCTATAGTTTTCCGTCTATATGTGTTTTTTACATCATTTAACATAACTTTAAAATTATTTAAGTTATGAACTTCAAACTCGGATCATAAATAGTTATCAATTAGACCAATCTTCGTGCGAAGTTTCAAGTTTCTACTTTCAGCAATTTCTAAATGGCGACCAATTTTATTTTTCAAAGCTTAATATCTCAAATACCGTAAATTTTACAAAACATTGCCAAGACATAAAAAATATGCAAAATTGAATTTCCTTTTCACAAATGTATAATTTGTTCAAGATACAACACAAATCATGGAGTAATATAAAATCTTCTGTAATTACTACATGCATAAATGCTAAAAATGCCCCAAATTTGCTGTAGAAACTACAGAAAATTATAATTGTCTCCATTATTTGCTTTGTAACCCTAAACAAATTTTACATATTTGAAAAGGAATTTTCTCCGTTGTGTACTGCTATGTGCGTACCATACACCGAACAACGACAGGGGAGAGAGTGTGTCTCTTCCATTAGTGAAAAAAATTCATTTTTTGCCCTTTTTCCAGTTTAAAATGCTTTTTTTGCAATAACAACCATTTTCTTAGCCCAAAAACCAATTTGTTGAGCCCCAAAACAGTTTTTTTTTACCCAAAAATCACTTTTTAACTAATAAACAAGACATTTGTTCATAAAAACAGGTGTTTTCCTACCCCAGGGGGTCAATGTACACTCGATTTACATATTGCGAAAGCAAGGCGGGGAGCCCGCGCCCCGACCGTGCGGGCAATTCCAAAATTGACTTTAAAACCGGAAAACCGAATTATTTTGCGTACTTTTATCACAAATGTGCATTCTATATACTCTACGAGTAAGGATAAAACTGTTGTAAGTACTACAAACCGTTAACATTATCTATAAAGAGTATATAAAGCGATATCTTGTCAGAAACAAAAGAACACAAAGGCATTTCACGTTTAAACCGCTATACCACTGGACTGACGAGGCCTATCGGGATCGAATTTACCTAGGATTAAAGGTAATTTCGATAGGTAACAGCCTAGCGCAATTTTAACCATGGGCCGACACCAACCGGCGAGCGCCGAGCGATTTGAAAACGCGACTGGATCTGGCGGCGATTCGCTGACGCCACTACGCCCTGCGCGCAGCAGCATCGTGACTGTACCTTAGGAAATGAACACGTTATACTATGTATATGTTTTTATTGTAAGTGAAGGAGCGTGTTTTCCCGATAACGACGGTCCTGTTTTCGGGTCTTTGCGGAAAAAATTGCCCGAGATAGAGCAGTTTAAAGTTTTTAGATAATCGAACTTTGATTATTTGGGTAATTTTGTCGAATTATGACTAAACAATGATTAGAGTGTCGTTAAATCGAGTTGTATGTCAAAGCCTAGATATATAGTATTACAGAAATCGTTTAAAAATGTATCATTGACTATATTTTATCTTTAAATTTACTAGTAAACTGGACTCGTCTCAGAATTAAACTAAAGTTAATGCCAATTTTCTCAATAATTTCGATAATTGGACTAAACTATCGTCATGTATTCTACTTACTATACTCCAAAGAGCTGGAATTTTAGCTCGATACCTAGAAATGTGTAATAGTCTTTGTTTATATGCAATAAAATGTGACAAACCACTTACCGAGTGTCAGTGATACATTTAGTTTTTCAATAAAACATATTTTCTAGTTAAAATATTGTTCATTTTATCGATACTAGTGGGCACGCGCTGCTCAGCAGCTGTTGATGAAACATTTTTTATTATAATCAGCTGTCCCAACCCTTTTCTTCATATCTGTGCCCTTAGGGAGAATTTTATCAACAACCATTTTATATAAAAACCAATTTTATCAAATTGGTTTCCCTCCAATTTTCTCACCTAGACCTTTCATTCAATTATATGGTTGATGGGTGTGAGACTTATGGTTTTCTCAAAGGTTCCTGGGTAATTGAGGATATAAATATATATAGATAAACCAATTATTACAAATTTATTAGTATTTAATCAGTTGAATATCGTACGTTTAGTGTAAAATACACTTTTAGGCGAAATTTGGTCCATTTCGAAAAAAGAGGTTCCTCCTACAGATATTTTTTTCGACGTATTTGACAAATAGTAAGCACTTTTTAAAGTGAAATTTTATCATTCGACAAGTAATAAAGACTTTTAAATGCAAAATACTAAGGGGAAAACTATATAACCGTAGTTGATAACTTTTTATAACAAATTGCCTTCAACTCGGGAAATTCAATCCCACGGCATACGCGTCTCTAGCGCCTGCGGGGTCATTTTTATATTTTCCCCAAAAGCTGGATTGGGTAAAATAGATTTTTGACAGAATTTGCATGGATAAAAGACGTAAAAATTAGCTTTTAGCCCAGGCGAGTCGCGTCTCGATGCGATTTTTCGGCTTTGAGATATCATCAAAAGATCAAACTTATAAAAAGTCGATAAAGTAATTTTTTCCCACATTTAAGCGTTAAACGATATCTGTTTAGACAAACAACACAGTATATCGATAATTAATAACCAAACGAGTCTGAAGAGTCACCCGGAATTTTGGATTCTAGGGTATTTTGGGTATTGACAATCGATATTGGGTCAATCGATATTGATTGATTATAGCCTAAATTGTTTTTGTTCACCCTAATACTTTTTTTTACCATAATTACACCCATAAGGTCCTAATCTGTTACTGGAAGCCTGAATTTAGCTAAAATACGGGGAAAAAATAATGTTATCTAAGAAAAAGTTTTTTTACCCAAATATTTCATTTAAAAGCCTGAAATAAGCAAAAAAATGCATTTTTCACAAGTTGAAGAGACACACTCTCCCCCCTGTCGTTGTGCGGTGTACGGTGCGCACATGGCAGTATACAACGGAGGAAATATTGCATTTTTTCATCTGTAAACGATTTTTTGTAAAATATACGGTTTTTGAGATATTAAGCTTTGAAAATTAAACTGGTCGCCGTTTTGAAGTTGTAGAAAGTAGAAACTTGAAACTTTGCACGAAATTTGGTAGAATGTAGTACTGTTTAAGATTCGAGTTTGAAGTTCATACCCTAAATAGTTTTAAAGTTATGTTAAATTATGTAAAAAACACATGCAGACTGATAGACGGATAACTATTGGTTTTAGGACATATGTTCATATGAACTTTTTCGCTTATTTTTATGTGTAAAATAACACCTTAGATTCTTGAAAAGTTTTTCCGAACACCCTTGATATTGAAAAGAACCTTTTGTAGTAATTTCAAAGCTCACAATTTCTTGCTGCCTAGTATTTACTCGGTATTTGTATACCGATGTATCGATAATATAGTAATTAAGTAGCCATTTGATTAATTATATTTTCAGCTGATATATCGATTCTAAAACATTAGAATTTAATCGTTTTAGCTCGGCTCTTTGTTTATGACAAACACAAACCACTTGAGCAACTAATCCATACTCATTTGAATGTGCTACTAGCTGTTGGAAATTCTTGAACTACTTCAATATGAAGAGGAGCGCACCTGTCTCTGACGTAATGTAATTTTTACTGCTAAAGTTGCCTTTTTTGCCACCCACCTAATGCTGTGACCGTTACTCTAAACCTTACAGGACCTGTGTGTGTACGTCCAGAAACTACAGCGTGGGACTCATGTAAACTCTGTTAATAATTTCTCTCATGGTGGTCAACCCTCCAGACCTCCATGGTGACCCTTTATTTGTGAAACCCGGCGGCCTGGCGCGGCGCGTCAATGACGCCGGTAGCGAGCGGTGGACCTACAAGAGGAGGGTATATGCTCACAAATATGCCATCACCAATAATCCGGTGGAGTGCCTATGAATGGACTTAGACAACAGCTCGATGAAAGTTACTGCCCCAATCTCACGGATACAAAAGGCGTTAGCGTAAACAAAATTCTTTTAAACGTCAGGCAATTACTGTACATTATTTATTTGTTTTTATTACCACGTCTGATTAATACCTCAAGAATGAAGTTTATTCGTGCTAAGAATCAGGCAGCTTATAAATACAAAAAAATCATGAAAGTAGTAATCTTTATAAAGTTTACAAGTAGCCTGTACCGGCTTCGCTCGCGATCACAACGTAATATTATACTGACATTCCCGTATAAATATTGCCTTACCGTTCCAAAGCCAACATGGCCTGCTGATTAACTGTGTTTACTCTATCCAGCTGATTGCTTAAAACTTATAGTTATTTCCTAATGTTAAGCTTCTGGAAAAAACTCAAATTTAAGGGGCTCCAGGACCTCACTCACAAATTATTTCTCTATAAAAAAGGTTTCCTACACAACTTCACGTTAGGCTCTTTCCAATGACATCAAAAACATTAAAATCGGTTCAGTAGTTTAGGAGGAGTGAGTGTCACAAACAACTTGCTCGCCTATTAAATAAGTACTAATAAACCTGTCGCGGCTTCGCTCGCGATCATCATTTATAAATATTGTGTTACCATTCCAAAGCCAACATGGCCTGCTAATTAACTGTGTTTACTCTATCTAGCTGATTGCTTAAAACTTATAGTTATTTCCCAATGTTAATCTTATGGGAAAAACTCAACTTTAAGGGGCCCCAGGACCTCACTCCCAAATTATTTCTCTTTAAAAAAGGTTCCCTACACAACTTCACGTTAGGTTCTCTCCAATGACATCAAAAACATTAAAATCGGTTCAGTAGTTTAGGAGAAGTGATTGTCACAAAAAACCTGCTCGCCTATTAATTAAGTATGGATAGATTAAATAAGTATAGATTTAAAATTTGTGTAATTAATTAAAAGAACAAAAGGTGTCCGATGATAAAGGAGTGGAGCCCTTTCTTTAATATTAAACGGCTGTAAATTTTCAAACTATCTTCGATATACGTTACTAGGGTAATGTGAAGTACTTTTTGTGTTATTTTGGAATTAATTCCCGACCCCCAATCAGAGTATGCTGGGTGTAACTTTATTTATATCATGACAACCCCTATTTTATTTTGCTCCAACCAAATTATTTCGCCCAAAGTGTACATTGTACATTTAAAAGTGAAACCTGATATTTATATTATTTATGTTATTTACTAAACCTTTCTCAACATCCTTGACTCCTTATTTCCTCCTTACTCCTCCATACTTTCTCCTTATTTTAAAAACTGCAACCGAAAGGTGTTGCGCTCAATGTTCGTATGCCCGATGTCGACAATCCGCCGTCCTTCAAAGGGTTAGTTAAGCCTCACTACAATTGTCCTCAGTTGAGTTATGGACAATTGCAGTTGTTAATAACTCAAACATCTAGCTCGTGAGTGGCCGGTGTTTCTCAAACGCCTCTTCCATTGCTGAAATTATGACGTAAAACAGCACTCAATAACTTACAAAAAAATATCAATTTGATCCGTTCTATTGAAAAAATGCCTATAAAACATATAAAAAATGCCATTAATATACATTTATTTTACGGTAACTACAGTTTTTGTTTTTAGTTTTCAATTTTTGTCAACATATAGTATTTTTTGTAGAGTGTAGGCTTCCACGGTGGTCTTCAATATCTAGGTATTTTTCAACATCTATAGTAATTTCTGTTAAGCAATGCACGTTTTATCAAATATAACTCATATTATCGCGTACAAGCCCGATGGTCCATACTATGGTGATTAATTTATATTTCACATTTCAAGTAATAGACAGGGTTTTCATGTAATATGGTAACAAACTTGGGAAACTGACTCATGTAACTAGAATATAGATAAAATTTCCTATAAACATAGGTCCTAAAATTCTCGGTTTCCCGTCTGTCGGTCTGTAAAGATTTTATAAATAAATTCTCACCACTCTTAAACCGCTTAAGGTATCAACTTAAAACTTTGTGTGTAAATAAGGGCCAACAAGACCTATTTTTTCGGAATATATGTTTGTAATTTGATTGCAAAATGGCAGCCATTGTAGTTAACCTAAATATCATAAAAACTATATTTAACAAGTTCAAGAGACAAAAAAATGCGAAATTGAAGTTGCTTTCCAGTATTGGGTAGGTTTATTCAAGCAAACACAAATAACTGAGAAATTTTAAACTCTTTGAGAACATTAAAACTATTTTTGTTTTTTACGTTGTTACCAAAATAAAAGGATACATAATTTTAAAGCAAATTAAAATTCTCACCTTTTTTGTCTCTTAATTTTTTAACAGTTATAGTTTCTAATATATTAAGCTTTGAAAACTGAAAATTATCGACATTTTTAAATGGTACAAAGTAGAAACTTGACATTTTATAGGAAATGTTGTTCTTTAAGTGTTTATGTACGTACAAAGTTTGAAGTTGATACCTCAAGCGGTTTTAAAGTTATGAGAAATCTATATAATATAAAGCCTTAATTACCCAGGAACTTTTGAGAAAACCATAAGTCTGGCACCCATCAACCCTATTCTTGAATGAAAGGTCTCGGTGAACAAGTTGGGAGGAAAATATTAGTTTTGTAGTAAAATCTTCCCTAAGGGCACAAGTTAAAGAAAAGGACTGGTACAGCTATTTATAATAAACATGATTTTTATCAACAGCTGCTGAGCAGCGTGTGTCCACTAGTTATGTATTTAATCTTGACAGACCGTCAGATGGAAAAACTGAGTATTTTAGGACCTTTGTTTATGGGAACCTTTTTATTCATTTTAGCAACATGAATCGTTTCCCGAAGTTTGTGACCAACTTTTATGAACACCCTGTTATATGTCCCGTATTGTAAATTTGATGTTGAAATAAATAATTAATTGACATTGTGCTTCTGAATGGTACTTATGCGAGTAATAATAACATAAAAACAGAGTAATTATTGCTTTCTCACATTACATAGATCAAAGATCTGCTAAGTAATTTAGGGTGTACATAAATTATTGACACTTTACTAAACTAAATAAATAAACAGGTAACCAAGCAATGTAAAAATAGACCTACGCGATTTGTCTCGTTATATATAATGAACCAGTTTTACTACTATATAAGAATAATTTGATTCACTATCTTATTTAATTAACAAATATACACAATTTGTTCAAGTGTTCTCCGTGATTTGAAACCACCATTGCGTTTAGCAATAATGGGGACACTTTAAAATGAAATTAATCAATACCCAATCATAGTAAAAATACGGTAATAGGTTTATTAAATAGAATATTGAACGCGGATAATACAACAATGAATGAATAATTTATAAAATCACAGATTTTACCAACAAACCAACTGAAACGTTTCAACGTGTTATCTTGATTAAAATGCGGTCTATATTCAACAATAATCACCCATGTATTTATTAATGAGATGTGCGTCCATTTCCTCCCTATATAAACTGACCTGAGCCAGACCATAATCTCCAACTTACTACATGCCACTGGCTTAAAAAAATATAATAATATTTTAAGCAAACCAGCGTAATACCTTTTAAGAGTTATAAAGAAAACTGAGACACAACACATAACCGGGAAATAAGTGCTTGACTAAGGAATTACGGTATTCAAGTTTATTTTAATAAGCATTAGGTCTATATCGTATATTGCTGTGAGCAATGAAACTGATGTTGCGGGGTTTTAAGTTTCAACCTGAAGAATCAAACGATTAACAACTTTTTAGATGTTTAATTGTATAAGCTGAGTTTCCGTTGTGTACAATTTTATAATTTTTAAGTGATCTATTTACCAAATATGATCTTAATGATGTGAATATCTAAGTACTTTTCTATAAATTTATCCCAATTAAAAATAAAATTCAGTGAACATTTTGTAATTTGGGAATCCTGCTTATCGTTAAACATTCTGTTAAATTCGTTGGGTCATCCCTTATTGTTATTGTCATGAGTAACAAATATAAATAAAACTCATGAACAATGATTTTGCTAGTGTAATTCTGGTAAAGTACATTTATATCCTTAGTATAAATGCAGTATACTCTTGATAATCTGACAAATTGGGACCTTACTATTTTCGGATTACCAAATATTATAGATTACAGAGGGTACAATTAAAACAATGCTAAATAGACTACTCACTGTCTGTCTTTCTGTCTGTCTGTCGGTAACGCTCAAGGACAGGTTTTTGTTCGCTTTTCACAGAAAAACTGACTGATCAAACTTGTTTTATTTGTTCTATGACGAAGACACTCAAAAACGTGATTTTGTGTGATTTTGGTCATGTTTTGTTCGCTTTTCACAGGTAAACGGGAGCACTGATTTCGATAAAAAACTTTGTTCTATGTTCTATATGTGCGTTTAAAGGTTTTAAGTTAATTGGGTTTTTTGAAATCCACCTTAGCACTCTGCTCCATGGGGTTTTAAAGATCCTATGTTATTTTATGGACGACGCATTAATTTAAATTGAACCAGATTATGACTTAAGAATATTTATTCCACAAACAGTGAAACAGATGTTGTATTTCTTATTTTAAACATTGAAGGAAGATTGGTAATAAATAACATAAGTATACAGAGTGGATGTATTATCTAAATCTATAATTGTCAAACAAACTAGCTGTAAATCACTTTTCAAAAAATTACAGTTTTTAACATTACCAGGCTTATATATTTAAGAACTAATCAAATTAATCACAGAACGTCCAGATTTATTAGAGGAGCACAAATTTAAGCACAATCACAACACAATAAAAAATTCAAAATTTGTCTTTCCTCAACATAACTTAACGTTATTTGAAAAGAGTCCACTGTATATGGGAATACAAGTTTTTAATAAACTTCCTAATTCCATAAATCAACTGAGCAAAAGAGTTTTTCTTAAAAAAGTTAAAGATATTTTAATTGACAAAGTTTATTATTCAGTTGAGGACTTTTTTGAAGACAGCAGCTGGGAGAGTTTGTTGTAGTGTTTTATATTGTTAACATTTTAGTTAGTTAAGATTACATGTATATTTTTATTTTGATATATTTAACAATGACACTGTCACCTGTTATATTTCTGTATTGATCAGAAAACTTGTTAACGTTTGTTGTGACAACAAAGATGACTTGACTTGACTTGAAATAGTTGAGAATATTTACTGAAAACCACCTGTAATTTGAACACAATGTGCAGTATACCTCCCCTTTCAGAGTGGAGACATCCAAGTGTAAAATTACAAAAGTAGATTAAATATTTCGTCTCACATAGTCAAGGAGGAGGATTGATTTTATGGAATAGTTGTTTATTGGTCTGTGCAGTTTTGTTGACCAGATTTTTGAAAGGCCATCGATCCACTTTAAGTAGGGGTTTGTGTGAGTAATAAGAGTGAAACCTTTACATTTGGGGGAGGGGGGTTGTTATGACTCCTCCAAAATGCCCTAAAAAATAACTGAGAAATAAAATAATTGATCTCATTGTAAAAAACGGATCACATAAAAAATGGGTACTTTATAATAAGGTATTCAAAGGGTACATTCCCTTAAAAAAAATCAATTGTAATCCGATGAGTGATTTCGGGGGAAATCGCAGTCTCATTTAGTGACGTCCTAGCAGATATTTTTGGAGAAAAATTACATACTGCTGTATTACCACGTGAGAGTTACTGTGCCAGCTTACTGCATGGTTGTTTTTGATCAAAATTATAAATTATTCAAACCTCAAATGAGTTGTCTAGAAAAATTAAAATCTTCCTGAGATTAGAGATTGAACCAATCGAATTCACAAACAAAAAACTCCCATTTCCAGTATCAGCAAATTCCTTCATTGGGATTCTGAGGTCCGTTTTGTACGTGTACAGAATATGATTATAAACATTAGTAAATGTACCTATATATTTAATTCCGTAAGCGAATAGGCCCTCACGAAATATCTCGAGCTAGGAAGTAGTTAAGTTAGGTTATGACGATTCATTTTAAAGCTTGAGGGCCAAGGAAGGGGGGGAAAATATCAGTAATGTCAAAAATTACTTGGGCTACGCCCCACTGGACTTCAAAGATCCAATGATTTTCTTATGGAAATATCACTACAGTGAGTTTATTAAAAACCACAGTAAGCCACTAGTTTATTATTAAACTAGCTGCCATCGTTCCCGGTTTTGCCCGGGAATACGACAGTTGTGTGTGCTGCATTCTGCGGTTGACACGTGGAACTACTACGAATCTTAATGAGCTGATAGAATTTTCATCAGCTCAAAGCCAAAGCGAGAATAACACAGGGTTAGAACTTTGAAGCCCCGTGGGGCAAAGCCCTATGGAAATTTCTTAAAATCCCTTCCTAGTGAGTGCCTATGCTATAAGGGGAGTCTACATGCAAAGTTTCGTGCTTCTAGGTGCAATGTTTGGCCTGGGCGTTGATCGGAATTTTGTATTTACAGATATAGATGTAAACACTTCTATGAGGGTCACCACCGAGATCGTCATGTCCGAGTTCGTCACATCTATGAAAATCAATGAGCCGTACTAATTAGGGTCGGCTGTCTACCTGCCCCGCCGGGTATGTCATGCCTCCTCCGCCCGAACAGGAACAACTTATCCTAGTCACAGATCACAAGATAACGGTCAAATACAGTTCTGAATCTTTACGCCGCTCAAAGTTGACTGATGTTGGTTCTTCATGTAGCTAAAAATTATACAAACTAACTCGTGACAAAATTGAAGTCATATGACTACATATCGCACTGAAAGGATGAATTAGGCCGATTGATGTTTGTTCGTGAGTCCAAAAAACAGCCTTAGTACAAAAGGATTCGTGTTACAAAATTGAAAAGTGTCATAAAAAAGGATATCGCACTGAAAGGGGTGCATTCATTATATTATACTAGGATAACAAGATTATTTTAAGAAACTTATTTGTATTTTTAAGCCCAATTTTTCATTAGTTACCAGTAAAAATCACACAACACATTCAAATAATTCAAAATTTTAAAAGAGATTTTTAAAAATGTTCTTGGATAGAGTATTAATTTTGTTTACTTTGTGCAAAATGTTTAGTTTAGTTAAAAAAAAATGCAAATGTGCATGTTTGTTCATTAGCAAGGGCTTGGTATTCGTGCGGATAAAATAAATACAATAGTACAACTGTCAGTTTAAATTGACCAAAGTTGTAGTAGTTTTGATATGATATTTTCGCAATTACTTACTTTAAAATATGTTAAATACATTCTTACAATTTAAGAATTTAATAAATATAACAACCAAATCCTATCATGGATAAAAGTTTAATTGAACTTATATTTAACACTTTTAATATTGCTCGGCAAAATGTACAGGCTAGTTGTAATTTTCAGCTACATGAAGAACCAACATCAGTAAACTCTGATCGTAAAGATTCAGAACGGTATTTGACCGTTCTCTTGTGATCTGTGACTAGGATAAGTTGTTCCCGTTCGGGCGGAGGAGGCATGACATACCCGGCGGGGCAGGTAGACGGCCGACCCTAATTAGTACGGCTCATTGATTTTCGTAGATGTGACGAACTCGGACATGACGATCTCGGTGGACACGTCTATGAGCATCCTATGTATTAATACACGGTTGAAACGCTACGTTCTTGGTGATTACTGAACCGGTTTTTTCAATATTAATATGTCTAAAAGGGGATAATGCGTAGATTTGAACAATTTCCCTAGAATTCACATTTGTTCTTAGGGCTACGCCCCAGAGCCCTTCAAAAGTTGCAATATTAATCTTATGGAAGAACAGTAAACATTGGAACAGTAAACAGCATTGGAAATGCTGTAAATTCTTCAGCATTTGACAGCTGTTGAATTTAACAAAACACAATATAGATGTAAGATCAGCTATTTTAATCTAACATCTGGAGTGGCATCACAATTTAAACTGCTCGAATCCAAGCAGGTGTTTTAGCTAGTCTTATATATAATAGTCTTATATATATTAATTTAAGGCATTTTTTTTAAGAATTCCGTTATTTATGAACCGTTTTTTTACGATTAGGTATCACAATATTTGCCCTGATTTGTAGTTGTGCATAACGGTTTTTAGCTTTCAACATTATTGAATTCAAGCATGGGGTTTCATGACATAAGGAATTTAACAACAGGTAAAAAATACCGAAAGAAAAACGGCGAGTATTTAAGTACACTTTTAGCGTTGTATGCAACACAGAATATATTATTTGAGTATAGTATAGCAATTGATGTAATTGACAATAATAGTTCGTTTTATAATCGGTTCTCCCATATACATTGCTACACAAACTGATTGTTGAAAATAGTAGTAGGTTGTTTGTTCTAAACTCAGATTTAAATTGCCAAATATGGTTAAACAAATTTGTTTTACGTGATTATTGATAGAAACACTTTGAAACAAAACAAAATTACCTTGTCCTAACATTTTTCTAAGCTTTTAACTGAGCTAGTGTACTCTCTATGCCTGGGACCTATGCACCAGTGGAGAGAGTTTTCAATGCCATGAAAAATTGACGGACCGAGAACAAGTCATACTAGTTAAAACTAGAAACAAAGAAATGCATGTTGTTGCTAAAAAGTAATATGAATTTAAGCTGTGTTCAGTTTCAATTATGATTCAAGTTAATGAAAGCTATTCACTCCTCTGACAATTATCAGTAATTACGTATTTATTTTCTTTTATTATTTAAGTTTTTCATATCATAGAGATGGTTCTGTTCTGTATAATGATTTTATGAGAATGATTACAAAACCTGTTGTTACAATCCTAAGTAACACTTGGGAAAAAACTGCACAAAACTCACAATGTCGATCCCGGTATCTAATTTTCTAAAACCAAAATGGGGAGGGCCACCGGACCCCCCCCCCATTTTTGTAAGGGGGTATTCCGTTCTCCCCTCAAACCACAATATTTCCAGTTAATTAAACTTTGTACCGCTTTAGGCTTCTACAGACCTGGCCACCTTAGAGAGAGTTTAAAGTAAGAACTTTAAATGAATAAACAGTATCAGGAAACTGACACACACTGCATAATTTGACACACTCCCTGTTAGCCTAACTTTAACGCCCAACTCCGTCCCCATAAATACACCTGTACTGTACTGAATTGGGAGCATGGTTTTTATAACAATCCCAATTTTATAAACTCATACCTGGTAAATGTATGTTAATTCACTTTAATTCTTACTTATTGGCAATATATAAATATTAAAAAAGAATCTAAAGAATTTTCCAAACAGCATGGAATGGTCCAGGATCAGTTTGGATGGGTCATTTTCCACCCATTCGCAGATAAATAGCAACTATAGCCGACCACCTTTCGTCATTCTAAGAAAAACATTTAACAATAACAGGGCATATTTTTAAGTACATTGAAGTAACATGTCTTCGATATAGTCAGTTCTCTAGCCAGTATTATATCAAAAACATTAAAACTCCAGAATTTGAAGGCCATGTTGAAATGTGTAATAAAAAGGTGGTAAAATATTTAAAATTACATAGAAGAACAACATTCAACAACATATTTCTCGATATACATATATTAGTGTACTAGGTAGTTTAAAACCAAAGGTAAAAGTAAGGATTGTTAATTATTAAAACCGACAGTTCAGAAAACGGGGCACTGTATTAGCGTGGTGTTGGTACTGCTGGCAACGCGTAGGCATCCTGATACCAGTCAGGATGCCAGTGGAGAGACAATAAGTCCAGCTCGCCCCTGTAAAGTGTCTCTCCAGCTTAAATACACTGGTAACAGCTCAGATAGCAGATTGCCAAGACGATGAATGTGATTATATTAGTTTATTTTATATAAAGAAATTTCTAGGTCATCATAAATTACTTTTTTGCAATAAAAAATATACTATTTCCCTAGATGTCTTACGCAATATTACTGTATAAAGTTTCCTTCTTTGCTTCAGATACATAAAGTAATTACATCATTATGATTAAGATTTACATATACAGGGTATTTCCTATGTCGCTAACGTAATAGTTGTTTCACAAAAAATAACTATTTTGTGTAAAAATATTTAGGCATACAATAACAGTCTTATCTTAAAAGTAATTTATTACAAAATAATTTGTATTATAATACTGCTTGAATAAAACTACAATCACGTGTAATCACTTACAAATACACTTTACACAATGATAACATAATTGGTTATTACCCTTATTGCAGCTTCTTTCTTTGTGATTGGTGTTAATTTATTTGTGTAATAGCATCAATATGTTAATAGACAAGCAACCAAATTGTGGTACGCTTATTGTATGTCGTTTGAGAAATTCACGCATACCGTTTGCAAGGAATTGTCCAGTAGATTGGAAGAAATTCATTATAAACTAATTTAAATTGGTCCTCAGGGCTAAATTCCACAGTCTTTCAATGTTTCAATTTAAATCTTATGGAAAATCATTAATAAATATATGTGTTTATATTTGACAGTAGTTCATATAATAACAAACTAGAATTTCCTAAGCGCATCCCGTTTTGAGAAGCAAGAGTAGTAAATAGTTAAATAGTAAACGAAACAATGACACCTTATAACAGCTGTTTATTTTATTTAATCTAATTAAGAAACACCCCATTTGACCCATTTCCTCTTCTATAAATGTATACATAAACTAACCATGTATAAAGTGTATACATTGGTTCTAATCAGTTTTCACACAAAAATCACATGATGATACTTTACCAATTTAGTGGTATTTTTCCAATTGTCTGGTTGTTTTTGAACAGCTGTTATGATTTGTTTGTTTTTATTTACAAATCCTAACCATAACACCAAGAATAATTTTCTATACAAAACTATATTTTACTGGATATGAGGCCTGATTAGAACATATTTCTTTAACCATAAATGCAATAGCTGCTCCCACATTACGAGAGCCCTAACGCATTTGCGGAACAGGAACAGGCAAAGGTTTAAATCTGATGTATTAACTATCTTCCTAACAAAATTATGCTCAATTGACCCAGTTAACTACTAACATCAGTGACGTTTAAATTGAAATTGTAAAGAGTCACAGGACATAAGGGACGGAAAATATAGGTCTGTTTCTGATTATGGTTCAATGTCTGCTGTATTTCTACCAAACTTTTGCTTAATCAGTCTGTTAAGTAGTAATATGTTAACACCGAAATTTGTAGTCCTGTCCACACTTATGCGTTTCCCGTATTCTAGTATAGATAGATGAATATTTTTGTTCTTACCCTAAAGACATTTTAAAAAGACCTTTGTAATTTAAATAAACGGTATCAGGAAACTGACACATACTTTCTCCCTTCTAGTCCAACTTTAATGAATAAATTACTTTTTATTTACTAAATATAGAATACAAAGCACGGTCGAATGTACAGAAAATCTTGTAAACAAGTTGTTTTCAAAAACATCCACCCAAATCCCTGCTTTGGAGGCGCTACAGAATCCATTGCTGCACTCGTGGTTTTAAGAGGGGAAATGCCCCCTATTCCCCCCCAGGGTTATTAAGGGGCAACATATTTCGAATTTCCTCTGTTGGTCAATACTAACTTGACAATCATATCAAGTTTGAATGAAATTGATCAGTAAATAAGAGAGAAATAGTAATTTTTCTATTCCCCATAAGAATAACATGGGTACAACGTACTGCGTTTACCGCAAAATGAAAATTTCAATTTTCTCCGAAACCAGCAATCGTAGAATAGTAATTCAAAATACTAAATTATTTAGTTTTTTGAGCTCTTTTTAATGGTGAATAGTAATATTTTTTTATGTTTATGTATTTTTATGAAAAATCCAAAAAACTGAATTTTTGATGTTTTAAGTCCTGTAATTTGTGAACCAGAATTTTTACAGGAATACGGGTGATGCCATTTTGTTGGAAAACTAAAGTTCTACAAACGACTAAAGTTTAATCAAAATCGTTAGAGCCGTTTTTGAGAAATTTGGATTTTTCATGTTTTTTTGGCGGTTTTGGGGGGATAATAACCCTTAAAAATCAAAAATTCAAAAAAATGAAAAAAACACCTGGAGATATCGTGGATTAGCACCTACATGCCAAATTTTATAAAAATCGGCCCATTGGTTAAGGCTCTAGCTCTGTACATATCCACACAGACACACACACACACACACACACACACACACACACACACACACACACACACACACACACACACACACACACACACACACACACACACACACACACACGGACATACACACACACACACACACACACACACACACACACACACAGACAGACATCACGTAAAAACCACTTTTTTGGGTTCAGGGAGCACCAAAACGAATATTTCCACTAACAACTCGAATTCGAAAATTTTGACGAAAACAATACTTTCTCCATATACTATGTATAAGGGGAGAAAGTAAAAGTATAAACAAGTATTAATTTTCATCTTGCTTCGCAAACTGTGAAATCGGCCATCCGGTCCAGTCAGATCTCGTAACCTATTGTCGTTGGGCAAGTTGTTATGACCCCACGACTAACCCTCATCAACTTGTCATGTACCCGAATGTCTCTGCGGGGTTCATGAATACGGCACCAACCCTTAAATGTTATAAAAAACACATTAAATTGAAACCGAACCCTTCACCGGCCGCCTTGACACACATGTACCCGGTACCAGCCACCCCTCTTACCCATTCCACTTACACCCCTCCTCCTTCACCCCCTCGAACTGTTGATTTGACAAATCATTGTTATCTTCCTCTTATTTTTATTATTAAATTTATTATTTAAAACTCTAAAAGCCCTTCAATCATTTTTTACTTTCTCCCCTTATACATAGTATATGGAGAAAGTATTGTTTTCGTCAACATTTTCGAATTTGAGTTGTTAGTGGAAATATTTGTTTGGTGCTCCCTGAACCCAAAAAAGTGGTTTTTACGTGATGTCTGTCTGTGTGTGTGTGTGTGTGTGTCCGTGTGTGTGTGTGTGTGTGTGTGTGTGTGTGTGTGTGTGTGTGTGTGTGTGTGTGTGTGTGTGTGTCCGTGTGTGTGTGTGTGTGTGTGTGTGTGTGTGTGTGTGTGTGTGTGTGTGTGTGTGTGTGTGTGTGTGTGTGTGTGTGTGTCTGTCTGTGTGTGTGTGTGTGTGTGTGTGTGTGTGTGTGTGTGTGTGTGTGTGTGTGTCTGTGTGGATGTGTACAGAGCTAGAGCCTTAACCAATGGGCCGATTTTTATGAAATTTGGCATGTAGGTACTACTCCACGATATCTCCAGGTGTTTTTTCATTTTTTTTTATTTTTGATTTTTAAGGGTAATTATCCCCCCAAAACCGCCAAAAAACATGAAAAATCCAAATTTCTCAAAAACGGCTCTAACGATTTTGATTAAACTTTAGTCTTTTGTAGAACTTCAGTTTTCCAACAAAATGGCACCACCCGCATTCCTGTAAAAATTCGGGTTCACAAATTACAGGACTTAAAACATCAAAAATTCAGTTTTTTGGATTTTTCATAAAAAGACATAAACATAAAAAAATATTACTATTCACCATTAAAAAGAGCTCAAAAAACTAAATAATTTAGTATTTTGAATTACTATTCTACGATTGCTGGTTTAGGAGAAAATTGAAATTTTCATTTTGCGGTAAACGCAGTACGTTGTACCCATGTTATTCTTATGGGGAATAAAAAAATTACTATTTCTCTCTTATTTACTGATCAATTTCATTCAAACTTGATATGCTTGTCAAGTTAGTATTGACCAACAGAGGAAATTCGAAATATGTTGCCCCTTAATAACCCTGGAGGGGAATAGGGGGCATTTCCCCTCTTAAAACCACGAGTGTAGCAATGGATTCTGTAGTGCCTCCAAAGCAGGGATTTGGGTGGATGTTTTTTAAAACAACTTGTTTACAAGATTTTCTGTACATTCGACCGTGTTTTGTATTCTATATTTAGTAAATAAAAAGTAATTTATTCATTAAAGTTGGGCTAAAGGGAGAAAGTATGTGTCAGTTTCCTGATACCGTTTATTTACATTAAAAACCATGATGTAATGATCCATAACTAACTAACAAATAGGATTTTGTGTTACCGGTCCGGTCATTTACTATAGTAAATTATCATACTTTTACCATTACAGTTTAATTAGAATTGTTTCTCTTTGTCTTAACCAATGAAAGGACGGGGTGTAAAGGAGCCAACTATTTTTTTAGGTTGGGTATGTTAATTCACTTATAAAGTTGTACCCCCGTATCCCCGGCAGTAACGGCTGGTGAGTTACAGAATTAGTTAAATAATTGTTTATACATTTTGCGGGAAACCTAGGGGGAAATGAAGCTTTAACGTGCTTTTTGGAGAACAATCTTAAATATAATACACTGAGAGAGTTAGAGGCAGATGGGTCTGAAATAGTTTGGAGAGTGGAGAAGAGAATGAAGGGAGTATATATTGGGTTGTGGAGGGGCAACCTCTCTACCCTACCTGTAAATTGCCTTGATGCCGTATTTAAGCTTGTAATTAATAACGCCTGATTAAACTCTTAATGATGGTCAGATTTGGTGCCGTATTCAAGTACCGCCTGTCGCTGTACGCGATCATTGCGACACAACACGCCTTTATGAATTTCAAAGCTGATTTCTCTTTCGCCTCTAGTGGTGGGTCCAGAAATAAAAAATTGGAGGGATGGTTTCTCGGTCCATAAATGGTATTCAAATTCCCCGGTGGGTTTAAAATCTAGTTTTGACTAATCTGCATGTTTTTCAAATACTTACTAAGTAGTTATATATTCACACAATACTAATAAAAAACCTCAAAATTAATTAATAACTTTAGTAAACGGAGAGCTTAATATAATATATTAAGCTCTCCGTTTACATAATGATAATAAAATAACTTGATTATGGAAAAGATCGTTAAATTTCAAGCATTTCCAACTAATCAACACTACTATTATAAAAATGAGATGGTGTCTGTCTATTGTTCTATTTATATTTACAGACACTTATCCCTACATGAGTGTACGTACGGACACATATCTCTGCGCAGGGGTTTGTGTCCAGCAGTAGGCCTACACAACATATGTACTGCTGGATGTTCAACACATCTCATTTACAGTTCAAACCAATAGACTTACTTTAGTTTCTTCCTTCAATATCGGTTTATCTTGACTTTTATATCATGCAAATTTACCTGTACCTACAGTACAGTGCAATACAATCAGATGTTATTTAAAAGCTTTGACTTACGTATTTGCAATCAGCTCACCTTCACAGACACGCACTTAAAGAAATTTGATATATCAATTTATCCGTTTTATAGCTGCAAAAATGTCCTATCAACAGCCTTGATACACATGGTTTTCATCCTTCGTTGCGTAGGTACTATGGTTTCAGCGGTATTCATGCCAATGTAGGTTTCTATCTGGGCCTCCTTCAAGGTGTCCAGACAAATGCAAATGTTCGGGTGGGGAGACTGGCGTGTGTTTTAAACATTACTATGAATACTTGCACAGGCGTTTATGGTCTGTCAAAGGTCCGATGAGTTTAGACAAATGAAAATAAGAATCCGTAGCGTTAATTATTTGTTTACATTCCATCTTCCGCCCGATTACCCGGCTACCCGGCTACCTGGGGTATCGTTGGCGCTTTCCCGGTGCGTGCCAGGCTGACCATTTTCGACCCTCGCATAACTGGCGCTTTCCCGGTTTACCCGTGGCCTTCTGAAACAAAGGGAGCTGCTGGGCCTTTCTGGTCAATACCTTCCATATTTTTGGGACTTCCTGTTGTAAACTATACGTGGCGTCAACTTGGGGCGAGGTGAGAAACTACAAACAACTCTAGTCGACCACGACAATAGTCTCAGCCTTTATATTGTGTCGGCTCCAAGTTGGTTTGACGGCTATAGGGTGGCGTGATTGGTGAATCAGTACTTGTTTCAGTAACATTATTCAAACATTTTTTGTTCCAAAAGAATACTAAATTAAATCACGGAGGTCTAACGTGATGTATCCCGAATATTTATTTACTCTGATTCCAAAACCTCGTCCACACCGACGCGGGAGCGGTCGCGTTCTAGTTATTATAAATTTACTACCGGACTTTCCGCGGGAAGATCGCTGGCGGGAACTGGAGGGGACACACCGACGCGGGAAGGCCTGTATTCTACTTCAACAGTTAAGGTCCCTCAAAAACGGTTCACTTCATTCTTGGGACAGTTTGTATAAGAAAGGGCTATTATCAGGTCAACCTCAGTGGAGCGAAACCTTCCATGAAACGTTGTCCGTAGCAAATATTTCTGCGTCCCACATATATATATATATCAACAGTAAGGATAACTCACTTTTAATACTATGAAGGCATTTTTAAACGACGGGATCCCTCCATATCAATGTGTCTAAATAGTTTTTTTAATTTTTTTATATATAAATACAACCACTTTTTGTTTTTTTAGGAACCACTTTAAGTACTGACTTCAAAGTTGGTACGTGTATTATACTACTTTAGTGATCAATTGGTATTGAATTTGACGTTTCTATATTGATATATTACGGCCGATAATATTTAAAGTTTAATTCCTTCAAAACGGCAAAATTGTGAAAATTTATCTAGGCCTTAAAAAGATCTTAAAAGATGTGAACTTGTAAGCCGAAAGAGATTGTGTGATATTTTATAGAGTCCTTAACCCATAAAAAATAAATTAACATCTTTACGAGTTAAATCTTCCAAATCCTGATTACATTGCCACATATTTCTTGCCAAAAATTGCAATTACTCTGCTGTGGGTTGAGTGATCTTTAAACTTGTTACACCATCTCTTTTCGCTTATGATTTTAAATTTTATAATGAATAAATATTGTATTCTAAAATATTCAGTTACTATCTCTTTTGTAAATTTACGTATGTGTTAAAGTACAGCACAAGTGTAAATATATTTTGTAGTGTTTTGAGGCGTAGTTCATCTTACCATGTTAATTGTAACAACATTTATTATGCTACTTAAGAAGTTATTCTGCATATGTGTTAAAGATACCTTATGCTATGTCAGTGTCTGTGTGCCGCCGCTGCGGGAGATCAGGGCCACGTGTAAACGCCCGATATATTTGTGTGTTAAGTGCGTAATTATATTATGAAATAATTATTTTCTCCTTGAACATACAAAACTAATGGAAGTTTAGCCGCATAAAATGGCGGTTTGCGAACGAATTTTGATCGGGAGTAGGGATCCCTCCTAAGAGGGCGCTCCAGTCACGAAACTTTTCGCGTTTCTACCTGCTTCGCCCATAAGGCCAATGTTAACTTTCAAAGCCCGTTCCTCCTCAACGGGTTATTCGATATCGTTGATTTATGGCTCATTTTAAATAGCAAAAATATACCTAGTGATTTTAGCAAGCAGAATTTCTATATCGTAAATAATTAATCGATCAATAAAATTCCAAAATATTAAATATTTACGATTTTTTATGCACGAAATATTTATGATAACGGAATTCTGCTAACTGAAATCGCTAGATATGTTTTGATCTTTAAAATGAACCATAAATAATGTATTTCGGATAACCCGTTGAGGAGAGACATACTTTAAAAGTTAACATTGGTCTTATGGGAGAAGCAGGTAGACGCAGAGGACTGGAGCCCCCTCTTAACATACGTGTTAAAAATTATGGCTAAGAGGATTAATGACATTTTGATTAGATGTAGGCCTATGTCTTTGCGTGTATTAGCTATCTCCCCAATGAACTTCAACTCCATCAATACAGATGTAGGTACAATAAGATACGCAAACCGTAAGTTGGAGCGAGATGATTTGCTATAAGTATTTTGACGGTCAGGGGGAAAATTGACTAACTCAATGGTTGAATCACACGTTTACGTATTGCAATTTAATGAGCTTTATAATTTGATTCGCCTATCAAACTCTATTGAGGTGGGCAAGCTAAGTTCATAGTCATAGTCTCTAGACTACTTTTTGTTAAATTACTTATGTCATAAAACCCTTTCTTGAATTCAATACTGCCGTCTATTGCAATACTGAGACCGTATTCCCGCCAATGGTCCCAACGACATTAGAAGACCTAGAAGACCTAGAAGACCTACCTGAACCAGATCATCCCGCCGATTTATTATTGTTTGTTGTTGCCGCTAAGGTTTTTAAAAACACTCACTCTGTTCCATATGACGAAGACGGAGGGGGAGAGGTGCGAATGTGGGCTTGAATACGTCATTGGGTCGAGTACACCCCATGGCCTTGAAAGCCTTACCTAAAAACCTTAGAAGTCCATCACTCGTTGTGTTGTTATATTATGATGAAAATTTTTTTTTAACTGATTTAATCCGTTTATCATGCAAGCATATTATGTGTACTTATTTATTTATGTATTTTGTTTTAACTATATGTTTACCACACGATTATACCGCTATACTTGAATGACGCGTATTTTGCATAAGGATGCAAAATACGCATCATACTAACTAAGGAGTTGCGTCAATATTATTCATCACCTTTTTTCTTGATTGTCAATTGTAGTCCACTGCTGTGCTGTCTTAGGCCTATTTTTTTGCAGTAACATAATTTGATGCATGACAGTGCTAAATCATTCGGTACGTACGTAGTAAAAGGTGTACCTACATGGTTCGATTTCATTCGGAGTTTCCATTGATATATCGATTGTTATTGTATGTTATCCGGTATAATTTAAATGTGCAAAATATTTTACAAAACACAGTTATTCTATGCATGCAGTGATTTCTTTCTGGTGCTACAGTATCTTTCATTTATCAAGAACGATACACCATAGACAATATTAAAGGTATAGCCAAATAACTTTGCCTCTGGAGAATATCAGCTGTAATCTGATACATGCCAGAGAGAGGGTGATAATTGAAATATGTTTCGGCCAGCTAAAAATGAGATTCCCGATTCTTGGTAATTGTGTTAGAGTCTCTTTGGGCAAGATTCCCAAACTGACATGGTGTTATCAGTTGTGTTGTGCTGCACAATGTTGCGAATCACCTTAAAGGATGATTTTGATTATGATCCATTGGATATCCCACCAGAGGAACAAAATTATGAAGGTATTGTCCGTTATAAAAATGACGGTACCCTAATACGAGGAAAAGATAAACGTGCTGCTTTGATGGCGATATTAAATATTGCCTAAAATTTACAATGAGGATGTTTCAGTTATGTAACGTAAATTGAAATAAAATAATTATATCTGTAACTATAATGTTCGCATTAATTTGTCTAACTACTTAATAACATATTATTTATTTAACTTGATGTTTATTATGATATTAAGTTAATTTTTTGGGAGTGGTTGTTCTACAGAAGTGGCAAGGAAAAAGTTTTTATTCACATTTATTTAAAAATCATCGGTTTTCCGTCTGAAGGTCTGCCTGTTTTATTACATAATGAAAAAGTTATTTTAAACCAAAGTAAGTATGAAATTCACCTTTAATACATTTTTGTCGAGTAGGATGGCCTATCGTGGAATTTGGTATAGTTGTTTTTCTTTTTCCCAATAACCTCGCACTATTTGAAACAATGCAAATCGTATTATACTGTAAAATTACCTTATTTTGTAACTTAACGTATTTTATGGGCTTCAAACTATCGTAGTAAATCCTAAAAATAAATCCAATTCTGATACCACTTAGAAAATATTTTTCGTCGTTCGTATTTCGTACCTTGGGCAGAACGCCACAAGGACGTATTACCCCAGCCTCAACGATGACTCACTTACCACCGCACCCGCCGGACGCCGGCGGCGCCGGCCGCGCCGGTGCACACCGAGACGAGGGAGGGGGAAGGCCACTCTAGCGCAGTGTGCCATACAAGGCGGTTTGGAGAAGCCTAAGATTTACTCAGTGAAAGATCACAAGTGAAGAGATCAAGCAGTGAAATAAAATGTACATTCCGGGTGGCCAAAAAGCGCCGGAATCTCTTAAAATTGTTTTAGTTATATGTTCATTCATGGATTATAGTTACTCTTCATTTACTTAGTAACCTTTTGTTCAAATGTGCTATTTGCGTTATACAGAATGTCCCTGAAAAGCATCACTAAACTTCATAATTTTGTTCACTTTTATCAAAATAAGCAAAGCAAAACCTGTGAATATAGGTCCTATCTCGCTTCGTTTACAGTCTGTCGGTCTGTATGTTTTTTTACATAATTGATCCTAACTTTTAAACCGCTTAAGATTTTAACTTCAAACTTGGTGTGAGTATTAAATCTATTAGGACCTATTGTCATGCGGAGAATCTAGTTTATACTTTGTACCAATTCAAAATGGTGATAATATTCAGTTTTCAAAGCTTAATAACTCAACAAATATCAAGTTTAGAAAAATTTAGCTAGAGAGTAAAAAGATCTGAAATTTAATTTAATTTGTTGAAATGTACAGTTTATTTAGGGTTATAACACAAATAACGGAAAAAATTTAAATTGTCCAAAGTTGAAAATATGAACAATTACCAAAAGTTGCTGTGGTAATTTTGGAAAATTTATATTTTCTCCGTTATTTGTGTTAGGACCCTGAATAATTTGTACATTTCTTGAAAGTAAATTCAATTTTACATATTTTTTGTCTCGTAACAAATGTTTCTAAAATTTATAGTTTTTGAGTTATTAAGCCATGAAAACTAATTATGGCCGTCATTTTAAATTAGCCCAAAGTTGAAATTTGATAATCCGCATAAAAATTAAATACTAATAGTTTTATTACTCACACCAAGTTTGAAGTTGGTACCTTAAGCGGTTCAAAAGTTATGACAAATTATGTAAAAAAACCATACAGACCGACAGACGGTAAACGAAGCGAGATAGGACCTATGTTTACGGAACTTTTTTGCTTATTTTGCCCCAAAGAACAAAATTATGAAGTCTGGTGAAGCTTTTTAGGGACACTCTGTATATCCCACTATAGAGAAAGTCCAAACAGATCTTTATTCTTCACACGTGATAGTATAAGCCCGTATGACCGTTTGTGAAGTTCATAAGCATGATAGATAGCATTAAATGTCATATTAGGTCTAACAAAATGATTCCGAAATTTTGTGTATATCTTTTGAGATGATATTGTTTAATCTTACAACAAAACTAAGTGACAACAAGAATATTTTCTGAGTTTTAGCGATAGAAACAACATACTGTCGGTAATTATTATATTGGACAGGAAAATGTTAGAACATAATGTTTATCACACGAATTGCTTTGATAAAATAAAGGTAAATAAAGTACCTTGATAATAAATGTGTGACACGGTATATTTTGTTTTGTTCATTGTCAGCACTGGGAGCATTTATTGGGCTGTGGGTCAATATATATCAAGCTGTTGCACTAGTTTCTATAGCACAATAACCGCTCCCGGCTACGAGCACTTTTTGTGATCTGGAAGAAATCGATATATTACGAGCACCTTTTGGGTTCCCCGTGTATATATATATATATATATATATATATATATATATATATATATGTGTCCGTGAGCACGATAACTCTCGTAAAAATTATCCGGTTTTGATAAAATTTGGTATAAACGTGTAAAGCAACATTTATGACTTTAAGTTCGAAAACCAGCTAGATCGCTCTATCCGAAGGGGTATTTTGGGGGGGGGTTTTGTACCCCAAAAATGGGTTTTTTGAATTTTTTACATATAATTTTGGAAATAGTCAAATTTTATTTTCTCCCATTGGATTCAGCTTAAAAAACACACAATTTGGTATTTTGATCATTTCTCTACGTCAATTGGTTACCGAGATATTGAAAATGCTAAACACAGTACGTTGTCTAATGTTATTCTTATGGAGGAAAATAAAAATTTTATATCTCGCTTATTTATGAACATATACTGACGAAACTTACGGGTATACGGCTTTATCTGGTTGTGGACCATTGATATTTCCTCAAAAAACAATTTTTTGTCAAAGGCTCCCGTAGCAGCAAACCTGCGTACTCAGCCCCATGTTATTCTTATGGAGAATAAGTAACGTGTTATCTCCCTTAATTATGAAAATAAATCAATGAAATTTGGTAAGTAACTTCACCTAGTTGAGTTATATTGATATTAGCATAAAACCCCATTTTTTCGTGTTCCTTGCTTCAGCAAACCTGCATACTCAGCCGCCATGTTATTCTTATGGAGAATAATTAAAATGTCATAAATTGTTTATTTATGAATGTATATTGATGAAAACTGGTATGTAGCTTTATGTGGCATTAAGATTAATATATATGCATTGGAAATTCGCTAAGTACGCAGGTTTGCTGCTACTGGGGTATTTAACTTTATAATGTCTAATTTTGGCATTCTATTAATGAATTTAAATTAAAACCAGGAGCATCAGATCAGCCAAAAAATAACATTTTAAATTTTCAAACAAAATGTAACCAGTGTTAGTTAAACCTTTTATTTGATCTTTTTAAGGTTTTAATGCGGAAATTCACTTCCCTCACGTCAGCGTGCTGCGTGCGACCTCTTATGTTTAATCGTGTTTCCGTAAAATACGATTGCGCACCAAAAACAACAACTTTTGCTCATCGCGATGAAAACTACTATTTTATTTCCTACCCTTGTACAAGAGGATGTATAATGAATATGTAGCTGTGTGACACTAACATATTTAAATTATCAATTTATCAGTAAAAATATCAAATAAACTCATACTTTAGAGGTTGTCTTTGAACTACATAAGTACCAGAAAACCTGTCAGATTTTAACCCACCCGTACTATCTGGAGATATGAGCTAACACATAAACACCAAAGTCATTTACTAGAAAGCCTAACGTTAATGTCACAAGCATTTACTGTACTCATAGCAGTGTAACATAATTACCGTATTAAGGTCTCAGGTGTTACAAAAGTAACATTGTGTCCAGATTGAACTACTGTAACAACAGCTGGTGATGAGTGATTGCGATAGTTGGTCGTGTTTCAGGATAATCTTCCAGTTGAAACTTTGCAAAATGTATTTTACATAGAATTTGTCCCTATTTTTAATGATTAAATCAAAAAATATATATTGATGCTTTGGTTCAATATGTTTCCCTAACAATAATTAATATTACTAAATGACTATCACCATATTTATACAAAATAAAATGGATGTGAAACTTTGTAAAACAATAATATTTTATTTAATTAAAATACAATTTTTGGAAGAAACTTTAGTAATATTTAAAAAGTTTATTCTGTTTTTACAAAGTATGTCTAAAGCTAATTTTGGAAGGTGTTAATCAAATGGTAAATCCGCAGAGCCAAATTTGAAGGCCTTCTTTTAACAAAACCACAACGCATTGCAAATAAAAACGTTCCTTAGGATCATTTATGTGTCACAATTTATGTTCAGAAATTCCTCAGATCTACACACCATCAACGATCTTAAAACTTGCTATGTATATGTATATGGCTGATATATATGTATATGGCTGATATATATGTATATGGCTGATAAATATGTATATGGCTGATATATATGTATATGGCTGATATATATGTATATGGCTGATATATATGTATATGGCTGATATATGTATATGGCTGATATATATGTATATGGCTGGTATGTATGTATATGGCTGATATATATGTATATGGCTGATATATATGTATATGGCTGATATATATGTATATGGCTGATATATATGTATATGGCTGATATATATGTATATGGCTGATATATATGTATATGGCTGATATATATGTATATGGCTGATATATATGTATATGGCTGATATATATGTATATGGCTGATATATATGTATATGGCTGATATATATGTATATGGCTGATATATATGTATATGGCTGATATATATGTATATGGCTGATATATATGTATATGGCTGATATATATGTATATGGCTGATATATATGTATATGGCTGATATATATGTATATGGCTGATATATATGTATATGGCTGATATATATGTATATGGCTGATGATTATTCTAATTGGTCAGGTGATATGGTCCGGCCAGGGAATATAATCGTGTGGTTGTCTGTGTGTAAAATATTATCAGTTTATCAACAGAATGCACCACAAATATCAATGTTTTCGTTCTTTATGTATCTTTCCGGTATAGTTGGGATTGGCAAGATTAATAATAACATGTGTAAGTAATAATATTTAGAATCAAAGCACGCAGTTAAAAAACAATTTTTTTGTTTTACCAAGTCGACCGGAATTAATGTGTCTTGAGATGCTATTGTCGACCGGTTCTCTGTTTCCGACTAACAATCACTTCATGTTACATCTTAATAAACCGATATTGAACTTAACAGGACAGTTTGTACTGAAACATGTTATGGACCTCTCGTATATAAGTATTACATTACACTAAGTACCTTAACTGCACACGCATAATTCAGTTTATTTAAGTGGGTTTCAATTCTTACAGTTTTGGTTTCAGTGGATTCAAAAAAAACCTTGCTACATTCTGTATTTTCTTATATTTTTTTAAATATTTTAGGCGTTCATGATGAGTTTTTAAACTATAATGTAAGTTGACTGCCATAGCATAATTTTTAATTCTTAAATATAACAGTTATTGCTATAGTAAATCGTCGCATCGTACAAACAATTTGTTGATTAAAAAAGGTAATAAACAATAACAATAATAATTGACCTTATAAAACGTTCAACAATTTTTACAGAATATTGCAAAACTTCAAGACCTCAGGATTCAATTTCATTTATATATTCGGTTGATACAACAACGATAATTATTACTTATTAATGACTCTGGTGTTTCAATATGTTTACGTAGTTTAAATTCTAGTCTAACTTCTTATCATCTGTTTAAATTTGTGTTACTGATAAAACAGTTGTTCCGTATTACAGTAAAACATAATAGCACCGTTGTAAACTTCCCTAAAAAGCTTTTCGTTGTATTATTGTGATTCAAACGGGCAGAATTGAGAAAAACACTTCAACGTTTTTGCAAAACAACCACTCAGAGTACACAATAGGTTTAATTTTATTTTAAATACGGCTTCGAATCGACCCACTATTACTTTTATTATTTATTATTTCCGTAGTGTATTTCAATTGCAATGAAGCAGTAATACTGATGTAGTTCGTTCTGTAAGACTAAAGCAATATGTCTGTTATTACTAGCAATGTCAATATTGAGATATCTTTCTATAAATCTTTCTTTGAAAAAACAGAAATACCCATTTATTTGAGTAAATTTGGAGGATTTTAGTTGTAAACAATTAAAAGCTGGTTACATAGTAGTTAAATTGTCGATGAACAATACAATTAATAACCGTTGTAAGTTTTAATAGTATTTTATAATTATTTATTCATAAACGATATCAAAATTGTTTATAAAAACGGTTTCAAGTACTGATAGTCGTTAATGGAAGAAAAGCTAATCTTAATAAGGTAATGATTTGTCAAAGGTAGGGTTTACATTATTGGGGTCGATATTGCTAGAAGAAAATGTTATATAAGGGGTTAGAGCTATCTGGGGAGAAGAACTTAAGAAGATGGAACTGCATTTTGCTAAAATAGGTCTTATTGTAATAAACAGTTGAGCTACATTGATAAATAGACTAATACAATTAAATAACCACGACAATCTTACTACTCGATCTTGCCAAATCCTTCTGATAATCGAATGTTTTTTTTTATTCAGCGAGGGTGACCGACTGTTTTAGCGAATTTCCCCTATAGGGAAGAAGCTATTACCGTAGGTCTCATGGTAAGACTTAAGCCCGAGACCATGATAACTTTTCATTTTGAGGTCCCCAGATGCCAAAAACACCATTCGTTCAAATTTTTATATATGTATATATATATATATATATATATATATTTATATATATATATTTATATATATATATATATGTGTCCGTAAGCACGATAACTCTCGTAAAAAAGGTCCGATCTTAATGAAATTTGGTACAAATATGTAAAGTACCATTTATTTGAACGAGTTCGAAAACCAGATGAATCGCACCATCCGAAGGGGGGTTTTTGGGGGGTTTTGTACCCCAAAAATGTGTTTTTTGGGGTTTTCACATGTAATTATAATTTAAATCAAATTTTAATTTATACCATTAAATTCAGCTTAAAAAAACAAACAATTTGGTATTTTGATCATTGCTCTACGTCAATTGGTTACCGAGACATTGAAAGTGCTAAACACAGTACGTTGTCTAATGTTATTCTTATGGAGAAAAAGAAAAATTGTATATCTTGCTTATTTATGAACGTAAACTGGCAAAATTTGGTATATGGCTTTATTTGGTTGTGGTCTATTGATATTTGCACAAAAATCAATTTTTTGCCCGATAGTTCCCGTAGCAGCAAACCTGCATACTCAGCCCCATGTTATTCTTATGGAGAATAATTAACGTGTTATCTCCTTTAATTATGAACGTAAATTAATAGAACTTGGTATGTGGCTTTACCTAGTTGAGTTATAATGATATTTGTATAAAAGCCCATTTTTAGTGTTCCTTATTTCAGCAAACCTGCATACTCAGCCGCCATGTTATTCTTATGGAGAATAATTAAAATGTCATAAATCGTTTATTTATGAATGTATATTGATGAAACTTGGTATGTGGCTTTATGTGGTATTAAGATAAATTAATATGCACTGGAAATTCGCTGAGTATGCAGGTTTGCTGCTACGGGGGTATTTATTAAGTACAGCTACTGGTTACAAGGTGCAGCATTAAAAAAATAATTAATTTTATATAAAACATTTTTTGAGATATATTTACACTCCAATAATACAATTTAATATAGTAAGCCCACTACAATGGCGGGTGCATATTGGTTTCTGTGGTTCCCCGCGATGACTCGTGGTTTTTTTTATATTTTCACTTTATTTCAACAAATATTAAATTCCCCGTCCTACATCAGTTATTATTTGAACTTGATCTTTAATTACATTAAACTCATGCTTTAGTAATTGGATGATATGTAAATGTTGTAAATATGTACGACGATTTGTGATTGAAAAACACCTCATGAACATTTTTTAATCAAGGATAATCGAGATGTATTTTTTTATTTGTTCAGCAATCCTCATCTATTTGACACATTTTAAAGAGGTTATTATGACCCTTCATTCATAAAAACTCTATTTCCTTTATACAGGATGTGGAATTAAATTAAATAATTTCAAATGCATATTCGCTACGGGGATTAACACGATCACTAATGGTAGCACGTCTAATATAAGCCTTATGAAGTGCAATTTAAAGTCAGTCTGCAGGCTTTTAGTACTGATGTCGCCTATGTAAATAAACATTAAATAAATGTTAATGATTACAAATCAACAATGAAACGATTGTCTAAAATGTAATCAGTGATCTTTGTGATATTTTAGGAATTAATATTTAAAAAAATAACAAACTCCATTATGTAAGGTTTGGTTACAAATTACATTTTCAATTTTAATGGAATTTGCTTTGTTAAAATGTTTGATTTCAACTTATAATTATAAAATGTTCCAGTTTAGTTAAAATTAAAACAATATACATAGATGTTAAAATAATTTAAGTAAATAAATCAGTCAGGGTAATTAAATCATTCATCGGTAATTATTGATTTCGTGAATACATTATTCTTATTTATTCGATTATATTCACATAACAAGTTAAACAGATATATTTGTAATTTTTTTAGTATTTTTGTGTTATTTAAAATTAAAGTTTGTAACTTAAACAAATTTTTAACGAGGAACAAATTTTGTATAATTGTTCTAGTTGTCATCAGGTTTAAGTAGGAAAATATATGTGTGTAAGTTATATTACCATTTTATAATTGGTTTTAGAGCAAAATTTGCATACATAAAGTCTGACAGGAAACTACTCATGGAGTATAGCTTTAATAGAATTACTTTCCCTAACTTTAAATGCATAATCATATTCTAAATTCCTGGAAGGGTTCTGAACGTAATTTATTGCGCTTTCATTTACCACGATGTTGGCGTTTTAACAAACAACGCCTGCGAACTGGAAGACGCAATAGAGGTGCTGTATGCATTTTGCCAATGTGGCTGTTCGGCGCTGATCCCTCAACAGAACCAAGTTTATTATTTATTAACTGCCTTTTCCGACAGCGTATAATCACTAAATATTCAAGCTACGATCTGAGAGTGGACCAAAAATGTGGTGTTCCCTAAACTCGTGTAAACCGCAAAGATAATATTGAACCTAAAATATGAAGTTCAATCAAGTTGAAGTTCAACTTCAGAGGAGGATCCAGTCGAGTAAGATTTCGCGTTCCAACCTTCTTCTTCTATAAGACAGATGTTAAATTTCAAACCCCGTCCCTTCTTGCTGATTATTTAAAAACAGTTGGCCTATGGCTTATTTTCAAGACCAAAAATGCCTAGCAATTTCAGTGTGTAGAATGTTTATATTGCAAATATTGAAGATTTCACATTTAATTGAACGTTTATATCTGTGATACAAAGGTTCTGCTTCCTGAAATCGCTAAGTAAATTTTTGCTCAATAAAATGAGCTATAAATCAATAGTTTTGGACCATCCGTTGAGGAGGTACGTCATTTGAAAGTTATCATTTGTCTTGTGGGGGAAACAGCTAAGAGTCTCATAATGTTACATTGATAGAACAAAAACAATAATGTCCTGCCACTAACTTCAACCAGAGTAGTGTATAGACAGGTTTTGTAAGGTTTTGTATAGACAGCTTCAACACTACTACTGTCAAGACGGAATCTCAAGAGTTTGACAGAGAACTCAATCAGAGAGTGGGTGTGATGCACCCTCAATGGCTTGGACCAACATTCTGCTCTGAGAGGAAAGTAAACTATTGGATATCCTCCCCGAGATGGGTGGGAAAACTGAGAACCACCCTGTTATTTGTAATTTCACTAAACCGTTTTGTTTCCACAATTATCCGTGTACAGATAACCATCGTCAGTATTTAACAAAGTTTTAGTAATTGATGAGTAGTACAGCAGCTAGTTGTTATAAAATTTTGGTAGGTAGCTAATGTTTATAAAAAATCTCGTACCTATCTATCTACTATTTGTTGGTGTTGTTGAATTACCAATTTCAAAGAACAGAGTTTCAATATCATAATAAATTATCGTAAACAATACTAAACGTTTCCAATTTTTGTTTATTTTATGTATTTTATGACTTAAATCCTACTTAAGTCACTTTGAAAATTTATATAATTTAATAATCATGTTGAAAATATACTAATACTTGCATAAAGCTTTTACACTTTCTGCGTTTTAACTGAAAATGGTTTTCAGAGTGGGATCATCATAGCAAGAAATTTAAAGGAGAACACAAATTTAAACTGAGTGGGCACGGAAACCAGGGATGTCCAATACAAATATAGGTATAGAATATACTTGAAGGAGTGAGGCATATTAAGATCATTGGGAGAGGAAAAACTGAGGGGTTGTTTACCCTCGCGGTATTGTAAAATAATAAATTTAAGAAATAAGAGTAACAACTGTAATAACAGATCCCGCTCCACTGTCTACAAGTGTAACCGTCTTGAAACTAAGTTATGCAACGGTAATAAAATACAAATTATATTACGCACCAAATATAAATATGTGATTCGCAAAGTGTTATTAAAATAATACACAGTCATATATTTAAATTTAGATTCAACTTGATAAAGCAGTTCTCTTCAATAAAGTCACTGCAGTGAATTTATCATTTAACATTGCTGTAAATGTGAAATAAATTTGAAGTAAATCGGACAAAAAATGCGACCGCTAGAGTGCAAACACACACACACATATATATATATATATATATATATATATATATATATATATATATATATATATATATATATATGTCTATATATATATAAAATGTTGAACGACCCCCCAAAACGTGTTCAGGGGGTCACGATAGGAACTTCTATGGTGGTCCCGGGCTTAAGTTTCACCGTGCAGGTCATGCTACTAGTTCACTTTCCAAAGGAAATTCACTAATAATGTCCTGCCACTAACTTCAACCAGAGCAGTGTATAGACAGGTTTTGTAAGGTTTTGTATAGACAGCTTCAACACTACTACTGTCAAGATGGAACCTCAAGAGTTTGACAGAGAACTCAATCAGAGAGTGGGTGTGATGCACCCTCAATGGCTTGGACCAACAATCCGCTCTGAGAGGAAAGTAAACTATTGGATATCCTACCCGGGATCGTTGGGAAAACTAAGAACCACCCTGTTATTCGTAATTTCGTTAATTAAACCGTTTTGTTCCCACAATTATCCGTGTACAGATAACCATCGTCAGTATTTAACAAAGTTTTAATAATTGATGATTAGTACAGCAGCTAGTTTTTATACAATTTTGGTAGGTAGCTAATGTTAGTTAAAAATCTAGTACCTATCTACTTACTATTCGTTGGTGTTGGTGAAGACCAATTCCAAATAACAGGGATTTAATATTATAATAAATATTCGTAAAAAAATAATTATTTTTTTAAATTTTTGTTTAACTAGAAAACAAATGTAAAACTCGAAATATTTGATGTATTTTGTGACTGAAATCCTTCTCAAGTCACTTTGAAAATTTATGTAATCTAATAATCATATTGAAAATACAAAAATGCGTGCATAAAGCTTTTACACTTTCTGTGTTTTAACTGAAAATTGGTTTCAGAGTAGGATCATCATAGTAAGATATTTAAAGGAGAACACCAATTTAAACTTAGTGAATACGGAAACCAGGGATGTCCAATACAAGTATAAGTATAGAATATACTTGAAGGAGAAGGGAGAAGAAAAAGCTGGGGGGTTGTTTACCCTCGTGGTTTTGTAAAATAATTTTAAGAAATAAGAGTAAAAAACGTAATGCCAATACCCACTCCACTGTAAACCATCTTGAAGGTGTGTTATTCAGCGGTAATAAATACAAGTTATATTACACACCAAGTATAAATATAAGATTCACAAAACTGTTATTACAATAAATAACAGTCATATTTTAAAATGTAGATTCAACTTAATAAAGCAGTTCTCTTCAATAAAGTCGCTGCAGTGATTTAATCATTTAACATTTCTTCAAGGCAAAACTGGCAAGAAACGCTTTGTCTAAAAGTGTTTATCTTTAATATCGTCTTCTTTTGTCTCGATGTTTCCTCTTGGCAATTTTATTTATTATAGCATCAGTTTTGTTACCTATTATATTTATTACATACTTCGTGGTTTTATCTAACTGCTGTGCTATCTAGCTCTTATCAGTAACTGTTGTAATCAGTTGCAGTTTATATGATGCAGTGTTGCTAGGCCTACTTACCAAATAATTTGTACAATTCCTAGACCGAATTCCTGATTGCAAATGTGGTTTGACCAATTAACATATTACAGAGCTGAGGGTATAATAATTGCAAGGTCTTTAATACATAAGATAAACTTTATCATACACTTCTGACACGTAAAAAACATACCTGTTTAAAATGTATGTGCTGCTGGTAAAATTTAAAACACAATAGTATTAATTGTCCTTCATGAAGAGGACGACATTATCAAAACCTGGAAACTGGAAGAGTTTACTTTTATCACTCACTCGTCCGAAGCCACAGTACTCCTACATTTTTAAACTCCACTTTCCTAAACATCTCTTAATCTCCAGTTGGTCGTAGCTCCACCAGGCGGTGCTAGGAGAAGGGTACTGACCGTCCTGTTTATAGGAAATCGATAGATTTAGCAAACGTTTAACTCCGTTTGGTTCGCAGCAGCGAAAAATGACTCCCCAACCTTTCCTGAATTACCCACGGTCACTCTCTCTCTCTCTCTCTCTCTCTCTCTCTCTCTCTCTCTCTCTCTCTCTCTCTCTCTCTCTCTCTCTCTCTCTCTCTCTCTCTCTCTCTCTCTCTCTCTCTCTCTCTATCTCTCTGGTTTCGCTAAGTTGAATTTGAATGCTTGGAGGTAATTTTCATTTACTCATATTAGTTGCATAGAGTAAGACTGAGCATTGTAGCACTATTTAGGAATTTCAAAATATCAAATCAAACTAATTTATCTAACAATGAAGAAATGGATGAATAAAATCAAATTGAATCAACTGTTACTTACCTAATACTATTTCCTCATCGCCTAAATTTTGCTTAACGATAATTTCCCATTAAAACTTAAATATATATTGGCTTGCTTGGTTTTTGATATTTTACATGTTGTGAAAAAATTCCTTTTGATTAAATGTCTATAAGTTTAAAGACAGCAAGACTGGATGAAGAACGCGAAGGAAATACAAACATTTAGCAGCTAGCAAATTATACGAAAATAATCTTGAAACGATGGACACTAAAAACTCCGATAACACAATTGAATGTCCAATTATTTTACCGATTTTAATTCAGTCTGGTATTTTACAAACGACCATCCTGGTATTAAAATAGATGTAATGGCACAGTGTCTGCAATCTGCAAGATGCAATTTCGATGCAGTATCGATATTGCCTATGCAATCGTCTAATCACAAGTACAGTGCCTACAACTACTGAATGCGAATAAGTATTGATGTGTGTACTTTTTATGTCAGCAAGGTGCTCATATCGCGTACACGTAGAATATCTGTGAAATTATAAATATATTTATAAATATATAATTTAAAATAATATAAGAGTTTGTGAGTATGTGAAGTAGTGCTTCTTTTTAAATAACGCAGAGTATAAAAATTCGCAGCAATGTAATTCTCCTAGGAAATTTGTGCAATAAAAATTTACATTATTATTAACAAAAAAAAATTAAACAAATCATTTTGAGCAGCCAGTAAGATAGAAAGACGCATTATATTATGTTTAGCTAAGTTTATAACGAACATACAATAGGGGAAAATTACTGTTAATCTACAACTGCAGTCTTAAAGCTACCTATAATAAACGAATAAATAAATAAAACGAATACAAGTTGGACTGAAGTTTATAGCATGGCTGTACGCTGTCACTGTTGCCATTTTGCCATTGAAAAAAAAAAACACTCGAATGTATTCCAATCAGCTGGTGTGGAGTTTTTGGCAATTCAGCATGTCTACTATCGACTGATCTTGGTAGATAGCCATGAAAACCACGCCTTCAACTAGCAATTTATTTGTCCGCTATTATGTGTATTGTTGACTTATGTTTTTGTTGAGAAAAGTTTCATATATTATTTAAATTTATTTAAATAAAATCAAGTAGTCATATGTTTTAAAAACATATGATTCTTTCTAATTTTAAATTCATTATTTACAAATATGAAAACAGGACTGGCAAAAATGGTCATTTAAAAAAGGAATATGGTTTGTCAAGGTGGTTAAAATTTAATGTTTCTTCACGTTATTATTAAGTTATTGGAATCAAAAGTTTAAATGTATCAAAGTATTTAAAGTGTAAAATTAAACTATGTAATTTTTTTGTATTTGAGTTCTTTTACTTCTAAAAGCGTATCCAAAGTGTTCCTTGTACCTTGTATTTGGAGTCGCAAATGTTTTATTTATGTACTTGGGAGGATATTCATCAGTAACATCTTTATACGTTTTGAAAGGTTACAGTTCAAACGCTGGTCTTTAACAATCTAACGTCAACCTGTTCTTAGAAATAATCATTAGCCAACCTCTGGTCACTTCACATAATTCACTTTTAAACTTGTGTTTTTTTCAGGAAAAGCTGAAGTTTACCTTCAGAGTTTACAGACATTTGTGGCTAAAGAAATATTCGTAAAAGTGGTAAAACTTCTACTGGTGAGGTTACTCATCCAATAAAGCTTAGGTACTCTTTATATGCGAAGGGAGACAAAATGGTAGGACAGATGATCCTGGGAATGGTTATAACCCAATGACGACTGGACCTAATGAAGTTTTGATAGCTTTATTTGTGTATCCTTATGATTTTGAGCTCGTAAGGATGTTGAGAACAGTTTCTTATATATTGATTTACATTTATTTAAATAAAAATCAATTAGCCATATGTTTTTAAAACATATGCATCTTTCTAATTTCAAATTCTTTATTTTCAAATATGAAAACAGGACTGGAAAAAATGGTGATTTAAAAAAGGAATATGGTTTGTCAAGATGGTTAAATTATAATGTTTCTTTACATTATTATTAATTTATTGGAATGTAAAGATTAGAAAAATGATGTATCAAATTATTTAAAGTGTTAAATTAAACAGGGTATTTTAATTTTTTGTTTGTTTTTGAGTTATTTTATTTCTAAAAACGAATCCAAAGCGTTCCGTGTACCGATTTGGAGTGGCAAAGTTTTATGTACTTGGGAGAATATTTACCAGTAACATTTTTTTACGTATTGAAAGGTGACAGTTCAAACCCTGGCCTATGAAAATCTACGTCAACCTGTTCTTAGAAAGAATCATTAACCAACCACTGGTTACTTCAACTACTACGCTACCCAGCCAGTATGTTATATGTAGACGTGTATCAGCAGGATTTAGCTAGTAAAAGGTAAAGATTTTCACAAGTATTTGATAGAGAACTAAAACAGAAATACGGGTGTAAAGCAGACTTGATGAACTGAACTGATAATCGGCCCTCAGAGAAAGGTAAATTATTGGGCTTCCTTGCCAATATATTTTACCTCACCGAACGTTGGTTTGTTCCTTTATTTAGACTCTTTTAATCCTGATTTTCTCACGCAATTTAGAGACCAATTACAAGAGAGAGCCGTTGTTCTTAAAAACAAAACGTTGTATTAGGTAAAATGCTGTACCACGTACATTGTTGTACTATGTACAATGGGTATCAGTTACAATGTTTGTTTTAGGTGCAATGCTTATTAGGTACAAATATGACCTCCTGCAACATGGGTCATTAAGTTACATATAACTTTTAACTTTAACAGTGTTTACTGCATACATATTAAAATTGGCATTCCCATAGTTTACTTCTTCCTTGCAATAGATTATCGGAATTTAATCATCATCAGAAGCGACTTAATTTTGTCATGAAGATAAACTTAAACTCTTCAATTATAAAAAAATGTTGTCCAGTATAAGTATAGTTAGGGAAACCCTATCTATATCATTTACAATAAAATAAATTTTAATTCCAAATTTTTGGGTGATTGGGAGGGGGAACTAATCCCCTTAACTAAGACCACTTAAAAACTGTATAAGACGCTAGTAGGGGGCAATGGCCGATTCAAAACCAGCAAAATCCTCAGTAATCCTCAGAGGATCAATCCTCCCCCCCCCGTCACGTGACCCATTAACCTAACTTAAACCTGGCGCCTGGCGTGAGGAGCCTGAGGAGCCCCCCCCCCCGACGCCCCCCCCCAACGCCACCCCCCCGGTCGCCAGTGGCACTTTTCGTGATGACCTTGAACATGAGGAAAACACTTTCGAAAATTAATAACTAGCCTATTTATCCATCGATTCCCACGGGACTTTTTCCAGAGTGTAGGCCTATCCCAGAGGAAGCGAATGACGTAAGAACCCCTTAGATCCGCCATTAAACAAGGCCGCTATTAATTTATAACCGCGTTTTCCTTATGGGATCTCAGCTGTTTACCAACCGATTTTGACGAAACCTCACCACATGTCAGGCGGCGGCCTAAGTAAACCATCGCTTAAAGAAAATTGAAAATCCACCGTTAAACGGACCCGCTATTAATTTTTAACCGCGTTTTCCTTATGGGATCTCAGCTGTTTACCAACCGATTTTGACGAAACCTCACCACATGTCAGGCGGCGGTCTAAGTAAACCATCGCTTAAAGAAAATTGAAAATCCACCGTTAAACGGACCCGCTATTAATTTTTAACCGCTTTTTCCTTATGGGATCTCAGCTGTTTACCGACCGATTTTGATGAAACTTCACCACATGTCAGGCGGCGGCCTAAAGAAACCATCGCTTAAAGAAAATTGAGAATCCACCGTTAAACGGGCCCGTTATTAATTTTTAAACGCGTTTTCCTTATGGGATCTCGGCTGTTTGCTGACCGAACTCGATGTGACTTCACTACACGTCGTATGCCGGCTTGGTCAAACCAAACTGCGAGCGGCTCCGCGGCGTCACGTGTCAAGGCGCGTGCTAGGGCCTACGTGACTGTCCCAGCCTGTCCACTCCTCCTCCACTCCGCTATCCCTCCACTCCTCCTCCATTCCGCTACCCCTGTCGTGGACCGCGGTGACATCATCTCCATGCCTACGTGACCGTCCGGGCCTGTTTACTCATTAGCGGTTCCGAGAACTGTTTACCGCTTTCACCGCCTACTGTACGGTACGTAGCTATGTTACTTCAGTGATTGTCATCGCTTCCTTCATTCAGTTTGTGTTTGGAGCCCAGTGTGTGTAGACGTTCTACTTCAGTGCTGTGCTAGTCCTTACCGCACCATATTCCGAGATCTGTTAAACGTAAGTATATGTAGTCTTATAAGTTGTAGTGTGGACCGCCTCAGGCCGTTTACTCATTAGCGATAATTGCCGCGATTTCGAGAAATGTTCCACCGCCTTCTACTGTACGGTACGTAGCTATGTTACTTCAGTGATTGTCATCGCTTCCTTCATTCAGTTTGTGTTTGGAGCCCAGTGTGTGTAGACGTTCTACTTCAGTGCTGTGCTAGTCCTTACCGCACCATATTCCGAGATCTGTTAAACGTAAGTATATGTAGTCTTATAAGTTGTAGTGTGGACCGCCTCAGGCCGTTTACTCATTAGCGATAATTGCCGCGATTTCGAGAAATGTTCCACCGCCTTCTACTGTACGGTACGTAGCTATGTTACTTCAGTGATTGTCATCGCTTCCTTCATTCAGTTTGTGTTTGGAGCCCAGTGTGTGTAGACGTTCTACTTCAGTGCTGTGCTAGTCCTTACCGTACCATATTCCGAGATCTGTTAAACGTAAGTATATGTAGTCTAATAAGTTGTAGTGTGGACCGCCTCAGGCCGTTTACTCATTAGCGATAATTGCCGCGATTTCGAGAAATGTTCCACCGCCTTCTACTGTACGGTACGTAGCTATGTTACTTAAGTGATTGTCATCGCTTCCTTCATTCAGTTTGCGTTTGGAGCTCAGTGTGTGTAGACGTTCTACTTCAGTGCTGTGCTAGCCTTTACTGCACCATATTCCGAGATTGTTAAACTAAGTATATGTAGCTCTTAGAAGTTGTAGTGTGGAAGACTATTACATTCCCCTTTATAGTAAGATTCTCATTTAAGGTATGATCGTTCAGCAACTTTGAACTCAGAATGTGCAAAGAGAGGTCTGGCTTGTTAATAGAAGTTGAATAATCTGTTCTTTGCTAAAACCAATTTAATAAACGAGGAAACCCGTGTACTAACATTAAATTTGCCATGGCCTTGACTCTTGTCTACCACGCATAAAGTATGTGTTATGTTACCAATGAAGTGTTCTCGTTGCGACTAATTTGTAAATGCAAGAGACTTATCATATTCGTTGTTGCAGATGAACAACCAACACATGTGCGAGGTCTGCGGCCGAGCCTTCAGCCTGCTCGGAAACCTGAGGCGACACGTGGAGTCCGCCCACAACGCCAGACGTCACGACTGCCACGTCTGCGGTAGGCGCTTCACAAGAGGCGACAACCTCCACCGCCACGTCGCCACGGTTCACGGACCACACGCCGCGGCAGAGCCCCAACCGCAACGAGCAGACCATGCCTGCCGACTGTGCCCGGCCATCTTCGCCAGCCTGGAGGACGTGCGCCGCCACATGCAAGCGGGTCACTCCGCGATGCCAGCAGCAGCTCCTTCCTCCTCCTCGAGCCCCGATCGTCACGTGGAGTGCGAGCGATGCGGTGGACGCTTCGACCGAGACCTGGAACTGAGACGACACGTCCGGACCGTCCATCCTCCCACGTTCCGTTGCGCCTACTGCGACCGCGGGTTTACCCGTCGCTTCAACCGCGACCAGCACGAGTCTCACAACTGCCCTGTTGTGAGGAACCTGGCTCAAGAACCATCCGAGTTCCGCTGCGCGTACTGTGACAAGGGGTTTTCTCGCCGCTTCAACCGCGACCATCACCAGTCTCACAACTGTCCTGTTGTGAGGGACCTGGCCCTAGACCAACTGCCTACGGTGTCCTCACCTCCTCCTCTTCCTCACAGCAACCAGTTGTCGCACCAAGGAGCCGATGTCGAGCCCCAACCGCGCCAAGTGCCTAGCGCCGAGCCGCGACCAGGACCGAGCACCGAGCCACAGCCAGGGCCCAGCACCGAGCCTCAGCCCCGCTCAGGACCGAGCACCGAGCCACAGCCAGGGCCCAGCACCGAGCCTCAGACCATCGACGACGAGATGGAGGGTGGCGGCCGCCCCGTGTTCCAGCTCGTACATCGGGCCTTCCGGAGTCGCCTCCTCACCTACCGCCTGGCCCGGCCGTTAGACGCCTTGCTGACCGTCGAGGATGCGCTGACCCTGTTGTTTGACGAGGTTCTGGACTTGATGGAGAACGTCATGACCCAACATCCGAGCATCAAGGCGAACATGGTCCTGGAATGCGAGTTTACCAACATTCACGGGGCCACCTGCCTGCGCTCCTTCAACACAAAGAACGTCCCACTGACCGAGGCCTCCGACTTGGAGGCTTTCCTCTCCGCGACGTTCGAGACGATCGTGAAGAAGAAGGAGCAGTGCGAACTGGTAGGCAGCGGCTGGACATACCTGCGTATACGGGACCTGGAGATCCGCGTGAACGAGTACACGCCGCTCGGGGGCAGAGCGTATCTCCAGCTGCCAAGGGCTATTGCAGACAGGCGCGCTGTTGTCAATGTGCTAAACGCTGATGACATGTGCTTCATGTACGGTATCCTGGCCAAGTTCGTTGCGCGACACGCGGAGAGACCTGCAGCGTATACGCCGGACATCATTACCCGCTACGACTGGACCGGCCTGCGTTTCCCCGTGACGCTCAAGGACATCAAGATCTTTGAGGGCAAGAACAACATCAGTGTAAACGTCTACGGAATCGAGCGAGCGATGGTGGGGAGACGCCCCGATGGGACGCCAGAGTTCAAGGACCGCGTGTTCCCGCTGAAGATATGCAAGCGGGAGTTGGAGGATCACAGGGACCTGCTGTACGTGACCATCGATGGGGACAGCCACTACGCATACATCAAGGACCTGGGTCGACTGGTCCGTCGCCAGCTCACTGACCACGGGCATAGGATCTACGTCTGTAAGCGGTGCTTCGCTTACTTCGACAATCGGCCCAGCAAGCTAGGGTTGACGGGTGCCCAGCGCCTCGAGGAGCACAGGCGTTACTGCTACGCCAAGGCTCCCCTTCGCCTGGACTTGCCGAAGAAGCAGCAGATCCGCTTCACCCACCCAGAGTACACTCGGCGCGAGCGCTTTTGCGTCTACGCGGACTTTGAGTGTGCTCTGCAGCCCGTCGCTGTTGACCCGGTAGAAGCACCGCCCGGCACGACGCCCCTGCAAATGCACGTCCCGTACGCCTTCGCCTACCAGATCGTGGATTCGCTCGGCCTGGAGGAGTTTGAGCCGCGGGTATACTTCGGAGCTGACGCGTCCAAGGTCTTTATGGAACGGCTCAAGATGGACGTGCTGAGCCTGTGGGAGTTCCTGTTCAGCACGAGAGCTCTGCACCCTTCTCTGACCCGGCAGGAAATGGACGAGTATCTCGCAGCGACCCGCTGCTACCTCTGCGGCAAGGAGTTCACCGAGCTGGACGTCAAGGTGCGGGACCACAACCACGCCCCGCCTTACGAGTTCCGAGGAGCGGCGCACCGCTCGTGCAATCTGCGGTACAGGGAGCAGCGGGTCATCAACTGCTATTTCCACAACCTGTCCAACTACGACGCTCACTTCGTAGTGCGGGAGCTGGCCATCGACCCCGGTGATGTGGACGTGCTGGCGCACACCGAAGAGCGCTACATCGCCTTCACCAAGCGGTTTCATTTTGGCCAGCCCGGGGACAACCCACGACAGAGCAGTTTCGCGGTGCGGTTCCTCGACACCTACAGGTTCTTGTCCATGAGCCTGGCCAGCCTGGCAGCGGGACTGCCCACTGACAAGATGCGCGAGACCAGGAAGCGGTTCCCCGACGACCGGCTGTTCGACCTGGTGCGCAGGAAGGGCGTGTTCCCCTACGACTTTGTCACATCGTACGAAACGCTGTACAGGACCAGGGAGCTGCCGCCTAAGGAGGCGTTTAGGAACACTATGACCCTGGAGGACGTCAAGGACGAGGACTACCAACACGCCCTCAACGTGTGGCGAGCCTTCGAGTGTCACCACCTCAAGGACTACGCCGACACGTACCTGCGCTGCGACATCACGCTCCTCACCGACGTCTTCGAGCAGTTCCGTGACACCTCTTTGGCCGAGTACGGACTGGACCCCGCCCACTACTACACCCTACCATCCTACGCTTGGGACGTCATGTTGAAGACCTGCGACGTGGAGCTGGACACGATGCAGGATTTTGACATGTACCTGTTCGTGGAGCAGGGGATCCGAGGAGGGATCTCTCAGGCCGTCACCCGCTACGCCAAGGCCAACCACGACAGGTGTCCGGACTACCGCCCAGACGAACCGACACGCCACCTACTGTACCTGGACGCCAACAACCTCTACGGCTGGGCCATGTCCCAGTGCCTGCCCACCGGGAACTTCCAGTGGCTCAGCCGTGAGGAGATCGACTCCTTAGACATTGGTGCGCTGGATGCTGAAGCGGAACGGGGTTACGTCCTCGAAGTGGACCTCCGCTACCCCGCCCACCTCCACGACCTGCACAAGGACCTCCCTTACTGCTGCGAGACCAAGCGTCCGCCAACAGGGAAATACCCCAAGCTGATGACCACCCTGGACGACAAGATGCATTACGTCTGCCATTACAGGGTCTTGCAGCAGGCGTTGAACAACGGACTGGAGCTTGCAGCTGTCCACAGGGCGATCTCGTTTCGCCAGTCTCGGTGGCTAGAGCCCTACATCCTCATGAATACCGAGCTGCGGAAGAAGGCCAGGACCAAGTTCGAGCAAGACTTTTTCAAGTTAATGAACAACGCGGTCTTTGGCAAAACCATTGAGAACGTCCGCAAGCGCCTGAACGTCAAGCTGGTCTGCACTCCGGAGAAGTTCTCCAAGTACGTGGCCAAGTCCAATTTCCTGGACCGCACGTATTACACGGAGGACGTAGCTCTCGTGCACCTCGCCAGGGTAAACATCGTCCTGGAAAAGCCCATCTACGTCGGCATGTCTGTCCTGGAGCTGAGCAAGTGGCTCATGTACGAGTTTCTGCGGAAGATGAAGGACCGCTACGGTGACCGCTTAAACGTAGACTACATGGACACTGACAGCTTCGTGTTCGACATCCTATCCCAGGACATCTACAGGGAGATGATGGAGCACTTGGACGACTTCGATACTAGCGCCTACCCAAGGTCTCACCCCTGCTACAGCCCCACCAACGCCAAGGTGATTGGCAAGTTCAAGGACGAGTGTAACGGCAGATCCTTGTTCGAGTACCTCGGCCTGCGCTCAAAACTCTACTTCATGGACGTTGAGGACGAAGACAACGGATCCAATGCGATCAAGCGAGCCAAGGGAGTCGCCAAGGGGGTTGTTAAAAACGTCCTAACCCCTGACGACTACAGGGAATGTCTGTTTGACGGGGTGTTGAAAACCACCGTCAACACCCGTTTCCAGTCGTACCTGCACCGTGTCTTCACCGTACAAGTAGAAAAGCTATCCTTGAGCCCGGCCGATGATAAACGCTACATCTTGGCTGATGGTATCCACACCTTACCTTGGGGGCATAAGGACATCCCACCACTGCCCGCAGCAAGAAGTCGAGACAATCTCGAGGAGCAGCAAGGCGGACCTATGGAGGTGGATGAGGAGGAGGACATGGACGAAGAGTTCCCGGTGTAAACAGAACTAGGCTAATTTTTTAAATATAATTAAGTATATTTTGTAAATAGTATTCGTAAGCAAATATAGTCAAACAGTTTAGTTTACAGCATACATCTGTGTTGTTACTACCCCTTGCATTTCCCTGACATTTACTTTCAAAAGACTCTTCTAATGCAAACTGAATTTTGTAAAACTATTATGTTTTCAAAACAAAACTTTCAAAATTGTTAAAAATTCGATATTCTTTCTTAAATACTAAAGAGAAAGACAAGTGAAAACAACAGTTAACGAGAAACAACAACATTTATTGAAACACAATAAGAATATACACACAAACATATTACAATCAAGAACTCAAAAGGTATTTACTCAAAAATGGACTTAAGCGAAGATGGAGTAGAAGAGCCTACGGACCAGTGCTTCGTTATGGTGGGAGCGACCGGGTCGAAGAGCTGCACGTAGTCGCTGAGTGGTATATCGAGGACCGCCCGACAGTACAGGTAGGTGAGGCAGTAGTGGTCATAAACAGAAGTACCGTAGCCCTGGAGTCGATACCTGTTGTAGAGACTGCCACCAGGCGCTTCTCAATCTGGGTGGTGTTCATCGCGGGCGGAAGCAGTCCCCGCCGATTGTGTGATACCCTCATTACTACCAGTTGCACGCTTTATCACCACCGGCTTCACTGTATATGTCAAACCAGTGACTCTGGGGACTCCTGAATAACGGGCCACCCAAAGGTTTTCCAATCGCGTTATAATGTTCATAATCATAATATAGATTTCATAGTCTTTATTTTCATCCAAATATAAGTTGCAACCATGTGTATACTGACCTCTATGATGTAACTGGATGTTCAAGAACACATTACCCTGATTGGCGGGATTTTGTACTGTATGTTGATAACCGGAATCTACCCAACTGACAGTCGGTGGTGAATCGTTCGAATCTTTTTCCACAAGCTCCAAGTCTCCAGGTAGTTCCGGGTGATTGACACTTCTACTGTTGTCGTTTATGCAACTGCTATCGGCACATATGCTGACGTTCTGGGAACCTCCCCCTTCGGTTATTTGGTTGGATGATGGTGATGCAAAGTCTTCAGATATCTCCGGAGCATTGCCACTTTCAATGTCGTTTATACAACTGCTATCAATACATGTGTTGACTTTCTGCGGACCTCTTCCTGCTGAGGTTTGTATGAACGATCTCGGTTGTGAGGAACGATTGTTTCTTCGCTTCCTTCTAACACAGAGGTGGTGCTGACGATGATGAAGACGAAGTCCATCTCGCGACGTGAACGACTCCTCACAGTATGGACATTTCCAGGTCGCCAGCTTCGATGGTGTGGCGACTGACCGTTTCAGTGATGGTGCTGGCGGTGGTTGTTCAGGACTTCGTGGAGAAAAGTACATGGTGCTGTAGCCTTCCATCGCCTTCCAACTCCTTCAACAACGTCTGGACTGATTCATCCACTTCAATTGCACTAGCCATGTTTGTGTTTACTTTGCAACATCACTAGACAAACTGAATGAAGGAAGCGATGACAATCACTTAAGTAACATAGCTACGTACCGTACAGTAGAAGGCGGTGAACAATTCTCGAAATCGCGGCAATTATCGCTAATGAGTAAACAGCCTGAGGTGGTTCACACTACAACTTATAAGACTACATATACTTACGTTTAACAGATCTCGGAGTATGCGTGCGTTAGGTTTACAGACGCAGGTTTAGGTTAGGTTTACAGACGCAGGTTTAAGTTAGGTTTGAGGATGCATGAACGTCGCGACGCAGGTTTAAGTTAGGTTTGGGGATGCATGAACGTCGCGCGCGCGCCGTTCATGCATCCCCAAACCTAACTTAAACCTGCGTCGCGACGTTCATGCATCCTCAAACCTAACTTAAACCTGCGTTTGTAAACCTAACCTAAACCTGCGTCTGTAAACCTAACGCACGCATTGTCCTACCTTAAGTAGTGAAGTCGTGGACCGCGGTTACGTCATCACCCCGTGCCTACGTGACTGCCCCAGGCTGTTTACTCATTAGCGATAATTGCCGCGATTTCGAGAATTGTCCACCGCCTTCTACTGTACGGTACGTAGCTATGTTACTTAAGTGATTGTCATCGCTTCCTTCATTCAGTTTGTGTTTGAAGCTCAGTGTGCGTAGACGTTCTACTTCAGTGCTGTGCTAGTCCTTACCGCACCATACTCCGAGATCTGTTAAACGTAAGTATATGTAGTCTTATAAGTTGTAGTGTGAACCACCTCAGGCTGTTTACTCATTAGCGATAATTGCCGCGATTTCGAGAATTGTTCACCGCCTTCTACTGTACGGTACGTAGCTATGTTACTTAAGTGATTGTCATCGCTTCCTTCATTCAGTTTGTCTAGTGATGTTGCAAAGTAAACACAAACATGGCTAGTGCAATTGAAGTGGATGAATCAGTCCAGACGTTGTTGAAGGAGTTGGAAGCGATGGAAGGCTACAGCACCATGTACTTTTCTCCACGAAGTCCTGAACAACCACCGCCAGCACCATCACTGAAACGTTCAGTCGCCACACCATCGAAGCTGGCGACCTGGAAATGTCCATACTGTGAGGAGTCGTTCACGTCGCGAGATGGACTTCGTCTTCATCATCGTCAGCACCACCTCTGTGTTAGAAGGAAGCGAAGAAACAATCGTTCCTCACAACCGAGATCGTTCATACAAACCTCAGCAGGAAGAGGTCCGCAGAAAGTCAACACATGTATTGATAGCAGTTGTATAAACGACATTGAAAGTGGCAATGCTCCGGAGATATCTGAAGACTTTGCATCACCATCATCCAACCAAATAACCGAAGGGGGAGGTTCCCAGAACGTCAGCATATGTGCCGATAGCAGTTGCATAAACGACAACAGTAGAAGTGTCAATCACCCGGAACTACCTGGAGCTTTGGAGCTTGTGGAAAAAGATTCGAACGATTCACCACCGACTGTCAGTTGGGTAGATTCCGGTTATCAACATACAGTACAAAATCCCGCCAATCAGGGTAATGTGTTCTTGAACATCCAGTTACATCATAGAGGTCAGTATACACATGGTTGCAACTTATATTTGGATGAAAATAAAGACTATGAAATCTATATTATGATTATAAACATTATAACGCGATTGGAAAACCTTTGGGTGGCCCGTTATTCAGGAGTCCCCAGAGTCACTGGTTTGACATATACAGTGAAGCCGGTGGTGATAAAGCGTGCAACTGGTAGTAATGAGGGTATCACACAATCGGCGGGGACTGCTTCCGCCCGCGATGAACACCACCCAGATTGAGAAGCGCCTGGTGGCAGTCTCTACAACAGGTATCGACTCCAGGGCTACGGTACTTCTGTTTATGACCACTACTGCCTCACCTACCTGTACTGTCGGGCGGTCCTCGATATACCACTCAGCGACTACGTGCAGCTCTTCGACCCGGTCGCTCCCACCATAACGAAGCACTGGTCCGTAGGCTCTTCTACTCCATCTTCGCTTAAGTCTATTTTTGAGTAAATACCTTTTGAGTTCTTGATTGTAATATGTTTGTGTGTATATTCTTATTGTGTTTCAATAAATGTTGTTGTTTCTCGTTAACTGTTGTTTTCACTTGTCTTTCTCTTTAGTATTTAAGAAAGAATATCGAATTTTTAACAATTTTGAAAGTTTTGTTTTGAAAACATAATAGTTTTACAAAATTCAGTTTGCATTAGAAGAGTCTTTTGAAAGTAAATGTCAGGGAAATGCAAGGGGTAGTAACAACACAGATGTATGCTGTAAACTAAACTGTTTGACTATATTTGCTTACGAATACTATTTACAAAATATACTTAATTATATTTAAAAAATTAGCCTAGTTCTGTTTACACCGGGAACTCTTCGTCCATGTCCTCCTCCTCATCCACCTCCATAGGTCCGCCTTGCTGCTCCTCGAGATTGTCTCGACTTCTTGCTGCGGGCAGTGGTGGGATGTCCTTATGCCCCCAAGGTAAGGTGTGGATACCATCAGCCAAGATGTAGCGTTTATCATCGGCCGGGCTCAAGGATAGCTTTTCTACTTGTACGGTGAAGACACGGTGCAGGTACGACTGGAAACGGGTGTTGACGGTGGTTTTCAACACCCCGTCAAACAGACATTCCCTGTAGTCGTCAGGGGTTAGGACGTTTTTAACAACCCCCTTGGCGACTCCCTTGGCTCGCTTGATCGCATTGGATCCGTTGTCTTCGTCCTCAACGTCCATGAAGTAGAGTTTTGAGCGCAGGCCGAGGTACTCGAACAAGGATCTGCCGTTACACTCGTCCTTGAACTTGCCAATCACCTTGGCGTTGGTGGGGCTGTAGCAGGGGTGAGACCTTGGGTAGGCGCTAGTATCGAAGTCGTCCAAGTGCTCCATCATCTCCCTGTAGATGTCCTGGGATAGGATGTCGAACACGAAGCTGTCAGTGTCCATGTAGTCTACGTTTAAGCGGTCACCGTAGCGGTCCTTCATCTTCCGCAGAAACTCGTACATGAGCCACTTGCTCAGCTCCAGGACAGACATGCCGACGTAGATGGGCTTTTCCAGGACGATGTTTACCCTGGCGAGGTGCACGAGAGCTACGTCCTCCGTGTAATACGTGCGGTCCAGGAAATTGGACTTGGCCACGTACTTGGAGAACTTCTCCGGAGTGCAGACCAGCTTGACGTTCAGGCGCTTGCGGACGTTCTCAATGGTTTTGCCAAAGACCGCGTTGTTCATTAACTTGAAAAAGTCTTGCTCGAACTTGGTCCTGGCCTTCTTCCGCAGCTCGGTATTCATGAGGATGTAGGGCTCTAGCCACCGAGACTGGCGAAACGAGATCGCCCTGTGGACAGCTGCAAGCTCCAGTCCGTTGTTCAACGCCTGCTGCAAGACCCTGTAATGGCAGACGTAATGCATCTTGTCGTCCAGGGTGGTCATCAGCTTGGGGTATTTCCCTGTTGGCGGACGCTTGGTCTCGCAGCAGTAAGGGAGGTCCTTGTGCAGGTCGTGGAGGTGGGCGGGGTAGCGGAGGTCCACTTCGAGGACGTAACCCCGTTCCGCTTCAGCATCCAGCGCACCAATGTCTAAGGAGTCGATCTCCTCACGGCTGAGCCACTGGAAGTTCCCGGTGGGCAGGCACTGGGACATGGCCCAGCCGTAGAGGTTGTTGGCGTCCAGGTACAGTAGGTGGCGTGTCGGTTCGTCTGGGCGGTAGTCCGGACACCTGTCGTGGTTGGCCTTGGCGTAGCGGGTGACGGCCTGAGAGATCCCTCCTCGGATCCCCTGCTCCACGAACAGGTACATGTCAAAATCCTGCATCGTGTCCAGCTCCACGTCGCAGGTCTTCAACATGACGTCCCAAGCGTAGGATGGTAGGGTGTAGTAGTGGGCGGGGTCCAGTCCGTACTCGGCCAAAGAGGTGTCACGGAACTGCTCGAAGACGTCGGTGAGGAGCGTGATGTCGCAGCGCAGGTACGTGTCGGCGTAGTCCTTGAGGTGGCGACACTCGAAGGCTCGCCACACGTTGAGGGCGTGTTGGTAGTCCTCGTCCTTGACGTCCTCCAGGGTCATGGTGTTCCTAAACGCCTCCTTGGGCGGCAGCTCCCTGGTCCTGTACAGCGTTTCGTACGATGTGACAAAGTCGTAGGGGAACACGCCCTTCCTGCGCACCAGGTCGAACAGCCGGTCGTCGGGGAACCGCTTCCTGGTCTCGCGCATCTTGTCAGTGGGCAGTCCCGCTGCCAGGCTGTCCAGGCTCATGGACAAGAACCTGTAGGTGTCGAGGAACCGCACCGCGAAACTGCTCTGTCGTGGGTTGTCCCCGGGCTGGCCAAAATGAAACCGCTTGGTGAAGGCGATGTAGCGCTCTTCGGTGTGCGCCAGCACGTCCACATCACCGGGGTCGATGGCCAGCTCCCGCACTACGAAGTGAGCGTCGTAGTTGGACAGGTTGTGGAAATAGCAGTTGATGACCCGCTGCTCCCTGTACCGCAGATTGCACGAGCGGTGCGCCGCTCCTCGGAACTCGTAAGGCGGGGCGTGGTTGTGGTCCCGCACCTTGACGTCCAGCTCGGTGAACTCCTTGCCGCAGAGGTAGCAGCGGGTCGCTGCGAGATACTCGTCCATTTCCTGCCGGGTCAGAGAAGGGTGCAGAGCTCTCGTGCTGAACAGGAACTCCCACAGGCTCAGCACGTCCATCTTGAGCCGTTCCATAAAGACCTTGGACGCGTGAGCTCCGAAGTATACCCGCGGCTCAAACTCCTCCAGGCCGAGCGAATCCACGATCTGGTAGGCGAAGGCGTACGGAACGTGCATTTGCAGGGGCGTCGTGCCGGGCGGTGCTTCTACCGGGTCAACAGCGACGGGCTGCAGAGCACACTCAAAGTCCGCGTAGACGCAAAAGCGCTCGCGCCGAGTGTACTCTGGGTGGGTGAAGCGGATCTGCTGCTTCTTCGGCAAGTCCAGGCGAAGGGGAGCCTTGGCGTAGCAGTAACGCCTGTGCTCCTCGAGGCGCTGGGCACCCGTCAACCCTAGCTTGCTGGGCCGATTGTCGAAGTAAGCGAAGCACCGCTTACAGACGTAGATCCTATGCCCGTGGTCAGTGAGCTGGCGACGGACCAGTCGACCCAGGTCCTTGATGTATGCGTAGTGGCTGTCCCCATCGATGGTCACGTACAGCAGGTCCCTGTGATCCTCCAACTCCCGCTTGCATATCTTCAGCGGGAACACGCGGTCCTTGAACTCTGGCGTCCCATCGGGGCGTCTCCCCACCATCGCTCGCTCGATTCCGTAGACGTTTACACTGATGTTGTTCTTGCCCTCAAAGATCTTGATGTCCTTGAGCGTCACGGGGAAACGCAGGCCGGTCCAGTCGTAGCGGGTAATGATGTCCGGCGTATACGCTGCAGGTCTCTCCGCGTGTCGCGCAACGAACTTGGCCAGGATACCGTACATGAAGCACATGTCATCAGCGTTTAGCACATTGACAACAGCGCGCCTGTCTGCAATAGCCCTTGGCAGCTGGAGATACGCTCTGCCCCCGAGCGGCGTGTACTCGTTCACGCGGATCTCCAGGTCCCGTATACGCAGGTATGTCCAGCCGCTGCCTACCAGTTCGCACTGCTCCTTCTTCTTCACGATCGTCTCGAACGTCGCGGAGAGGAAAGCCTCCAAGTCGGAGGCCTCGGTCAGTGGGACGTTCTTTGTGTTGAAGGAGCGCAGGCAGGTGGCCCCGTGAATGTTGGTAAACTCGCATTCCAGGACCATGTTCGCCTTGATGCTCGGATGTTGGGTCATGACGTTCTCCATCAAGTCCAGAACCTCGTCAAACAACAGGGTCAGCGCATCCTCGACGGTCAGCAAGGCGTCTAACGGCCGGGCCAGGCGGTAGGTGAGGAGGCGACTCCGGAAGGCCCGATGTACGAGCTGGAACACGGGGCGGCCGCCACCCTCCATCTCGTCGTCGATGGTCTGAGGCTCGGTGCTGGGCCCTGGCTGTGGCTCGGTGCTCGGTCCTGAGCGGGGCTGAGGCTCGGTGCTGGGCCCTGGCTGTGGCTCGGTGCTCGGTCCTGGTCGCGGCTCGGCGCTAGGCACTTGGCGCGGTTGGGGCTCGACATCGGCTCCTTGGTGCGACAACTGGTTGCTGTGAGGAAGAGGAGGAGGTGAGGACACCGTAGGCAGTTGGTCTAGGGCCAGGTCCCTCACAACAGGACAGTTGTGAGACTGGTGATGGTCGCGGTTGAAGCGGCGAGAAAACCCCTTGTCACAGTACGCGCAGCGGAACTCGGATGGTTCTTGAGCCAGGTTCCTCACAACAGGGCAGTTGTGAGACTCGTGCTGGTCGCGGTTGAAGCGACGGGTAAACCCGCGGTCGCAGTAGGCGCAACGGAACGTGGGAGGATGGACGGTCCGGACGTGTCGTCTCAGTTCCAGGTCTCGGTCGAAGCGTCCACCGCATCGCTCGCACTCCACGTGACGATCGGGGCTCGAGGAGGAGGAAGGAGCTGCTGCTGGCATCGTGGAGTGACCCGCTTGCATGTGGCGGCGCACGTCCTCCAGGCTGGCGAAGATGGCCGGGCACAGTCGGCAGGCATGGTCTGCTCGTTGCGGTTGGGGCTCTGCCGCGGCGTGTGGTCCGTGAACCGTGGCGACGTGGCGGTGGAGGTTGTCGCCTCTTGTGAAGCGCCTACCGCAGACGTGGCAGTCGTGACGTCTGGCGTTGTGGGCGGACTCCACGTGTCGCCTCAGGTTTCCGAGCAGGCTGAAGGCTCGGCCGCAGACCTCGCACATGTGTTGGTTGTTCATCTGCAACAACGAATATGATAAGTCTCTTGCATTTACAAATTAGTCGCAACGAGAACACTTCATTGGTAACATAACACATACTTTATGCGTGGTAGACAAGAGTCAAGGCCATGGCAAATTTAATGTTAGTACACGGGTTTCCTCGTTTATTAAATTGGTTTTAGCAAAGAACAGATTATTCAACTTCTATTAACAAGCCAGACCTCTCTTTGCACATTCTGAGTTCAAAGTTGCTGAACGATCATACCTTAAATGAGAATCTTACTATAAAGGGGAATGTAATAGTCTTCCACACTACAACTTCTAAGAGCTACATATACTTACGTTTAACAATCTCGGAATATGGTGCAGTAAAGGCTAGCACAGCACTGAAGTAGAACGTCTACACACACTGAGCTCCAAACGCAAACTGAATGAAGGAAGCGATGACAATCACTTAAGTAACATAGCTACGTACCGTACAGTAGAAGGCGGTGGAACATTTCTCGAAATCGCGGCAATTATCGCTAATGAGTAAACGGCCTGAGGCGGTCCACACTACAACTTATTAGACTACATATACTTACGTTTAACAGATCTCGGAATATGGTACGGTAAGGACTAGCACAGCACTGAAGTAGAACGTCTACACACACTGGGCTCCAAACACAAACTGAATGAAGGAAGCGATGACAATCACTGAAGTAACATAGCTACGTACCGTACAGTAGAAGGCGGTGGAACATTTCTCGAAATCGCGGCAATTATCGCTAATGAGTAAACGGCCTGAGGCGGTCCACACTACAACTTATAAGACTACATATACTTACGTTTAACAGATCTCGGAATATGGTGCGGTAAGGACTAGCACAGCACTGAAGTAGAACGTCTACACACACTGGGCTCCAAACACAAACTGAATGAAGGAAGCGATGACAATCACTGAAGTAACATAGCTACGTACCGTACAGTAGGCGGTGAAAGCGGTAAACAGTTCTCGGAACCGCTAATGAGTAAACAGGCCCGGACGGTCACGTAGGCATGGAGATGATGTCACCGCGGTCCACGACAGGGGTAGCGGAATGGAGGAGGAGTGGAGGGATAGCGGAGTGGAGGAGGAGTGGACAGGCTGGGACAGTCACGTAGGCCCTAGCACGCGCCTTGACACGTGACGCCGCGGAGCCGCTCGCAGTTTGGTTTGACCAAGCCGGCATACGACGTGTAGTGAAGTCACATCGAGTTCGGTCAGCAAACAGCCGAGATCCCATAAGGAAAACGCGTTTAAAAATTAATAACGGGCCCGTTTAACGGTGGATTCTCAATTTTCTTTAAGCGATGGTTTCTTTAGGCCGCCGCCTGACATGTGGTGAAGTTTCATCAAAATCGGTCGGTAAACAGCTGAGATCCCATAAGGAAAAAGCGGTTAAAAATTAATAGCGGGTCCGTTTAACGGTGGATTTTCAATTTTCTTTAAGCGATGGTTTACTTAGACCACCGCCTGACATGTGGTGAGGTTTCGTCAAAATCGGTTGGTAAACAGCTGAGATCCCATAAGGAAAACGCGGTTAAAAATTAATAGCGGGTCCGTTTAACGGTGGATTTTCAATTTTCTTTAAGCGATGGTTTACTTAGGCCGCCGCCTGACATGTGGTGAGGTTTCGTCAAAATCGGTTGGTAAACAGCTGAGATCCCATAAGGAAAACGCGGTTATAAATTAATAGCGGCCTTGTTTAATGGCGGATCTATGGGGTTCTTACGTCATTCGCTTCCTCTGGGATAGGCCTACACTCTGGAAAAAGTCCCGTGGGAATCGATGGATAAATAGGCTAGTTATTAATTTTCGAAAGTGTTTTCCTCATGTTCAAGGTCATCACGAAAAGTGCCGCTGGCGACCGGGGGGGGGGCGTCGGGGGGGGCGTCGGGGGGGGGGCGTCGGGGGGGGCGTCGGGGGGGGGGGGCTCCTCAGGCTCCTCACGCCAGGCGCCAGGTTTAAGTTAGGTTAATGGGTCACGTGACGGGGGGGGGGGAGGATTGATCCTCTGAGGATTACTGAGGATTTTGCTGGTTTTGAATCGGCCATTGCCCCCTACTGACGCTGGCACAACTAGGGCGTATTTAAAGGTGACTGTGAATGAATGATTAATCTAGAATGGGTGAGATACCTTGTATAGCCTTGTTATAGTACTGACTAAGACCGACTGGTTCTTTAGCCAGGATCATTATATGGAGCCCAATGACAAATGGCAGTTAAATCTAATTTAAAAACTTCAAACGAATTCTCTGGAGCTTGCTCAGGATTGATCTGGCGAACTTCAGCTGTTCAGATTATAAAGTACAGTCTTGTTAACATGCAATGACAAGAACATTATATCATTTTATGTTTACTAATACTGAAAATTAAAAAAGTAATAAAATGTACTAAAATTAATAAAAACTGCCTATTTGAAGTAATAAACTATTCTAAAGAAAGCGCTTTTGTTCATTAAAGTCGCTGCCGTGAATTTATCATTTATCTGAGACGGAAATGTCAACAGACACTTTGTCTTAGTGTTTATCTTTAATGTCGTCTTCTTTTGACTTAACGTTTCTTCTTGGTGGTTGTATTGTTTAAAGTATTTGAATAATTACGTCACACATTAATTACAGTTTATATCAGTATATCTCAATGAAACAACCACCACGGAAATGTGATTTTAATTGAATGTAGCAAACGAATTGTACAATTAATATATTCGTAATTGTAATTTTGTTGTGAATCTTCGGGTTGATTTGCCTTACATTTATTCTATATCAAAATATAGAACACATAGATATAATAAATCCTATGTAATTTTAACAAAGTCTATGATTCGGTTTGTTTTTAAATATTCTACATGAAAAAAAAAAACTGTAAAAAGTGCAACTTATATCTTACTTAATCGTTACCTATTGTATGCATTTTTCCGAAATTGTCATAAATGATTATTCAGATGCAGTGACACTTATCCTTGAAATTATCCACTCGCAGAGGAAAATTCGTCTCCCCAATCACATAAACAGCTACCAATGAACGGCATTGATCCTATAAGTCTGGCACGTGGACTTCATAGACCATCAGTGGCTGAGTGGATGGTTTTACAGTTGAGTTTAAAAAATATGAAACCAACTAGTCGTCTGGTAGTGTTTTATTATTATTTTATAGATGGTTATTTACATTTCAAATCTCATACTTTGCATTACTATTGTTTTTTTACGATTAAAGATTGTTATAAAACCAGGACATGTTAAAAAATAAATTTTCAAATTGACAAAAAATGTTAGTTTGGTTTCATCGACACCGAAGACTATCCATCACAACCCTCTTGTAATCACTGATAAGAACACGTCGTCCGTTATAAGTGAAATATCACTTTGCAGTAAGATAAGATTTACTATATAATACGTTCTATGACGTTGATACAAACCTCAGCAGTATCGTCATAAGCTACTTGTTGTTGTTTCTTGTTACAAAATACTATCATATTGCATATGGTAAGCAAAGATTAGTTATATATATCAAAACACATGTATATCACTTGTAAACAACTGCATATCAAGTGTCTTTGATGGAAATACGAAAAAAATTAAATCATAAAATATTGAATTACAGCTCTAACTGTGCCTGTATATCGTTTACTCTACCGCACATGGTGTTACAAATGTTTATCCCGCATTGATATTCAGACAGGACTACATAATATAGGCTATACATAAGAGATGCAACGTCCATGTTAAATAGTAGAATATCCCCAGGCTCTTGTGTGTTAGGTGGTGAACGTTCTGGGTATGTTGAATAGCCCGAACTGCTGGAATATCAAACTCTTGGATGGAATTTGGACTGTTCCCTTTTATCATACGCCAAATATATAAAAAGCTAAATCATTTTATTTCAACGATTTTATTTGATAAGAGGATTACATAATTTATTATCTATTTATAATTACAGTTTGTTTAACTACAACTCTCTAATTCGTATTACAGTATATCCGATATTGTTCGTTGGTTATAAAGGTTTTAGATCTCAAAGTAAATATTTAGTTATCTCAACGTACTCCACATCATGTGTTTTAGGTAATACCGTACACTAATTAGTTAAAAGAGGAGTTTATTACCAAGCATAATATTTCTATAAAACCTTTAAATGGTAATCATAACTAATTAAAGGTTATTATACATGCTATGCTCTTTGAATTACATTTAAAAATCAAAGAGAATTATTAAATTCAGTAGTTTAAAAAAATAAATCTCAATTAACCAAAAAACCAAGAGTAATTGATTGATAAAACTAATAGCAATACAATGTTAGAATTATAAATTATTATTGACATCTCATTAAGAAACAAGGTGCAAGTGTAAAATTTGTATTTAAACACTGAAGAACCAAGTAAGGAACTTAGCCAATAACACGCGGTTGGTTAGATGTTGGAGGTCCAGCAATATCCATGAGCCCCTCTGATTGTTGGGGGGGAGAGGACGGAAGAGGCACTACAATATAGCACCTTTACAGTTTATCGCAGTGGCAATTAATTTGTTCCAATTTATAACGAGTTCGCACGCAGCACGCTGACGTGAGGGAAGTGAATTTCCACATAAAAAACTATAAAAACTCAAAATCAGTTAAAATCATACAATTATTCCAATTTTTATTCAAATCTGAAAATATTGATTTTTTGGCTGTTCTGATACTCCTGGTTCTATTTACCTGCAATGCTGGGCATACAATTTTGCGCATTATAAGGTTAGGAGAAGGTCCAGTCAGGCTTTAAAGTAGGCGTGAGATTGTTGGGGATGATAAAAGTACATCAACAAATGAATAACAGGCTTTTCTGAAGTAAAACCCCCATAAGGCAACGTACTGTGTTTGGTCGATACACATTTTCTTTAATAACATGGTAAATATTTATGCTATAATGACGAGAGTGGGCTTAAAACTTTCGCCTCTCTAATACCCATCTTTTTACATGCATTGATTTTACATCTGGGGCTTTTATGACCCTTCTTGTGCCCAAAAACTCAAAATTTGAAAGATTAATCCCCAAAAAAAGGGGTTAGAGTTTTCCGATTGTTTTGCCCAACGGACTTGTCCAACAGATTATAGAAAGGAACGTCCCTACCAAATTTGAAGTAAATCGGACAAACAATGCGACCGCTAGAGTGCATAAACATATATATATATATATGTCTATATATATATATATACCCCCGTAGCAGCAAACCTGCGTACTCAGCGAATTTCCAATGCATATACATGTATCTTAACACCACATAAAGCCACATACCAAGTTTTATCATTATACATTCATAAATAAACGATTTATGACATTTTAATTATTCTCCATAAGAATAACATGGCGGCTGAGTATGCAGGTTTGCTGAAGGAAGGAACACAAAAAATGGGGTTTTATACAAATATCAATATAACTCATTTAGGTAAAGCCACATACCAAATTTCATTAATTTATTTTCATAATTAAGGGAGATAACACGTTACTTATTCTCCATAAGAATAACATGGGGCTGAGTACGCAGGTTTGCTGCTAAGGGAGCCTTTGGTAAAAAAATGTTTTTTTGAGCAAATATCAATGGTCCACAACCAGATGAAGCCGTATACCAAGTTTCGTCAGTATACGTTCATAAATAAGCGAGATATAAAATTTTTCTTTTCCTCCATAAGAATAACATTAGACAACGTACTGTGTTTAGCACTTTCAATATCTCGGTAACCAACTGACGTAGAGAAATGATCAAAATACCAAATTGTGTATTTCTTTAAGCTGAATCCAATGGTAAAAACTAAAATTTGACTATTTCCAAAATTATATATAAAAAATTCAAAAAACCCATTTTTGGGGTACAAAACCCCCCCAAAATACCCCTTCGGATAGAGCGATTTGGCTGGTTTTCGAACTTAAAGTCATAAATGTTGCTTTACACGTGTATACCAAATTTCATCAAAATCGGATAATTTTTACGAGAGTTATCGTGCTCACGGACACATATATATATATATATATATATATATATATATATATATATATATAGATATATATATACAGTATCGAACGAATGGTATTTTTGGGGTCTGGGGACCTCAAAACGAAAAGTTATCATGGTCCCGGGCCTAGGTCTTACCATGCCGACTACGGTAATAGCTTCTTCCCTATAGGGGAAATTCGCTAATATATATATATATATATACACATATATATATAAAATTTTTAACGACCCCCCAAAACGTGTTCAGGGGGTCACGTTAGGAACTTCTATGGTGGTCCCGGGCTTAAGTTTCACCGTGCAGGTCATGCTAATAGTTCACTTTCCAAAGGAAATTCACTAATGAGAGTCGTGAAATCATGGAGACGGTGCACTCAGTAATATAAAAAACTTGAATTTACCGTAAAGATCACTAACTTAAATACCCCCGTCGCAGCAAACCTCATACTCAGTGAATTTCCAATGAATATATAACATAACACATTAAAACTGTTAACAGTATTCATAAGGAATATATTCACAAACAAGGGATGTTTAAAATATTAATAACATAAGAATAACATTGGGGATGAATACGTAGGTTTGCTGCAATATGGTACATAAAATAATGGGTTTTTATGAAATATCAGTAGAACTCATCTTAACGAAGTCACATACCAAGTTTCATCTATATACATTCATAAATGAGCAATATATAACATTTTAATTATTTTCCAAAAGAATAACATGGGGACCAGTACCTAGGTTTGCTGCAACGGGAACCATAGGTGGATTTTTTTTGTACAAACAACAATGAACCACAACAAGATGAAGCCTTGTAACAAATATCGTCAGTTTATGTTCATAAATAAGCGAGATATAAAATTTGTCTTTTTCTCCCTAAGAATAACATTAGACAACGTACAGTATTGTGTTTAGCACTTTCAATGTCTCAATAACTAATTGACGTAGAGAAATTATCAAAATACCAATTTTTTTTATGCTGAATTCAGTGGTACAAATTTAAATTAGATTTAAATACAAATTACATGTGGAAACACCAAAAAACATATTTGGGGTACAAAACCCTCCTTCGGATGGTGCGATTCGTCAGGTTTTCGAACTCGTTCAAACAAATGGTACTTTACACATTTGTACATTATTTCATTTCGATTGGCCCTTTTTTACGATAGTTAACGTGCCTACGGACACACACACACACACACACATAAATATATATATGTATATATATACATACATACAAATTTGAAAGAATGGTGTTTTGGCATCTGGGGACCTCAAAATGAAAAGTTATCATGGTCTCGGGCTTAAGTCTTACCATGAGACCTACAGTAATAGATTCTTCCCCATAGGATAAATTCACCAAAAGCGATTTTAAAGTAAATAATTTTCACGATTAATGTATATTGATTGAAAATAAATCATCCATAAAGCCATTTCGTTCAAAATTATAATTTATCTTGATAAATAATTTATTATATCTATTACCATTGTAAATTTATACAAAATTTTTAAAAATAATTTATACATTTGACATTTTATAAGTCGATGCACACTGACTAGATGAAATGTAAAGCTATACACACCCTGCTGTGTAAATAGAAGGTACCGTTAGTTACAGTTGCTATTTGTTCGCGTGGAATTTACATGACATTTGTTTACGAAAGTTTGCTTAGAAATGAGTTAGTTTGTAACAGGATCTGTAGAAACTGTACCCTAAGATTAAACTGTATTATACAAAGATGTTTGTATACAAAATAATAATTTTAGAGAACCCTAAAAACTAAAGGAGCTTATTAAGATTTGTTTCTATAAAAATAACAAAGGAAAATTACTATTACGTAATTTTCTCTGACAAAAACTTTACGTATCAAAGTAAGGGAGTTTAATTTATATTGAGAACGTAAAGATTAAAAAAAAAGAAAAAAGATTAATTAAAGATTAAAGATTAATCTTAACCCTTTTACTGCCGACGTGCGCATTTGCGCACGTCGAGAATCGTGCGAAAAACGCCGACGTGCGCAATAAAGCACGTCTAATATTTCTAACTTATTGGCCTTAAATGTTTACCAAATGCCACGAAACTTGAGATACTCGATGTCAAGACTATGAGGAACATACATAGAAAAGTACAATTTATACTCTATGACTTGTATAACCTATAAAGTTATACTCATTGATTCCCCCTACCGTCTGTGCATAGTCGACAGTTGCTCTGTGTAGTGAGTGTTGTCTTCCGTCCATCTTTCAATTATTGTTTATGTTTACTGGTGTTGGTTTGTTGGTTATGTTTGTGGATTTATCCGTGGTTTAGTGAGTAAAGTTTTGATGTCATTACGAAAATGGGCAAGCGGAGTAGATCGCCAGTAAGTGAAAATACCATCGTAAATAGGTGTTCGCCCTACCTGTTTCGGTGAGCACAGGTGTTGAAAGGGTTTTTTGTGAAATTTTCTCAAATATTCTAAATATTTTTGTCGTTGTTAGTTTAATTATTTTAGTATGTTTTTAGTGTTATTTTATGTTCCTTACAACATTTTTCAATTTAGAAGCCAAATGTACATGTTTTTATAAAAAAAATACTGTCAATTGTATAAGCAACTATGTTCAATTTTGAAAATATGAATAAATTTTGAAAAAAAAACAGAACTCCTGCATTTATCAAGGTAATGGCATGAAAATTTGGGTATGTGTTTACTAATACCTGTTTTACAACATGTATAAATAAAATTGGTTGAGGTTAAGTTTTAGAGGTAGTTTTTATAGTCCAAACTAAAATATATATATATTTTTTTATATGTATATATTTATATATATATATTTTATCTAAAAAACTATTACATACACCAAAGTATATATTTTATTTGAAACAAACAACTCAATACAAATAAAACAAGACCTAACTTATAAATATCTGATGAAAAATAAAAAAGTTAAAAATTTTTTAATGTGAGCGTGAAATTTGGTCTAATTGAATCTGGCAGTCTTGGCAAGTAAATCTTAATAGTGGTCTAAAGGTTAAAGATTAATTTATAATAAAAATAGTGTTATTATTGTTATAATGTTGTTTTTAATTCTTATAAATAGTGAAATACTGAAAAAATAAGGTGTTATTGAGTTTACCCGTGCAATTTAGCTATTAATTGAATATATAACACCAAATACTACTTAACGAGACCACGGTGCAGTTTGAAACATTGATAATACCCCAATACCCATGGGATTTATTTGTTTGTTTTACCTAACAGAATACTATTCATAGAAAATATTGACTTACTTTACATTTTAACAACGCAGAGTAATCATTAAGAAGTAGTTTGTCCTTTCTAATATTTGTTACGAATTAGTATAGAGGATAAAGTATATTTTACGTTTATAAACTTCACATTTAAATTCAACAATATTGATTATGATTGCGATAAGATCACACGATTTTACAACACGGTAGGGAACAATGCTTTTGCCCATTCTACTTAAAATTCAAGTGGAGCTTTAGAAAAATAAACGGCTTGGGTGAGTGGTAAGCCCATTTTATATATCATAATAAGTAACTGCCAAAGGTAAAGTAGGCTGGAATAAAGATTTGGCGTAAGAAACTTAACAAGCACTCTTTAAACTACTCAGTAGAGCAGAAATAAATTTCTATAAATACTTGCATAAAAAGGATTATTTTAATACATAAATATATTTATTTTGTTTAGTAAAATTATTTAAACACTACAAATATTTCTTTTAACCCTGAATATACTCTGTAAGTACTGTTTTATATACTTTTAATGCAGTTTTAAAATGTAGAATTATACATAAACAACTCAAACGACAGCAAACACAATCGTTTGAGTTCAGCTTTGAGGCCAACAACATGAAATGGAACTGACGAATGTGAGAGACAGTTTACTAGACAGGAAATTAAATGTCGCCCGAAGCCACCTTTCACGGGTTTATATTTGGTTATCATTATAAGCTGGACATTGAATTATTTAAACTATATGTACACCAAATTTAATGAGTTTCTCATTTAAAACTTTTGCTACTTTAACTTTTGCATTAGCGTATGGAAGTTATCAACCAAACTGTACATTATTTGATAGAAACATTTAATGACTAAACACCTTCAAAGGAAATAAAAAAATTAAAACACTCCTCAGTATTAAATACTGATTGGGGGTGGTTCTTATTTCAATAGCAAAATATATTCTTTTAAAAATATTTTCTTTCCTGTTTTTAATAACAAAATATATATTACATAGTTATAGTATAATATAGTTATAAATTACTACAAATAGTTGTAGGTTATGCAGTTTATTGATATTAAACAATAAAAGGACTAGATTTAAACCGTAACAATTAGTTTCATTTTACTTTATTACAATCACAGTTGTGACAAAATAAGGCAACTGCACATGAACAGGTAACGACGTTGCAAGGAAAAATGCAAGAAATCAAATAAATAATAACAAGAATTATAAATTACAATAAATATTATTTTTGCATTTTTGCTGACAAGCTTGAGCGCATGTTAAACAAAGATGAAAACACTCTTTGTTCTTGTCAATAATTTAATATTATCCTCTACCACTGATTTTGAAAAAATTAACATAAAAACAAATTCTACCAACACTTTGTTTTAAGAATTGGATTTTCTTTTTCTCCTACCAGTTATGCCTACCATTCTGGTCTTTCTTGGCTGTTGACAAGTGGCTGTGAGGCAGCTTCACATGATGACTTCTTCAATGAGTTTCCATCTTCCTTCAAGAGTAAAATTCGTGCACTAATCACTAAAAGCTGTGTTTGATGGTGCCTTTAAAGGGCAAGTTTTTTGAAGTGCTGCGTTTTTGTTTATGCGGTGGTGCCTTTGAAGGGCCATATACTTGTTAATGCAAGGCAACCATTGTTCGCTTGGTATCCAGTGATTGTTATATATTTTGTTTTCTGTTATTTAGTTTCAAGAAAATTACCGTAACTATACCATTACCATTACCAACCTATTTTGAACTTGTCATGAAAAATGTATGAAATTGGTGTAAACCATTGGAAGTAAATAAATTAAATATACTTTATACATTGAGCTGACATATTGCAGGAATATTTAATCGAAAGAAAATTTAATATAGACCAATCCGTTTATTCAAATAAACAAAAACAATGTAAGCTCCATCTTAATGTCTCCAAACGAAGTTTTGAAAGGGCTCCACTTTTGTATACGATACGATGGACTGTTTCAAGCATTCATCCCAGTTGAAGTTGTTTGTTAACTCAACATTTTTAAACGGAAATAAATAGCCAGATATCGGAATTATTGTTTCAAATAAAACATTTTGAAAGCGTCAATATGTTGTGTTAAATAATAGAGTAAGCAATATACTGCAGATTTATTTCTATGCTTCTTATCGAGATGCTTGGCTAAAGTAACTGACATTGTTACAGAAAATAACATCCCTAAACTTCATCTAGTTCTACCTTCACAGAAAATTTTGAGTTAAACATCTGTTTTTGAGGGTCAGAATTTATAGGTATATCTGGATGATTTTTTTAGATAACATAGGTTTTTGCTTGTTAAGGAAACGGACGTGTCACGACGAAGAGCCTTTTGAAAACGTACCTCTGCATTGTGAAATATTTCAATTGACAACATGTTGTAAAGGGGATATAATACGGCCATACTCCAACAACCTGACACCGCTCGTGTGAATGGCCGGTGTCATGGAGGTGGATATTTTACTTGGTGTTACAGTACTGGCTGACACAAGCTTTCTAAATACGTATTTGATTTAAAGCAATATGGACGATTAATGTATTTAAATCCACTTCTATGAATAATTTTTCAAATGTTGTAAAAATATTTTGATCTGTTGGAGGAAAATATGATATTCTCATTTGATTATATTTTCGTCAAACACTACTTACATATGAAATATACAATTGCTAACAAAAGATTAATGGTAAAATGTAAAATCTAGTTAGGAAGTAGGCTTTTATAATAAGCACGACATAATGTACCTTAGAAATATTACTAACTTTTTAATTTAGATTTTATTTTTGCTATTATAATTTTAACAGTCGCTTGATAATGTGCGTTTAATATAACCATTTAATATCAATAGATTATTTTTGATAAACGATATTAAACCATAAACCAACCCCTGGAGAGCATAATCCCAAACGCACAGTGGGGTTGAAGCCATTCTTCCAATAAACCCAAATTTTACTCCATCATCCCTTACAGTTGACAACCATAATCACATGTAAAAATAAATACTCGTATATGGTTAGGCCTTCACTGCCTAATCATTCGATTGACATTGCAGGTATGGATTTCTCCAGAATTTGGTATTCTGATAATTATTAATTTGAAGTCAAGAAAACACTACTCCCAAGTTCTTAAGAAAGTCTTCGTTGGTAAAAAATACGCTGTTTCAATACAATTATATGAAGTAGAAAATAATTTCATTACAGGGTCATTAGTTTATGCAGAAGCTACCTCCAATGGTTAATAAATATATTGAATTTGAACCGTACACATCCAACAAACTGAGAGTCATTTTGCGAAAGTTACCCCAACTACAAACCAAACACTTCTATTATGTTACTAATCATGAAATGTGAACGCAGCCTGCAACACTAATGTTTCAGTTTAAGTAGGTTAACTGGTAACACGTCTCACAAGTTCGAAACTGTTTAGACTTATAGTTACCGTAACTCTATCAAACAACTAAAACAACTGCTGTAACTGATGAGAGTGTGACTTTTAATAATGTAGAGCATTGGGAGATCGTATGAGTTAGGATAAAAAATATACATTTTAAATAATGTAGTATAATCTAAAATAAGTTAAGTATTGTAGTACATGTTAAGATTTTTATCTTTTCACAAGAAGTCATACTGACAAAAAGGTTTTAGTAGTATAAAGCCGTCTTTTCTTTTCTTTAAGTTTAGTTTTAAAATAGAAATTAAAGTATTATATACGTAAGACTCTGTGGATATTTCTTATTAAAAATGTTCTTAAAAATAACAATAACATTAACAAAAATTATAGATAAATAAACTTCTGAAAGGAACCCAAGAGTTTAATATACCTGTAAGTCGGGCTGTTTAACATACTCAGAACGTTCACCGCCTAACACACAAGAGCCTGGGGATATCCCAGCATTTAACATGGACGTTGCATCTCTTAAGCATGAACTATCTTATACTGTCCTGTCTGAATACCAATGCCGTATAAACATCTCAGAAATATCATTCGTGGTAGAGTAAACGATATACAGATCCAATTAAAGTTGTAATTGAAGGTTTCATGATTTATTTATTTTTAGTATTTCCATTGACGCCACTTGACATGAAGGTGTTCATTTTCTAGGATATAAATGTGTTTTAATATATTTAACTATTCATTGTCTTATCCAATGTAATATGACAATATTTTGTCTATCCTGTATAGCTTATGAAGATACTGCTAAGGACATTTATCACGTAGTAACGTTTATCTTATGATACTGCAGAGTGATATTTCACTTTCAACGGACGTCGTTGCCTTATCAGCGATGACAAATGGGTTTGCGATGGATAGTCGTAGATTTCGATGAAACCAAACATATTTTTGTAACTTTCATCATTTATTTTTTTAACATGTCCTGTTTATATAACAATCTTAAATCCTAACAAAGTATGCATTGCAAAGTATGAGCTGGTATGAAAACACCCATCTATAACATGCATTTAAAAGCACTACCAGACCACTAGGTAATTTAATAGCTTTTAAACAGAACTGTAACACCATCCATCCACTCGGCCACCGATGCTGTAAGTAGTCCACGTGCCAGACTGATAGGCTTGATGTCGTTCAGTGGTAACTGTTTATGTGATAAGGGGGAGGAATGTTCCTCTGAGTCAAAAATTACAAGTACAAGTTTTACTGCCTCTGGATAATCATTAATGACTGTAAAAATTAACGTAAAATATTCGCTGCACATTTGACGGTTTTATGAAAATAGAATAATTTAAAACGCAACCTTATTAAAAATACACATGTTTTATAAAATTAGAGTGTTTTGTCATTGATTCTAATAATTCAACCTGGAAATAAAATAAATAAAAGAAAATGAAAATGGAGATTTACAAACAAAAATTTGACAGTTATGAGAATTAAAATACATTTGCCACGTTTAAAAATGACTATTTTTTAAATGGCCGTGTCAGCTAGATCCTCTGATGAAAACTGTAATAATTGTGTTCGTAATTAACCGTATATTTTAAACAATACAACCATCAAGAAGAAACGTTAAGACAAAAGAAGACGATATTAAAGATAAGCACTGTACTGAAGTAATTATAGTAAAGTTATTAAATTTAAATTAGAAAAAAATAAATAATTTGCAAAATGTATAATATATAATATAAGTTATGATCATTAGACTCACCAATTATGGAATTTAATTTCACCTGGTTGGCAGAACTGGAAAACAGCTGTCAATTAAGTCTAAGTTAATTGTAATTACCTTAATTAATTCACTAGTTGGCTTATTCCCAAACCTAACAGAAATACTCGTTGACGTAGTAAGTTGAAAACCATTTAAATATTATAAAAATGAGTTATATGCGTTGTATTGTAAATAATATTTTTGTAAACATAGCAACCTATTATTTTTTCCTGTTAATTAATGATCGCCTACAGCAACAAGTGCCTGGGGGTTAGATCACACTTATTTTTAATTACAAATTACCCCCATGGTAACCGCTCTCTGTAAGTTTTTCCTACCTAAACTTACACCGGATATTAATTCTGTTCATAATTGCAGATTTTAAGTTCATATTCGTGACAATGCGTGATAAAACCTCAAGAGAAATATCAAAGCTTTAAGCAATTTCAAGCAATCTTACAGAAAGTAAGAAATCAAAAATAAGATGAGCTAAGTTCCAAATAAATTATTTCTTATTTAAGTTTGACTTTTATTTACGTTTAAAAAGAGAAAGAGAGAAATGGATCGTGAGTAGTTCAGGAAAGGTTGGGGAGTAATTTTTCGCTGATGTGAACCAAACGGAGTTAAGCGTTTTGCTAAATCCATCGATTTCCTATAAACAGGATGGCCATTACTGCTCTACTAGCACCGCCTGGTGGAGCTACGACTAACTGGAGATTTACTGATCTTTTGCGAAGTGGAGTTTAGAAATGTAGGAAGGGTGTGGCTTCGGATGATATATTGTACTAGACTTAAATATTTGTCGAAATATTGGCAGAGATTTTACTGATATTATAAATGTGAAATAATATTTAATTTTACCAAATTCTCGCAGGGCTTCACCCCATTGGCCATCGAAATATGAAATGGGTATAAGAACAGATGATGATTTAATAATAATCATTCCATAAACAGCTGTTGGGGTGTTTTTTAGGTCTTGGGTGAAGATTAGTAATAACAAACATATAGAGCAGATATCTTATATATATCCAAATCCTAAACCCCAATTAGTACTGATTTATATAGTTAGTGATCTCTGTATCTCTAAATTTCCAATGCCTGTGAAGCTTTAATTTACCATTGTGGTTTCTTTTATGCTGCAGAAGTGCAAAAATGCTACGTTTCAAACATATTACAAAAATTGCGAACTACAAAAAAAGTTAAAATTACTAATAGTATTTCATAACTTTATCAAAATAATTCGAGAACAAAACTTGACGGAACCCATACTATCACCCATACACTCAAGAGATCTTAGCTAACTCACAAATACAAAAATCATTTACTTGATGTCACGAGCAATTACCAAAGACATTTGCTGTAACCATCACAATGTAATATCACTGTATTAAGGACACAGGTGTGGCGAAAGCAACATTGTGCCCAGATTTAACTATTAAACGACGTCTGTTGTGTTGAGTGCGTTTGTTCATGGTAGTGTATTGTATCTTACCTACACCTTCTTCCTATTATTATCTATCTATTTGTTTAAATATTTTTTCAGTTTTAAATTTGTTCTTAAACAAATTATATCAGTATTTTGTCTCCCTAACAATTTAAATACTCCAATTTATATAAATAGCCTAACAAACGTATCACGCTACTCAAGAAATTATCTATTGGGTTCATAAAATAATAAATAATATCAGTAGATACAATAAATATATATTCATATCACATAAAGTAAACAGCTGCATGCCTATTTCTGTATGTGGAAATTCGTGAAATATATAAACCAAACAACATTTAAGTACAGCTCTAATTTTTGCCTGTATACTTTACTCTACCACGCATGATATAACAAAGCTATTTATGTGGCATTGGTAATCAGGCAGGACTATACAGTATAAGATAAGCTACACATAAGAGATGAAACGTCCACGTTAAATGTTGGGATATCCCCAGGCTCTTGTGTATTAGGTGGTGAACGCCGTGACTATGTTAAGCAGCCGGCCAGCAGATGTACCAAACCGTTGGGTGAATTTTGAACATTTTGCTTTATTCATACACGAAATATGTAAAAAGGTAAATCATTTTATTTGAAAGATTTTTTGATAAGAGGGAGATTTCTGGACAATATCTTTAATTCTCTATTTGTAGTAACATTGTAAACTATAACTCACTAATATTGTATGAAAACAAATTTTTCATTAGTTAAAAATGTTGTTAGACATTTAAGAAAATATAGAGATATGTTAAAGAATTCCACATCATGTGATTTAGGTAATAGTGAAAAGATTAGTTTATTACTTAGTGTTGAATTTTGATAAAACCTTTAAAAGGTTACCATACCTGATCTGCCATTTTAAATTACATTTGAAATTTCAAAAGAGTTATTAAATTTAGTGGTTGGAAAAAATAAAGACATTTATCTCAAAACCAGGGATATGTGATAGGTAAACCAAAATTCAATGCAGTGTTAGATTTATATTCATTAGAAAGAAGGTGCAAGTATAATGATTGTGTTTGACCACTGGAGTACCAAGTAAGGAACTTAGCCAATAACACGCGGTTGGTTACATGTGGAAGTCCAGCAGAATGTATCAATGGCCCCGGGGGATGAGGAGGCACTGTAATGTTGCACCTTTAAAGTTTATTGCTTGATCGCACCTTTGCATCTTCTTATATAAATGTTTTATAGAACTTACAATGATGGTCATTAAATCATAAAGTCACTAATGTAAAAATTAATTTTAAAGTAAATGTTGTTTATCTAGACCCTACTGTATTTTCTTCAAATATAAATCACCCATCCTTTTTGTTCGTTAAAAATAAAATATATCTTGATAAATATTGATTACAACTATTACCATTGTAAAAATTCTAGAAATATTAAAAATGTAAATATATATTTTATAAGTAGCTGTATGTTTTGTATGACTAGATAAAATATAAAGTTATACACACCCAGCTGTGTAAATGGAAGATACCTTTAGTTACAGTTGCTATTTGTTCGCGTGGTATTTGCATGACATTTGAATACAAAAGTTGGCATGGAATAAGTTAGTTTGTAACAGGATCCGTAGAGATCGTACCCGAAAACTAATTTGTGTTACACAAAGATTTTTGTTTTCTACATTTTAATTTTACATACAATCAACAAGTGGTGAATAAAATGAGAACAAATAACAATTTTGGAGAACCCCCCCAAAAACAAGCTTATTAAAATGTTATTTTATAAAAATAATAAAGACAAATTACTATAACATTATTTACTCTGACACCAATTCTGCGTATCTAAAAAAAGGAATTGATTAATAAAGAGGATATAAAGATGTAATGTTATAATTAATAATAAAAATATAGTTTTATTTATTCGTGGAAATAGCGAAATACTGAAACCAATAAGGTGTTATTGGGTTTACCCCTAAAATTAAGATATTTATTGAATATTGAACGCTAAATACAAATTAACGAGACCGTGGTGCAGTTTGCACATTCAATTCCCCGGTACCCAGGGATGTATTTGTTTTGGTTTTCCTAACAGAACATTATATATACAAAATATTTAAATACCTTATATTTTAACGATGATGAGTAATCATTAACAAGTAGGTTATCCTTTCTTATATTAATTACAACTTAGTGTAGAGGATAAAGTATATTTTACGTTTATAAACTCCAAATTTAAATACAGCACTATTTATAAGGATTGCGATAAGCTCACACGATTTTATAACACGGTAGGGAACAATGCTTTTGCCCATTCCACTTAGAATTCAAGCGGAGCTTCAGGAAAATAAAAGGCTTGAGTACAAGCTAAGCCCATTTTATGTATCATAATAAGTAAGTGCCAAAGTTAAAGTAGGCTGGAATAAAAATTTGGCATAGGAAACGTAGCAAGGACTCTTTAAAACTACTCAGACGAGGGAAAATCAGTTACTATTACATTTGCAAAAATAGGGATTAATTTGATAGAGAAATATATTGATTTGTTTCAGGTTTTTAAAAATTGTATTTTTCTATATACAAGTATTTAAACACTACACAAATTTATTTTCACTATGAATGTATCCTGTATGTACTATTTTATATATTTTTAATGTAGTTTTAATACATAGAATGATGTATAAACAAATCAAACGGCAGCAAAAAACAATCCTTTAAGTTTAAATGTTTGTCCAACAACATGAAATAGAACTGACGAATGTGAGAGGCAGTTTACTAGACAGGAAATTAAATGTCGCCCGAAGCCACCTTTCAAAGGTTTATATTTGCTCATAATTATAAGCTGGACATTAAATCATCCAAACTAACTCCAAATTTAAATGCGTTTCTTATTTTAAAGTTTTTCTATCTCAAAAACTAGGATTAGCTTATAGACGTTATCAACTAAAATGTGCATTGTTTGTTATAGATATTTAACAACGAACACATTTTCAAATGGAATAACAAATGAAAATGCACTTTGGAATATAAAAGACGGAGTGGGATGGTTCTCATTTCAACATAACAAAATATTATTTTTGTACACTTTCTATTTTTTTTTATAATTATAAAATATAATATTTGACTATAACTGGTTTCAATATAAGCACTTTCTTTATAAAACACAAGCAAAGGATTATATTCAAACCGTTAAAAATAGTTTCATTCAATGTTACTATAACTACAACGGTGGAAAAATAAAACAATCATACAGGAACAGGTCTATGTTGCAAAAATATTTAACAGATTAATAAAATAATATCAAAAATTAAATATTACCATAACATTTAATTTTTAATTTTCACAGAAGAGTTTAAATGCATGTTAAACCAGATGAAAACACCCGTTGTTATTGTCAAGAATTAAATGTTATTCTCTACTATTCATTTAGTAAAATTGCTCCCCAATAAAAGAAAATTCAACGAACAGTTTCTTAAAAATATTTGATTTTATATTTTTCTCAATTTATACTGTAGACATTGAGCTGTAATTTTGCAAGAATAAAGTTATGTAAAGAAGATTTAACTTAGACTAATCCGTGTTTTGAAACAAACAAAAACAATTTAAACTCCATGTTCATGTCCCTACGAAGTTTAAAAGACCCCCACTTTTGTATAAGACACAATGGTATGTTTTAAGCATTCAGTTGATTTTATGTTTGTTAACTAAAAATCTGTAAACGCATAAGAAAAAGCCAGATATCAGAATTATTTCTCTAGAGAAAAGCTTTTGAAAACGTCAAAATGTTGTGTGAATTAATTGAGTAAGATATATACTACAGATGTATTTCTATGCTTCTTATCGAGAAGCTTAGTTGAAGTAACTGATATAGTTACAGGAAATAACATCCCTAAACTTTAACTAGTTCTACCTTTACAAAACTACTTGACTTGAGCTATCGTTTTTGAGGCACATAAAACCACAGCCTCAAAAACTTTTACAATAATTATAATAATTTACAGGTACATCTGCGTAAGTTTTGCTTAGATAAAATAGGTTAGTGGTTGTTAAGGAAATAGACATGTCATGACAAAAAACCTTTTGAAAACGTCCCTCCACATTGTAAAATATTTCAGTTGGAAGATCGTTTGAATAGGGGATATAATACAGCCAAACTCTCACGACCGCTCGTGTCAATGGCCAATGTCATGGGGGTGGATACTGTAACTGTAACTGGGGCTGTGTATTGGCTGGCAAAGGCAATGGTGAAACGTATTGAATTTACAATAACATCGTAAAGTAACCCTTTAAAACTACTTCTTCGAATAGTTGGTCAAAGATCATGAGAATATTTTGATCCGGTGAAACACGATTAGATATTAATTGAACGCCACCATATGAATCAGAATACAAATTAAATATATCTCAAATAAATGATAGAAAGAAAGTTAAGAGGATAATTTAGAAACAGTTGTATTAACCATGGTAAAGGTCCACACGCGCTTTGTCGAGGCAAAATAGTTTCACTATATTTTAATGAAATGTGTAGTTGTATTGCTACGTCAGAAGAGTTTTTTGAATGTTTTAAATTCTTCATGAGTTTTCTTTTAACTTTGGTAAACACGCGAAAGAACGAATTGGAGCCTGTTGATTGTTATAAGAACCTTGAAACCGGTTGCCTAAATACGATCAAATGCATCTCACCCATTCATTCATAATCCAATTAAAACACGCCCTGGTTGAGTTGGCATCTTACACAGAGATTAGGAATAAGAAAACGATCATTAACGAAAACTAAATAATATAAAATACTTCAGAAAGTGATCCTGGGTAATGTAACAAGATTAAACTAAATTAAATTATAATTTATGAAAATATTTGTATGTATTTTTTTAAAATAAATCTTAGGAAAAATAAATTAAATTATTTTGAAGCATTCGACAAACATTAAAATCACCTACTTAGACCATAATACAAAACGAAATGTAATAAAATGGGGACTTATTTCAAACCACGTTAGCATGAAAAACATGTAGATTACGTTTTTGATTACCACCTAAAAGCATAACGCTGAGTTTTCCTAGCACATTTTGGTTGTCGCTGTTGAGGGGATAACACCCAATAGAATAAAATAATATATTCTTTAACGTAGGTCTATTTCAACACACAACGTACTGTGTTTAGTATTTTCAATATCTCCTCTACCAATAGTCGTAAAGCAATAATATATGTAAAAGAAGAGAAAGAAAGGTTATAATTTGGTTTTCAGTTTTAAATAATTTAGATTTTACTTTTAAAACACAGTAAAAATGGCTATTATTTAAGCTAAAACAACAGTAAACTATTACGTACTGTACATAATAAATGTTATGTTATTTTAAAAGTACGTTTAGCTTTGTAATGATTTAATTGTCTGTTGGTTATTATACCTGTCGAACTGTAGACAATAGAATGGCCTTGTATTCATCTAACAAGTTTCCCGTCATCTGACGTCTTAAATGTACCCGAACTCATGATGCAACAACACAAAATCTCAGGACACCAGTATAACCTCAACACTATTCTGCGATGGAGAGCGGACTCCTCTACTCCGGGAGCGGACAAAGTTATCCCGCGGCGCGACGCGGAACGATTCCGCTGTCTAGGAAAACAGCACCATTTGATTATATGATGAGGAGAGGCCAGCGTTCTCCGTTCTCCGCATTCCGCTCTCCGCTGCCGACAAGTTCCGCTCCTAGGAAAACCCAGCAATGTTTGAACTGTCGAACAAATTTGATTGTATAACGAAACAGAGAGTTTTAAAAGTTGATTGCAAAAAGAGAATAAAGATGTAACCCAACAATTGTCCCTTATACAGACAAAATAAGTTAAATAAAATGATTTAACTAAAAAAAATTGTGAAATAAATGAGACTGTTCAAATTCCATCCAAGAGTTTAATATACCTGCATGTTGTGCTGTTTAACATACTCAGAACGTTCACCACCTAATGCACAATAGCCTGGGGATATCCCAACATTTAACATAAGTGTTGCATCTCTTATGCAAGGACTATCTTATACAGCCCTGTCTGAATACCAATGCCGTATAATATAATTCGCGTAAAGGTAACGATATACAGATACTATTAGAGCTGTTATTATATGTTTTATGATTTATAATTTTTCGTAATACCTTTGACGACACTTGACATGCAGGTGTTCACTTTCTAGGCTTTATATGTGTTTTAAATATTCATTGCCTACCCAATATAATTATGACAATATTTTATCTTTTCTTTATAGCTTAAGAAGATATTGCTGAGTATTTTTAATTAACTTTGTAGAATTTATCATGTAGTAAATCTTTTGTTACTGCAAAGTGATATTTCACTTTCAACGGATTACGTTGTCTTATCAGTGATGACAAATTTATTTGTGATGGATAGTCTTCGCCATCGATGAGACCAAACATATTTATGCCACTTTCATCATATATTTTTAGTGAATTTCCTATGGAAAGTGAACTATTAGCATGACCCGCACGGTGAAACTTAAGCCCGGGACCACCATAGAAGTTCCTAACGTGACCCCCTGAACACGTTTTGGGGGGTCGTTCAAAATTTTATATATATATATGTAGACATATATATATATATATATGTGTATGCACTCTAGCGGTCGCATTTTTTGTCCGATTTACTTCAAATTTGGTAGGGACGTTCCTTTCTATAATCTGTTAGACAAGTTCGTTGGGCAAAACAATCGGAAAACTCCAAACCCCTTTTTTGGGGATTAATCTTTCAAATTTCGAGTTTTTGGACCCAAAAATGGTCAGAAAAGCCCCGGATGTAAAATTAACGCATGTTAAAAGATGGGAATTAGTGTGACCAAATTTTTAAGTCCCCTCTCGTTATTCTAGCATAAATATTTACCGAGTTATTAAGGAAAATGTGTATCGACCAAACACAGTACGTTGTCTTATGGGGATTTTACATTAGAAAAGCCTATTATTCATTTGTTGGTGTACTTGTATCATCCCCAACAACTTCACGCCTACTTTAAAGCCTAACTGGACCTTCTCCTAGCCTTATAATGTGCAAAATTGTATTCCCACCATTGCAGGTAAATAGAACTAGGAGCATCAGAACAGCCAAAAAATCAATATTTTCAGATTTGAATAAAAATTGGAATAAATGTATGTTTTTAACTGATTTTGAGTGTTTATAGTTTTTTATGTGGAAATTCACTTCCCTCACGTCAGCGTGCTGCGTGCGAACTCGTTTCAAAATGTCCTGTTTATATAACAATCTTTATTTTTTACACATATAAACAGTATTGCAAAGGATGAGCTCAAATAAAAATACCCATCCATAACATGCTTTTAAAAGCACTACCAGACCACTAGTTCATTTAACAGCTTTTAAACTGAAGTTTAACACCATCCACTCAGCCGCCGATGCTGTATGAAGTCCACGCGCTAGACTTATTGGCTCCATGTCGGTCTGTGGAACCTGTTTATGTTATTGAGAGAAAAATATTCCTCCGCGAGTCGAGAATTACAAGTACATGTTTCACTGACTCAGAATAATCATTTATGACAGTTAAAATATAACATTTGCGTTGGACATTTGTCCTGGAAACACACCCATTTCATTTACTTTATTAAAATTGCAAACTTTTTACAAAATCAGAATGTTCTGTATTTGTTTCCAATAGTTCAACCTGGAGACAAAATAAATATAGGAAAATCAAACCGAAGATTCACAAACTAATATTTTACAATTGTGAGGATTAACACACAACTGTCACGTTCCGGATGTGACTATTTCCTTTATGGTCGGTGAGTTACGCTGATATAAACTTGAATTAATGAGTCACGTAATTAACCGAATATTTTAGACTGTACAACCACCAAGAACAGACGTTAAGACAAAAGAAGACGACATTAAAGATAAACAGTCTTAGACAAAGCGTCTGTTGACATTTCCATCTCAGAACCAAGATAAATGATAATTTCTCGGCATCGACTTTAATGAACAAACCCGCTTTCTTTAGAATATTCTATTCCATAAGAAAACTGATTCAATTGTTGATTCTTTTCAATTGTAACTGATGTGATTAGGGGCACGAATGTTCCTCTGAGAGTTTAGAATTGCTAATGCAAGTTTAATCTATCATCCCATTTATAATTTTTTTATTAAAAATTGTTATTTATGACAAATAAACTCCATTCATCGAAATAGCTAGATATTTTCTTACTCTTTAAAATGATTCGTAAGCCAACGATAAAGAATAATAATCTATGGAGATACGAGAATTTTAATTTAACTTTGGTCTTTTATTAGAATCAGTTAGAAACGTGAAATTCGTGCCTGGAGACCAATCGTAAACGGATTGATCACTTAAATGTAATATTTACTAATTACCATTTGGCTATCCCAAGGGAAATATTTTAATACAGTATTGTTAAGCCATTTAAGTAGAAGTGTCTAAATATTAGTTTTTTCTTAAGTACGGTCATTTCAAATGGTGTTATATAACACCTCAATCCTTAAATTGTCTCAACTAGGATTATTCATGTATTCCCATATAAACACCATAAAGAAACACAATGAAAAATCATGTTGTTTGAAATATTTGGAACCGTGGCAGCGGCCCTGTCGAGTTTCAAACTAAAGTTCTGGCAAGAAAATTAATCAACATTGACTAATTTCTACTGTAGCTAGCCCCACGTTTTGCTTGACACATTCCACGCACAGGTTGGCCCACGTGGGCAGTCACAGTATAACATCAAAAGAGACAGCCATTCTTAAAATAACGTAGCTGCTAAAACTACTGAATGCTGACGATGGGATTTTTCTTACCCAAAACTTAAAAAAATGTTCCAATGTAATGAAGTTACAAATAACAAACCTCAGATACACCCAGCCATCCCGGGGAGGATATCCGATAGTTTACTTTTCTCTCAGAGTAGATTGTTAGCCCGAGCCATTGAGGGTGCTTCACACCCCTCTCTCTCTGATTTAGGTCTCTATCAAACTCTTGTGGTTCAATCTTGTTAGTTGAAGTGTTGAATCTGTCTAGACTTGATGTCATTACACCATTCTAATTTTACCATGGTAAATTTTCATAGGCGATGGAGTTCAATAATGCATGTTCTAATAATTTGTATTTTTTGAGCTTTATGATTTAGGTTCAATTTTATCTTGTACCAATACACTATTTACATTCCAGAGTCAGAGTGTAGCTTGACTGTGATTTTACGATGTTGAATCGCGAAATGAATATTATTAATGCATTTGGATCTAATGAGAGATCAGCGCCGTACAGCCACATTGGCAATATGTATGCATCATCTATATTGCATCTTGTGGTTTGCAGGTGTTGTTATTTAAACGGCATCATCGTGGTAGATGATAGCGCAATAAAAGTGATTCAGAACCCAAGGAATTTAGGATATAATAATTCATTCAAACTTAAAGGAAATAACTCCTATGTACGAATAAGAGAGGTTTGATGTCGGGCTGTATAGGTAAAAATATTGTTTCAAATAAAACTTGTACATGTGTTGTCCTGGCATTTTAGTGTTACAACATCTATGAAGATACAATTATCATATTTTATTAACTCAAAACCCTTACGAATCTAAACATTATAAACATATCGCTTTATGTTTTTAATGTATATAAAGATTGTCGACTGAAAAAAACAATGAAATTAATCTTGTCTTGGCGCATTAGGTAAACATAAAAATGAATTTGATTAAATTACATTTATTGTTTATTTAATTTGAAAGCTATTAATTTTATTTATTTATTTTTTAGAGGTAATTAAATTGGTATGGATTAAGGGAAATTCCAAGATGAAAGTTGTTTTAGGTTAAATAATAATTCAGGACTGTTTATCAAATGTTTAAAAATCGGACTTATCTAAAATATTTCCATGGGGGTTTTTAAATAAGACATCGTTATAAATATATAACAACTATATATAAAAAAAATTACTAAAGCATGATTTTTAATGGATTTTTCAATAATCAAGTTCAATTATAATTAATGTACGACGGGGAATTTAATAATTGTTAAAATAACATAAAAATATGAAACGAAACCACGAGCTTCCCTGAGGAACCACAGAGCCAATACAATATTGGCATCTCATTATTACAGACTGTATTCAATTGTAATATCGAGAGTTAAATAAATTCCAGCTATTATGTTGAGTGAATATTTTATCATGAAAGTGTTTTACTTTTCAAAGAGGTAAACAATTTAGTCAATAATATACATAATATATTTATCAAACATGTAGCAATCTGAAAACAGGCGGTGAAATGTAGAAACAAATAAAATCCTAATACACCAGACAGTTTTACCTTACCACGTATTTTCTTTGTATGGTTTTCCGATGCAACAGAGCCACAGCTCTTCTGACAACAGAATGCTTTTACACTCGGAACTCTATGCTCAGCTGTTTGCAGCGTTATTATACCTTTTGTAGGAAAAAATGTGGTTCGAAATGTGCCCTCCTTTTATTTCATGTTGTTTTGTATTATGGCCTAAGTATGTTGGAATTTTTTTGAATGCTTGAAATTCAAACAATTAAATTTAAGTTTTATTAGATAAATGTAACGTGGTAAAATGGTTTTATTTTGTTTTATAAATTAATACTAAACAAACAAAACCCCCACATACAAACAGAATAATACACCGTGAAAAAAACAATGAGAAAGGTCCCCTCACAGGCAAATCCTCTTCACTGGGGCTAAATCATTCAGTCTCTTAACTTAGGTTCAATAATGACAAAATGTCCATGCTAATTTACTTAACCATTGGGAGAAAATACAAATGAAATCAATAAGATATATATGTATGCAAAAAATTGGACTAGAGAATCCTTTAACAGATACTGCAACAAGCTACAAATTGTATGAAGGAAGGATTGAAAATGCAATATTAATGAACAAGTGCAATGTTAATCATGTCCGGTATGTAGCCTTCCATGCATCATCCGTGGGAGGGGGAAATGAATTAAGCATAATAAACAATGCCTAGACACACACCCCCCCCCGTACCATACACACCTTACTCACTTATAGGAAGCTGTTACACATACAATTATAAAAGATGCGGTAGCTCAGGAGTAGGGTTATGGTCTTGCAAGTCAGCCGTGTTCAAGCATAGGTTCGATCCCGGCTGACTGCTGTAATAATTTTCACGAGTGGTCACTACTGGATTGCCCATGTGAAGGCGCACCATTCATGCAACATTTAGGTTGTCTACCTTCTTCCCCCATAAGGCCAATGTTAACCCAAAGCCTCAATGGATTATCCGACATCGATGATTTATAACTCGTTTTAAAGAGAAAGAAATACTTAACAATTTCAGGGAGAAAAATCTCGATACGATGAATAATATTCTATCAAATAAATTCGTTAATACTTCAAATTTAAGATTTATTGGATTAACTATTTATGGTTTATAAATTTTCCTCCCTTAAATCACTAGCTTCATTATGGATCATTAAAACTAATCATAATCCCTCATTTTTGAATAATCAGTTAAGGAGGAACAGACTTTGAAATTTGACATTGGTGTTATGGGAAAGGCAGTTAGACGAAGAGGACTGGTGCCCCCTCGTGTTGGTACCTCTGTGTCTTTAGATCGCCGCACAGCTCTATTTATCTTTAGCAACGGGAAGTAAACTTTACATTACTGGCACCCGTTATCAAACCTGGCTGTGAAGGAATCACCCTACGGTATCACATCGTCATCAAGAAGTATTCACACAGGTACACTGCTTCCATTAGCTGGTATGCGTATTCATTGAAAGGTATGGACCATATTGAACTGATATTGAAACGATATCGGTAGATTTGAGTTATTAAATCCAGGATGGGACAGGTTACAACCAATCCTATGTTTGCGGGGACGACTACGACTCACTTAGTTAATGACTGCACCTTGCGTGCTCTCTCGGGAGATTCTACGGGTGTCCTCAGTATCAGTGGAGTGACTCTTGACAATTGTGGTTTCTGGACTTAGCTCAGTATAACACATTGTGTTACATTTGTTACCCTTTCACAAGCTAAATTTATATTTACATATCCAATCCCGGATTTATAATAAGTATCCGTGAAAATAGTATATCCGGTTGCTTCCAATAAGCTGTACAAAAATACATTCACATAGGGAGGATCGCGTGTTATACAACTATGAAAACTGGGAACTGATGTTGGAAAATCTTTCTCTCTGAGTCATTAATTACAACACCCCGCCCCCAGCCATATTGGTTAGATCAGGCACAATTATCACTCGTTATCTTTACCGAGTAGTTTTTACAGCGAAAGTCAATTTATTTAATAAAAAAAGGAAAAGGTGTTTTATTATATTTTGCCTTCGATTGATAAAATTGGTTCATTTAATGATAAAAAGAGGTTGTGAGTTCTGCTGAAAAGTGTAATTTGCTTGTTATTATAGAAAATAAATATATACAACACTGTTTATTAATAGTTGTCATAGGTAGACCAGCTCGCAAATCTTTCCATCTGGTTTTCGCCCCGGTGTTCTTACTTCGGCTAATTCAAGCTAAAAGCTTAAAGATCGGTCTTTCAACTTACAATTTGTTCATTTAAATTGTGTTCCCTTTCCCTGAGGTTTTCATTAGTATTTACGTAACATCTATTCTCACTAATTTACCCCGAATAATCTGTTTAAATTGCGATGTTAATAGCTTACTTTGTTATCCCTCCATTTTGTTTCATCTTCCCATAACACTTTAACTTAATATTTTATATGGTCCAGTTTAAAATTTTAAGAGAGGTTAATTTACTTATACACACTTCCAGCTTGATGCATTTAATATTGAGATCGTTCTCGTTGTCGAATTAACTCGCAAATACGGTATGCCCATTAAAATATAAAGTGATGTTTCCAAATCCAAGCTTAATGCAGTATGTGGTAACTGTGTCTTTGTACAAGGATACTTGACTGCTAGGGAGGAGAGAAAGTCTCTCAGGAAGGGACAGTTGGTCTTACAGCTGTTCTAATTGCATTCCCCCCTCTCCACCACATGTACGTTTTACGTGCAACTCGACTCCTTAATTTTCCTTCCTCTGAATATTTTAGTTTTAAAACAATAGAATCATCGGTTACATTAGTTTCCACCTCTATAGTCTGCTGGTTGTCTTTAGTTTGTTTAAATAATCGCAGTCTTTTTTGTCGGTGGTATATATTTGAATCATTTAGAAAGGATATAAATGATTTATATTCGAAGTGACTACGTACACGTCCAATGTAAAGGCAAATTCACATCGCTACTGCTTAGGTTACGTTAGGTTAGGTTACGTTACGTTACCTTAGGTTAGGTTAGGTTATGTTAGGTTAGGTTAGGAGGTTTTCTGGCTCTCAATCTGTTTTAAAAATCACAGGAAAAGTAACGTGCGGTGCATAATTTGGAACGGACGTGAACAGTAGCGGCCCACGTCGGACGTGTGCGTAGCCTCTACCATTTATATTTCTATAAGGGAAGCCTGAATCTATATTTGAATAATGATTTTACTTTTTGTAAACTTTAAATCACTTACTATAGTGTAGATATTATTACTTAGTACTTTGCACCACCTTTGTACTTTTAAATTTTTACCGGTTTTGTTAAATGCAATGTAAGAACTGTTTTACTACATATAATTCCCTCATGTATTTCAAGTAATCAGCAAACTACCGATTCAATCACCAAGATCAGTAGTATTTAAAAGTGTATTGCAAATCATTGACATACATTTTAAACTTGTTTATTCCTTCAATAGTACAATTAGGACCAATTAAATAACCAGAGATCCTATCAAAAACACAGATTTTGAGGATTTACCAGTTTATTTATTCATGATTAAAACCTCTCTCATTTTTGTTATTTATTTTATTTTATTTTATTAAAGATCAATAACTCCTTCATTAACTTAAAAACTTGTAAAAGTATTGACATGAGTGATTTACAAAATGTACGATCCTTTACCATACTTAGCGTGTAATATTAATTGTATCTATTTTGATTTATCGTTACTAACTACTCATATTAAGCATGTGGATCAGACAAATATTGAATGTTGATGATGAAAATATGGGTCAACATTCTGTTGAAACCTTTGTGAGGTGAAATAATCCCCAAAAGTGTTGTTCAAACATATAATGAGAGTCTGGACTGCAACTTCATCTAATCATCAGTGACCTTCACAAACGCCAGCAATGCTCTCTACCACGGTGCGTTCATTAGTGAATCTCCATTGGAAATTGGTGATGGGCAAAAAGCGAGCTGTGATTGTTTACATTTGAACAGTGGGCATTGAAAGTGACATATATAAACTAAGTGGCATACACGAGTGACATGTCTAACACTCTTTAGATCACTCTAGGAAGCTATTTTTGGGAAATAAAATTTAATAAATTAGTAATATTCATATGAATATGAGATCTTTTAGGTTTAAAATACACTAAACTGAACGTTGATTTTAAATACCGGCTTTTCCCAGCATTGTTGCCTGTTTACCTCCTTTTATTTATTTCACCTGATTTTGAAATTTAATAAGCTGTATGATTTTATTTTACTATAAAACTTAAATGAGCTGAACATCACTTAGCTGATAAAATTCATATATTCATAAACTTATTTTAAATTAACAGTTTATTTAGTGGATTGTAGGGACTACAGCCCCTAAATAGTATGTTTCGCACCAAGGGTGGGAAGTGGGGTTTCGCCAAACATAGATGTGGTAACTGACATTTTTGTGGTAGATGTGGAAGATGTCTCGTTCTCCCAGCTGCAGTGATGACTATAAAATTCTTCTTGATGAGTTTATTATTTCAAATAACTTGAATAAAAATAAATACTACTGGTGCAAATTTGTTTTGCTTATTGATTATGAATTTATTTCTACTCCAAACAATTATATAAGATTCAAAAATGAACAGTTAAAAGTTTATTAACTTTCAAATTATTATAAATTATTCTTTAATACACTTTGTTGGCTCATTCGATTTGTACTGGGCAACTAGTTCATTCTCCTCACCACACAAAATTACACTATTTTATCAGTGTTGCCTCCAGTATTACCAATACACCTTGACTGATATCGGTTAACTTCATTTGACTGTCAATCAGCTGTTTAGGTTGGTCACACTGTCAAAATCACTTGTGATCGATTGCCCACAGATCAGCTGTTTTATTCACTGATCTATCACTGTTTTGGATATTAAAAAGTTTGTTATGTGGAAATTCACTTCCCTCACGTCATCGTGTTTTAATATATTCAACTATTCATTGTCTTATCAAATGTGATATGAAACTAATCCGGCTTTTCCAAATAGCTTATAAAGATATTGGTAAGGATTTTTTATTAACTTTATAAAATTCATGTACATTTATCCTGCAAAGTGATATTTCACTTTCATCGAACGCCTTATTCGCCATATTATCTGCACATTTGACTGTTTGGTAAAAATAAAATAATTTAAAACGCACCCAATTCATTTACTTTTTTTTAAAAGCACACATATTTCATAAAATCGGAGTGTTCTGTCTTTATTTCTATAAACTCAACGTAAAAATAAAATAAGTATAAGAAAATAATAATATAAAACCTGAGATCCCCAAATAATGTAAAATTATGAGGTTTAAACAATGGAAGAATTTGAATGTTAAGTCAAAATCTTAAACAACTTTCCTCGTTCCATATATGACTATGTCCTGTAATGGCTGGGTCGGTGAGATACTCTGATATAAAGTGCAATCAATGTGTCATGTAATTAATTGAACATATCAAACAATAAAACCACCAAGAAGGAACGTTTATACGAAAGAAGACTACATTAAAAATAAACATTTCTAGACAAAGCGACTGCTGACATTTCCGCATGAGAGCCAAGATAAAGGATAGATACTCGGCAACGACTTTATTGAACAGGACCACTTCACTTAGTTTATTCTATTCCATAAAATAACTAATTATATCCTCGACGTGGTTCACTTATAGCTGTTCATGTGAGCAGGATTACGAGTTTTCCTCCGAGAGTTGAGAATTACAAATGCAAGTTTATTCTATTTAACAATTATTATTTATGATAAATGCGTTGTTTGGTTCAAATCGCTATTTGTTTTCTTATTTACAGTTATAGAAATGTTGCCTGGCTGGACACTGTTCTTAAACGGATTAAACAGTGAAAATATACTTACAGTATTTACTCATTACTACCATTTGGTTATTCCATGGGAAAAAATTAAAATACACAAATATTAACCATTTATGTAGAATTGTCTAAAACAGCTTATCTTTCATTAGTATGATTTTTTTAAATGGTATTTAAACACTTCAATCCTTATATTGTCTCGTACAGGCTTGTTCATGTATTCCTTCACAAAAACACCACAAAGAAACACAATTTTAAATCCTGTTATTTTAAATATTTGGAACCGTGGCTGCGGCCCTGTCGAGTTTCAAATTAAAGTTCTAGCAAGAAAATATCATCAGCATTGTCTAATTTTTGGGGTAGCTCACCCTACGTTTCGCTTGACACATTCCAAACACAGGTTCGAGGCCACTTTGAGCAGTCACAGTATAACAAAAAAAGAGTATAACGTATCTTAAAAAACGTAGCTGATTCAACAACTCATAACATTCTAAAACGACTCGACGATGACTATAAATCTTTTCTTAACGCATAACTTTAAAAAAAAAATTGAATGAAGTTACAAAACTAAAGCTCAGTATATCCACCCATCTCGGGGAGGAGATCCAATAGTTTACTTTCCTCTCAGAGCAGATTGTTAGTACAAGCCATTGAGGGTGCATCACACCCTCTCTCTCTCTGATCTAGGTCTCTTTCAAACTCTTGCGGTTCCATATGGATAGTTAAAGTGTTGTTGAATCTGCCGAGACATGATTTAATTAACACCAATCTTTACCTTGTTACATTTTATGGATGCTGAAATACAGTAATGCACATAATTCCTATGAGTCCTATATTTTCGGTTAATTTTATCTTACTACCAATACCATATTTAAATTACACACTCAGAGCACAGCTTAAAAATAAGAGATTATACGGTGTTAAAACAGACAATTAATATGTAATATGTAATATGTATGGGGGTTCTGACGAGAGATCAGCGCCGTACAGCCACTTTGCAATGTGCATGCAGCATCTGTATTGCATCTTGTGGTTCGTAGGCTCTGTTTGTTAAACAACCGTTGTTGTAGTTAGATGATAGAGCAATAGAGCGGTTCGGGACCCCGGGAATTCAGGATATGATTGTGTGTTAAAGTTAAGGAAAATAACTCCTAAGTACGTATAAGAGTTCTGTTTTCTGTATGAGTACAAACTTTGCTACAAAAATAATTATAAATTAGTACTTTAAGTTGCAGATATGTTGTCCTAATTAAAACGAATTAAATCGTTTCTCGAGCAAAAACCTCTTCTTAATATTAAAACTTAATGAACCCAAATCCTTAACTCATACAAACAATTGAAATATATTTATTCATGTTTTTAATGTACCCAACGATATTTTATTGAATAAAATCCAATAAATAATAATGAGGTGGTGTCATAGATAACCTTAAACATGTTATTTATTAAATTAAGTTATATATTTGTTTTATATTTGATTCATTGTGTACTAATTGATTTATCTAAATGTGACACTATAGGTATTGATTAGGGGCCAAGATAAAATTTGATTAAGGTTATTATTAGTTATATGACTGTTCTATCTGTTTAAAGATAATATAAGTTTTCTGTGACCCTGATCAAAACATTTTCAGAAGAAGTTTTTCAATTAGACGACTTTAGATATATGCAACACCCATATCAACCAGTTACTAAATCATTATTTAAATGAACTTTACAAAGATCATGTTCAATAAAAACGAATGTAGGACGGAGGATTCTATATTGGTTCAAATCACGTTAAAATATGAAACAAAACCACGATCGTCCCCGAGGACCACTGATTCAATACAATATTGACACCTCGTCATGGTGGTGCTTACTGTTTTCATTGTTATTACTGTGAGTGAAATTAATCTCTGCTTTCATTTTCTAGACAATTAATTACTTTATTGTTTAAATATGCTGATAATATAATAAAAAAAGCACTTGAATTGGATGAATAAATATGATGATTCGAACTTAACATAAAAATAAATGAACGACGGAAGTTCCAATCCAGATAAAATTAACTAATAGTTCAACTTTTTACAATAATTGCTTCACTTAGCAAAGTTCATCCCCCACGTTATAGGCTCTTCTCCCCAGAATACCCCCTTCTGTAACCTTTTCTTCTCGTAAGCTTGACTTCCATTAAAATGAACCAATCATTTGACAAAGCTCTACCTCATTAAAACTAGCTTTTCTTCCATTAACCACTAGTAATACTTATTAACACTTTTAGTAGAGAAATAAACATCAAATTTATAAAATGTTATTAATGTTCTCAACGGTTATTTATTTATCTAATGGTGTAACAATAATTTAACAACATTACAACCAAATTAATAAATTTTATTAGTTACACAAGTGACCTCCATATGTATTGTTAAAACACTCAAATGTTTTCTTTTTTTCTTATGGAAAGTAAAACTATTATAGCCTAAAGTATATACATTGCTAATGTCGAGGGACATTTAGCTTGAGCGTTGCTTACCGGCCCTACAACATGCAATATCTTACCTTTCTTCTTCTATAAATTTTCATCAAACATTATATTTCCTTTTAATTAAATTTACTAGTATAATAACAAATTAATTTCTTATTTCAATTTTCTCAAAGACTCAGATGAAAGTGTATAACTGAGTAGTCAACGCACCCCATGAGGTCTAACATTGCGCTTATGGGCTTAAAATCTGGCTTCTGATTGGTCTAATTAGGTCACGTGATCCAAGATGGCGGCGCCCATGGTGGCGTTCCCGCCAAATTTGCGCGCCAAAAAAAAATTGGCCTAACCTTACTTTTCTTCCCGCCACTTTTTTCCCTCCAAAGTGTTACCAACTTAGCAGAGCTAATTATATGTACCATATATAATTATATGTACCATATATAATTATATGTACCATATATAACGCCACAGTGTATAATATATATATATGTACCATAATAGTGTATAATATACCATCACCAGAAAGGTAAGTGAAATAATACTCACGAAATATGTTGGATAAATATATTAAAAAGCTATCTACATTGTCTGTCGCCAGACCGTTTCCTTCTACTTCTTCTTCTCCCTCCTCCTCCTCCTCTCTCCTCTGACCCCGCACGCCACAGCCTTCGCGCGTCAACTGTAACAGGAAAAACCCAAGGTTATCCACTATCTAACCACAACATCCGCAACAAGTCTCTGTCAGCAAACTCGTTGTAACCTGTTAAAATACTGCTCTGTAATCCGTTATAATAAAAAGGCACCCAATTGGTTGTAATTAGGCGTCCTGCGCCCTGATTGGACCGCAACAAACAACACTATTGCATCAGCCGGCCCCATCACCTCCAATTACCGTGCATTTTCTCTCTCTCTTTGCTCCCTGCTCCCGTTGCGATCGGACGTGTCTCTCCGTTCGTTGCGTTTTGCAAAGATAAATCTTGAGCGTTTGCCTACTTGTAACATAACCTCACTTTTTAATTTGTATTATAATATTGTTTAGAGTTACATAACCTCACTTTGTATTATTCTATTCTGTGTAAAATAACCTCACTTTCCCTTCTATGAAAATGGCTGTAAATCCTGTCGAGGTTCTCAGTTCGGATGATACATATGTTAGACACTTCCGTATTTATGGAACACGAACAATTTTTAAATTTACTAATCCTCCTCCTGAAACTACTGAAATTGATTGGCTAAGACAAGGTTTTGCCAAAATTGTTAATGAAATGAAAGAGCGGGCCCGTGAAAATGATCAGCTCGGCTTTACTTTACATAGCCTAAACTTAAAAAGTAAAGAACCTGGTTTTGTTGCTTTCCGGCCAGCTGGTGAAATTAATGAAGACATACTTTGGCAAATTTTCGGGGGTATTGTCCAGTCAAATTCAGAATCTATTAAATCTACAGACACATTTAAAGTGACATGTACCCGAGTTAATCTCCCAGTAGGTTCTGGGTCTCACAAAAGACCTGGATTTTATAATACCTTCGATGAAGAGTGTAAAGCGAGACGGGGTATTGTTGTTATTAATAATAAAGACAACTTGTGTCTACCCAGGGCTTTGGTGGTGGCTATAGCAAACGTGACTAAAGACCCCCAATACATAGCAATTCAAAAAGATAAAGGTAAAAGGCAAGCGTTTAGGGCCAAGGAACTTGTTCAGCGGGCTAGGGTAGAGATCTCAGAGGAGGGCGCCGGTATCCCCGAGCTTGAAAAATTTCAGGATTTGCTAAAAGACTACAAAATCACAGTCTACAACTATGACAGAAAAGGCCGTGATGTTTACTTTGAGGGTCGAGTTGAAAATCCTAAATTCAAAATAAATCTTCTGTTTCACAACGGTCATTATAATGTAATCAACAGTTTGACCGCTGCTTTCGCCTGTAACTATTTCTGTGAAGCTTGCCATGTTCCCTATGACCACAAAGCATATCACAGATGCTCAAACATCTGCCCCTACTGCCAAACCATCTCGCCTCCCTGTAAAGAGGAGCATGGGGGAATAGTTTGCCCTGAGTGTAACATGACTTTGCGGAACCAGCTCTGTTTTATCGCCCATAAGGTTGATAGATGCAAAACAGTAAAAAAGTGTCTAGACTGCGGGAAACTGATTAACTTAAAAGAGAGATCAGGACCTCACGTATGCGGAGAAGTTTTTTGTAAACCCTGCAATGCATTCAAAGATCCCAATCATAAATGCTACATGCAACCCAATGAAGTAAAACCTAAAACTAAAGACTACCTTTTCATTTTCTTTGACTTGGAGACTCGCCAAGACGAGTCTCTCCCCTCTGACCCTGAACAAAAAGTACATCAAGTTAACCTGTGCGTGGCACAGCAATTTTGCTTTAATTGTATCGATGGTAAATTTTGTATGGCATGTAGAAACCGTACAAGAGTCTTCAACTCTGACCCGGTTAAAGATTTTATGGAATATGTGATGCAAGTTCGTAAACAGTTCAAGAATGTCTGTGTGATTGCCCACAACGGCCAAGGCTTTGATTTTCAGTTTTTGTTAAAGTATGTGTTGGAAGAAACTAAATTCACGCCTGAGCTGGTAATGAGGGGAACTAAAATTATTTTAATGGAAATGGACAATGTCAGATTCATTGATTCACTTAGCTATTTCCCCATGGCCCTCTCTGCGCTCCCTAAAGCCTTTGATCTGCCTCCCGAGAAAAAGAAGGGCTACTTTCCCCACTTGTTTAACACTCTGGCGAACCAAAATTATGTAGGCCCTATGCCCGACAAAAAATACTACTGCCCAGAGTCGATGTTTGAGAAACCACACAAGGCCTTTGAAGAATGGTACGAGGAACAAGTAGCGAGTAACTATATTTTTGACTTTAAAAAGGAAATCTTAGAGTACTGTATTTCAGACGTAGAAATCCTAGCTCAGTCCTGTCTTAAATTCAGAAGTATTCTCTTACAAGAGTGTAACGTTGATCCTTTCCTCGAGGCCGTAACTATTGCCAGTGCCTGTAACCTGGCCTTCCGCCGCAATTTTCTAAAACCAGACACAATTGGCTTGATTCCTAAAAACGGGTACAGACTGACTGACAACCAATCTACAGCGGCCCTTCAATGGCTAAGCTGGGAAGAGGAGGAACGGGGAGTGAGGATTGAGCATGCGGGCCGAGGTAAAGAAGTAAAAATTAACGGGAAGAAAGTAGATGGGTTTGACGGTGAGCGAATTTATGAGTTTCACGGGTGTTACTGGCACGGCTGCCCAAAATGCTTCCCTTACAATCGAGAGGCTCCTCTGAAGGAGGATCCCTCAGATTCACTTAATTTAAGATATGAAAGAACTTTGAAAACAATGTATAAAATCAATGATTACGAAACTATAGTAATGTGGGAGTGTAAGTTTAGAGCATTAAAAAAGAAACATAACCTTAAACACTTGAACAACCTGCCGATCCTCAACAACCTTCCCCTCGACCCGCGGCAAGCGTTCTTTGGAGGCAGAACGGGCAATGCAAAAACGTATTGTAAATGTGAAGGGGGAGAATCAATTCAATATGTAGATGTTTGCTCTCTCTACCCATATGTTTGCAAGTATGGGAAATATCCTTTGGGCCACCCCACAATCTATGTGGGAGATAGGGAGTGCAGGCAGCGAGGACTAAATGTAGATGGTTTGTTAAAATGTAAGATTCTGCCACCTCGGGATCTCTACCACCCTGTACTCCCCGCTAGAATGAACAACAAATTGATGTTTGTTTTATGTAGGACTTGTGGAGAAAATCAGATTCAGGGGGATTGTGAACATGAGAGTAGTGAAAGGGCAATGGTAGGAACGTGGACGATGGATGAAATCAGGAAAGCTATAGAGAAAGGCTATGTGATTTTGGACATGTTCGAGTTGTGGGAGTACGAGGTAGCCACATACGAGAAAGGTGGTCTTTTTACCGATTTTATTAATAAATTCTTGAAAATGAAGCAGGAAGCCTCAGGCTATCCTAGCTGGTGTAAGACAGAGGAAGACAAGGACCGGTACGTGCGGGACTATTTCCAACATGAGGGAATTAAATTAGACAAAGACAAAATATGTAAGAACGGGGGTTTGAGGCAATTGGCTAAATTAATGTTAAATTCATTTTGGGGAAAGTTCGGACAGAGGGAGAACCAAACTAAAGCAACAATTGTAAGGGAATCTAACGTTTTGTTTAAAATGTTAATAAGTCCAGAAGTACAAGTCAATAGGATTCAGCTTGTTAATGAGGAAGTAGTTGTTGTTAACTGGGAATATATCGAGGAAGTGGGGGAACCTCTGACAAATGTTAATGTTGTTATTGCGGCCTACACCACAGCCCAGGCTAGACTTAAATTGTATGAACACTTGGATGCTCTTGGAGGCCAAGTCTTGTATTATGACACGGACTCGTGTATTTATCTCTACCGGGGAGGGTTGTACAAGGTCCCTACGGGAGATTACCTTGGGGAAATGACAGATGAATTGGCAGGTGACTACGGGCCTGGCTCTTATATCGTAGAGTTTGTTTCTGGGGGGCCTAAAACTTATGCATACCTTGTCTGGTCAACCAACAAACAAAAACTAAAATCTGTGTGTAAAATTAAGGGTCTCACCCTCAACCTAAAGACTTCCGAAACGTTAAACTTTGAAGCTCTTAAACAAATGGTCCTTAGTGAAACAAGAGAATCATTGAAAATAACTGAATCTCGAATCAGGAGGACTAAAGACAGAGATATTGTAACTGTAAGCGAAACCAAAGTTTTCAAAATTACTGGACCAAAAAGGAAGCTCGAGGGCGAGTACGACACCTTACCATTTGGCTACAAAATTCAAAGACTTGAGTAAAACAACACCGGAAGTGCAAGGGGGCGAAACACCCTCCTAACCCATAATGAGTCATACTTTCCCCTCCCGCGAATCGCTCTGCCTCGGTCACTTTTGCCACTGCTCCTGCCGAGGTAAGACGTGTCCTTACGTAGCTCTGATCTGCGCTATTGTAATTTGTTTGCTGTACCTTTTGAAATGGAGGGGGAGGAAGATTGGGAACAAAATATCGGTTGGATCTTTATAAATCTATTATGTGACGGAAGACCTGTTCGAAAAATAAAATTTGAAGGAAAGCCATTAAAATTGGAAGTAAAATCAAATGCAGACTTTGACAGAATAGAAGTTGAATTTTTGAGTGGCAAGGCAATGCTGAATAGCGGATTTTCTAAAGAAAGGGTTATGAAAAAAGTAGCTAAATTCTCCAAGTACGATGAAATAGAATATAACATTTATTTTGACAGCGGTCAAAAAAGCCTAGGATGTCTGACTGACTCGTTTGTGCTAGATGACGAGTGGGGCGACCCGGAAGATCGCCCGTGCATTGACCTTACGATTTATGATGAATTTAATAAAGAACACGTGCACCATGTGTTAATTAAATTTAAAAAACCCGAAAACTAGTTGAAACCTGTTAAAATACTGCTCTGTAATTGGTTGGAATAAGGAAGCATTCTATTGGTTGTAATTAGGCGTTCTGCGCCCTGATTGGTCGAGACTTTATAGCGCTCTTTATTCTCAAGAGTTAACTTCACTCTGCCCCTTGCATCTGCACAGGTAAGAGCTTCCAGCGATACAAATAAAAATGTCTCACTTAACCTCTTATATATTTAATGATCAACCTGTTGCTGTCCAGTTTGACAGTGCAAATAATCCTTGGTTTAAAGCTAAAGATGTTGCTAAAATCTTGGGCTACTCTAACCCAGGTAAAGCAATTCGTAATAATGTAATGGAAAAGTACCGTAAAACAGCACCTGAAGTACTAGGTGAACCCCCCTTCCCCACCCCGCCCCAAGGGAGGTCCTTGCAGGACCCCCCTTTGAACTATCAATCTCATACAGTATATATCAATGAACCTGGTTTATACGAGTTAATATTTTCCTCCAAGCTACCAGTCGCTAAAGCATTTAAATACTGGGTTTTTGAAGAAGTCTTGCCTTCCATAAGAAAATATGGAGTGTATCAAATCAAACAGGAGAATAATCAGTTAAAGAATGAAAACTCTCAACTCATGCGAGAAATTACAAACGTTATGGAAACTAACCAACAGCTCACCCACATTAACTTAGAATTTAAAAGTAAAAATGAAACAATGGATAAAATGTTAACTGACCAAGCACCTAAACTGGCAGTTTTTCCTAAAGAGGAAGACCTTAGCCACGTATTGTGTATCCTTATTAAAGACACAATGTTGCAGTTATACGGAGTCTGTGAGTACAAGTGTATTCGTACTCAAAAAGTGAGTTTTCACAAGGCTTTGAATAAAGCAAAGAAGGAAGGTTTTGTACCTTGCTTTGTAAAATCATCTGTCCCTAACGGGATAAATGTTGTAAATAAAGCTAAAGAGTTGATGAGGAGTTATGGCATGCATTTTGATTCTGCTCATAACAACATCCTCACCTCACATAACTTTGTAAATATTGTTGAACATGTGTTGGATAACGCCTAAGTCCCACTGTATGAATGTAAGTGTGTGAATGAAGGTCCCTGGCGCGGGTGACGAAAAGCCCCGTAAACCTGAAAGGGGGTTTAGTAGATTGAGGAGCCTGGCCAACACCCCGGCTACTCCTTTGAACGACCCATGTGTGAATGAGGGGTCCAGTAGATTGAGGAGCCTGGTTAACATCCAGACAACTCAACCGAACCGACCTCGGGTGAAAGAAGGGCTTAGTAGATTGAATGGCCCAGATCCGAGCAGGACTTGAGCCGTTCCCTCGAACGGCCCGGTGGGTGAAAAAATACAAAAAAAGTATAAAAGTAAAAAAGATAAACGGGGGAGGCAACTAGTTTGTTCTTGGAAGGCCTCCACGGGCCATGGCGGTGGAGGAGCCATGGTTTGTCTTAAAAATCTCTATCCTTTGTTTGCTCAAAGGGAGAGGACATTAGTCTGTACTGGGCATCAACCAGGTAATCTGGATTGGCTCACGCACGGAATAATGTTTAACCTGGGTGCACATGCACGGATGGTCTCAAACCCCATCCAAGCAAACATTCAGTATAAAACTAGCGACATCTGAATAAAACCTACCATTTTGACAATGGACGCTATAGCTAATGAACTACATCGTCCTGCCAGGAGAAACTATACTAGGCGTAAAGTTACCCTTAAGGGGCTAACGGACCTTTACCAGGCTGATCTCGTTGAAATGAAGCCTTATGCGAAGATTAACAAAGGCTACAAGTATATTCTCACGATAATTAACTGTTTGTCAAAACTAGCTTTTGCTGTTCCGTTAAAAGACAAGTCAGGGCCAGAAGTCGCTAAAGCTTTAGAACCCATCTTAGCTAAATATAAAATAAAAAATTTTCAAACAGATCAAGGTACCGACTTTTTCAATAAACATGTAAACGCTTTAATGAAAAAGTATAAAATCAACCACTATTTTACGTATTCAGAACTTAAAGCAAGTATAGTGGAGAGACTCAACAGAACTCTCAAGACAAAAATGTACAAGTTATTTACTGCCCGTGGAAGTTACGAATGGTTAAGTATTTTGCCACAAATCATAAAATCTTACAGCAACACAAAGCACAAAACTATAGGTATGAAACCCAATGATGTTAAACAAAAACATGTCAAAGACATTCTAAAGAAAATAAATAAAGTTAAAAAACCCAAACATAAAATCCTTAAACAAAAATTAAAATTAGGTGACAGTGTTAGAATAAGTAAAGTAAAAAGAGTGTTTAAGAAAGGGTATTTGCCTAATTGGACAAATGAGACGTTTACAGTATACGCGATTAAACCGACAAGACCAGTAACATACATATTACAGGACAACAGAGGGGAAATATTAAAAGGTGGGTTTTATGCAGAAGAAATTAGCAAGTCCAAAACAGGGGACGTTTATTTAGTTGAAAGAGTTTTAAAAAGGAAAGGAGACAGGCTGTATGTACGGTGGAAGGGGTATGATAGCAGCCATGACAGTTGGATTGACGCCAAGGACTTGGTGTGATAGAGGCCGGTCACGACTTCCGTGGAAGGCCGCAAGTTATCATTGTGATTGCGATACACGACTTCCGTGGAAGGCCGCAAGTTATCATTGTGATTGCGATACACGACTTCCGTGGAAGGCCACAGGATGTATATATCGGTTTGCGAGTATGATAATGTAATCAGTCAGGATGCGGGTTGAGAAGCAGGATGTCGGGTTTCCTGTAGTGAACCTTGACGATTACATCTCGGGGTCGGGCATGACTAAAAAGAATAAACACGGTGTTTTACTGCCAGATTCAATACGTTGCATAATAGCGGGGCCAAGTTCCTCTGGGAAGACCAATGTTTTATTCAATTTATTGTTTGACCCAAATGGCCTGAGATTTGAAAATATCTATGTTTTTTCAAAGTCCCTCTATCAACCTAAATACAAATTACTTAAACAGGTTATGCCTAAGGAGGTTGGGTATCATGAATTTGACGATAATAGTTTAGTTATACACCCAAACGAAGCCAAACCAAACTCTATAGTGATTTTTGACGATATTTCGCTGGAAAAACATGATAATATACGTAATTATTTTTCTATGGGAAGACATAAAAATATAGATACATTCTATTTAGGGCAGACATACAGTGCCATACCCAAACAGCTGGTGAGGGACAACTGTAACTTTATTATTTTATTTAAACAAGACGAAAGGAACCTAAGACATGTTTACAACGATCATGTCACCACTGACATGTCATTTGAAAAATTTAAAGAAATATGCGCTCATGCCTGGCGTGATAATTTTGGATTCCTAGTGATTGACAAGACACTAGATCCTTATAAGGGAAGGTACAGAGTAGGTGTGGACAGTTTTGTAACTGAACTATAATGGTTCGCATCTACACTTACAACGATCTAAGAGGCTTTAACGCTAAACTACATAATGTTAAATCAAACTTGTGCTCTTTCTATTACAAGGACAAGAAAAAATTTTGTGGAAACTACTGCAGTAAGAAACCCCCTCATGGATATGAATTCAACAAAAGATGCTGGAGACATAAAAAACTAAAAAGATCCGCTGTGATACCACCAGTAGTTTTATTAATGATATCCGCGAGTGAGAGAACTTATAACCGAGATACATGGCTTAGTTTTATGAACAAATGCGAAGAAAAAAACGTACCATTGGAACTTGTAATATATCACGAAGATATGTTCAATTGTACCGTGCGAGACCCTCAAAACATGATATCTAGATTCAGGCCGTTCCCCGAGTTTTTTGGGCAAGTATTGCCTTTACGTAACCTTCACGGTAGCGTTAATTTTACACAAATCTGTAATGAAATGCTGCAATACGGATGTAAGATCCCATTTGCTTCACGGTGTATACTTCTGACAGAACGCAGTATTCCCATAAGATCACCAATGACAGTCTATAACAAAGCTTTAAGGTTAAAATGTCACATCGATATTAGTTATAATATCGGGTACGCAAAAGTGCCTGACAGTATCCCAAGGGGTAATAGAAATAAACCTTATAACGGTGTTAATAATCTATGCCAAGGATTATACACTACAGAGTTTTTAAGAGCAGCCTTACCTACACTCCCGTTACAGTGTGAGAGATTCGGCCTAAGTCTTAACAATGGCCTGTACACTATCACAAACAGAGTGCTATTTGACCAATGGAAAGCGTTTACAGGAGCTAACCCTGATGAATTCTGGCTTTTAAATTCTTATTTATTGCAACACCACAACGAGCCTAGGCCTATGGCGTTACTCAGACGATTCATGCAAAACACAATTGAAAGTGATAAATACACCGTAGCAGAGATACCTCAATGGAGAGACGGGTGGAAACGTACTTTTGTATTCAGGAGTTTTACCGGTCGTTATGTGATTCCCAGGTTTAATGCTAGAGAACAGAGGTACTACAGAGGTATGGACTTTAGCGCTGGTGTTTCACTGTTGGATATTATCGAGTACATACGGAGGCATAAGAGGCGTGCCTTGTTTTTCAGGCAAGTCGAAATGCCTTAAATCTAGATGCGCTAATTGAAATCTATCATTTATGACTATGAAGCGGAGCAGGAAACAGCAACTGACAAACCGGCTCATAGAGCTGCGTAATGCCATTAAGAGAAAGTATAAAATGTTTAAGGAAGGATCTGAGGAAAGTGATATTATGCTTGAGAAACAGTATAAACCAATTATACAAGAACTTAGAAAAACGACAACAAACACAGCCGACATAAAAACAGAACCCGAAACCTTTAAAGAAGAGCCAATGGAATACGATACGACAGATGATGAAGGAGAAGCTGAATTTATTCCTCAGAGTGTATCTACACCTGAAACCAGCGGGTTAAAGCAAATTGTATCGACCCCTTCGGGACTGGAAACAGCGTCCCAATATATGGAAAATGAGTTTAGTAACCCCATGACGGTGAGGTATATGACACTGCTTTTAAAAGATGCTAGCGGTAAGGTCCGAGTTATTGATCATGATTACGGTCCTAGATACGAAGGCAGTACTTTAATGATGGGAGATAAGGTGTTAGACTTTGACAACGATGGAACTATACTAATAAACAACACAAGATATAGTCCTACCGAAGGTTTGTATGAGCTCATATTTAAGAGAACCCCTGACGAGGATATATACAATAAAGACGATCTTAATACCTATAAGAGTATTATTATCGCCACCAACGCTCACAAGAAAGGATACAAATTCCACAATCAAATTAGAAGGGACAACAATCTAAAGTACAGAAGAATTATTAAAGACTTATTCCCGGCCAGAGTGGGCAAGGGTCTAGCGTGGAAAAATGCTAAATCCCGTGATATAATACACTGGGACGACGCCGACGAATTGGTAAGTAGACTAAGACACATTGCCATGTCAACAGAGACTGGAAACAGAGTCCATAGCAATGAAATACTAAGTATTGTGGAAGAGCTAAGGGAAGCGGGGTATATAAAAGGAGCTGGCAACAGTAGATTTAAAGCATTATTAAAATGACCATTGACAAGTTTGGACGTAGTAGCCGGAAATCCCGAGGTGAGGCCGTCAAAGGCCCCAAGGGAGAGGGTTTCAATTTAACGCCTCAAGGTGACTATGATATGCAAAATAAACGAATATGTAAATTGGCTACACCGTTACAGCCACTCGACGCTGCTACAAAGAATTATGTTGACCATAAATCTATACCTTCTGACGTTCAGAGGTTCAATATGCAAAATAAAAGACTATGGAGTGTAGCTGACCCCATGGAGCCCTCGGAGGCAGTAAACTTGGGCATACTAAAAAAACTAAGTATGACTATCTCCAACGATAAATATGACGCTAATAATAAACAAATAACTAATTTAGCTTTACCAACAGACCCCAGCGATGCAGTTACCAAGTCGTACCTGGAAAAAGAGATATTGCCTATAACCATTAACCTCGCTAATCAACAGTTTGACTTAACCGGTCTCAAGACCAGACTGTCAAAATGCGAAGGTCTAATAACTAGTAATAAAGAATTTCACGAGAAACGGTTGAACAAATTTGGTACCATGCTCTTTAATTATATTAACAAAAAACAAACTGGGAGGTCTGCCACGCCGGGTGAAAATTATGACTTAGACTGGGAAGTTTTGTTTGCTGAAGGGTTAGAAGGTGATGAAGAGCCTAAAGAAGAAGAAGACGTTAAACCTCTTCCGCCTGATACTTATGATCTCTTTATGACTGAAGAGGGGCTGAGTAGAGCTTCTTTTGAAACAAATTAAAGAGAATTTTCATCCTTAGCCCACGGGTATATTTGATGATACTGTTCCCCAATCTCCTCAAGACAGAAGCTGAATATATAATGTCACTTAAACCGGGGAATACTGATTAGTCTACTCTGGACCGTCGAAGATGTTGGTTCTCTTACTACTTGTGTTGCCCCTTACCTCGCGCAAGTCAATAGAGTATCTTACATATTACGGCTATCTGGAGAAATATTCCGTGTATACGTGAAACACTGTTAAATAGACTGTACGAGGTGATTAAATATTTACAATAAAATGGCTAAGACCAGAAGGAAACCTCTCAGACGTAAGCCAGCAGTCGTGCGAGGCGGAGGTATTATTTCATCTGTTCTTAATAAGGCCATAGACTTACTACCTGTCGAATTACATTTACCTGGAGGATATCAATTTTGTGGACCTGGCACGAGATTAAAAGCGAGATTGGCTAGAGGTGACAAAGGAATAAACGGTTTGGACGAGGCCTGTAAGGTCCACGACATAGCATACTCCCGGTATTCCGACAACGAGCGACGAAGGCAAGCGGACGAGGAGTTGGCGGAACGCGCTTGGCAGAGATTCAAGTCCAGTAACGCTAGTGTTGGTGAGAAAGCCGCTGCTTGGGCAGTCACTACAGCCATGAAGGCAAAATCAAAATTTGGGGGAGGCCGTAAAAAGAAACGCCCCGCTAAACGTACCAGAGGCCAAGGACTGTATCTAAGACCCTATAGAAAGGAAGGTGCGGGTACTAAGAAAGGTGCAGGTAGAAGAAAGAAAAGGAGAACGAAAAAAAAAGCATCTCGATACCGATAAAACCGCTTACAAATTACGATTTAATCAAATACGCGAGGTTGTTAAAAATTCCAAACTTTAGAGGGGTTTACATGAGAGACAGTTTACCGAAACGCCCGAGAAAATATGAATCTGCGATAGTTAACTTGGACAGTACATCTGGGCAGGGTACTCACTGGGTTTGTTACAAGAAGATTGATAAAAAAGCCTATTACTATGACAGTTTTGGCAATTTAAGACCACCACAGGAGATCTCACGATACTTGAGTGGCTGTGAGCTATACTATAATTACAAGAGACAACAGAAGTTTGACTCAGTTGTTTGCGGACATTTGTGCTTAAAGTTTCTCCGTAGTAATGTTCTGTCTCACGGGAGCAACTAGTGTTTTATCCCACGAGCTAGCGTTTCCCGTAGATGTTAGCAAGGGTGAATGGGAACTTGGTTTAATTGAACTGACCACTTATAACTCTATACCAAACATTGAGAAGGACATTAATGATAAGTTTTACTACGGTGATGATAAAATTATTATAATCCCTGAAGGTTCTTACGAAATTGAGGACATTGAAAAATACATTAAATCCCAGCTACCGAAAGAAATCCAGTTTACATTAAAACCAAATAACAACACTTTGAAAGCTACGATATGTTGTTCTGAGAAAATTGACTTTACTAAAGAGCAATCATTGGGAACACTCTTGGGTTACAAAAAACAAATATACGCGGCTAATATTCAACATGTTTCGGAACTACCTGTAGATATAATTAAAGTCAACTCTATACGGGTGGACTGTAATGTCACACGTGGGTCGTACCTAAACGGAGTCGAGGGTCATGTCATACACGAGTTCTACCCTGCCGAACCACCGGGCTATAAAATAATAGAATTACCGAGGAATGTTATTTATTTACCCGTCATCAGTCAAAGGATCAACAACTTGACAGTGTCTCTAAGAGACCAGGACGGTAATCTTGTTAACTTTCGCGGAGAAAGAATTTCTGTTAGACTACATCTCAGGCGCAGTAATGGGGCTACTATTTAGGGGAATGCCGGCGAGGCAGCAGGTCAGTAGTGTTCAGAAAGTCAAGACGTTAAGTTGTAAGAATATAAAGTTTCTCCGTTCTCTCGGTTTTAAAGTAATACAAAATGGCGCTACTAGCGATAGACAGCCAGGCTGTGTACGATGACTTGATAACAGGGATGGAGTTGCACTCACATCAGCCGTATGCAAGTACAACTTATAATAATAATGATGAAATTAGAATACCAATATTACAGCAGGACATAATTACCGCACCTTTTGAAAGTTTTATCGTGATTCACGGTAAAGTTAGCGCTAAAAAGGCAGATGGGTCTGCTCTGAACGTATCCTTTGTAAATAACGCAATGTCTTTCTTGTTTGAAGAAATTCGCTACGAGGTTTGTGGCAAGGAGATTGATAGAACAAAAAATGTCGGTATTACTACTACTTTAAAAAATATCCTATCCATTCGCTCGGAAGAAACAAACACTCTCAAGAACGCCTGCTGGCTAGGCCCCGGTAACTCTGAAAGAGTGACAGATTTTATATATTCTATACCTCTAAAACTATTGCTAGGTTTCGCTGAAGACTATAGGAGGGTGTTGGTAAACGTTAAACAGGAACTTATACTCTTACGCTCGGCTACAGATAATAACGCTGTAAAAACTCCGGAGGCCGGGACTTTAGAATTAAAAATTGATAAAATATACTGGCGTATGCCTCATATAACAGTAAATGACGCTCAGAAGTTAAAATTGTACAAGTTTATTGAGAAAGATCCCGCGATCCATCTCCCATTCCGGCAATGGGAAATGATTGAATACCCGAACCTTCCGAATACTGAAACATTATCTTGGACACTTAAAACATCTAACCAAACGGAAAAACCTCGGTATATTGTTCTGGCCTTCCAGACAGGCAGAAAGAACGATATGGTAAAGGATATGTCACAATTTGATGCCTGCGACCTAACTGATGTAAAACTTTATTTAAACTCAAACTTTTACCCATACGATAACCTTCGCGGGAACACCGCCTTGTTCTATGACATGTTTGCTACTTTCCAAAACTCGTATTACGGAAGAATTGGTTCACCTATATTAAACTTTGATGATTTTAAAGCAAAGTGCCCCCTTTATGTAATTGACTGTTCAAAACAGGACGATACAATTAAAACAGGGCCAGTGGACGTCAGGCTTGAGATTCAAGCTAAAACCGCCATCCCAGCCAATACTTGGGCATATTGTTTAATTCTACACGACTGTCACTACACATACACACCGATAACCGGAGATGTCAGGAAAATCTCGAGTTAGTTTCTCCGACCCGGTAGTTACAAAAATATACAGTTTACCAGAAGAAGGTAGGAAATCAGATTGGGAACAACTGGCACGGGACAGAGCCAGATTTTCAAGGCGTATTAAACTTACACAAGAGAAAATTTCCAGTGTAATTTCTAAACAGTGGACCCTCCGGGTCCAACACTTGGAATGTATGTACAAGGGGGGCGAATCGCCCCCCTTGGGGTGGGGTGGGGAAGGGGTAAAAGATACATCTGTACGTTGAATATTACAGACTGAAGATGGTCAGTAGCAGAGATGACTTCGCCGGAGGCAGACGCTGTGCCTATCCCCCGATTGGTTGAGCCTATAAATTTAATGACCGGAGTATTTTTAAAGTCAGTACATTTCTTGGACCCAGAACTCACCAAATGTGTCGTGTCGGGTATTTTTAAAAATCGAGATAATAGTTTGGGTGTATTAATTAAGGGGAGAAAAGGTGTTGTATTTTGGAGTTACGACTCGTTCTGTCAGCTAGTTGACAGGTTCAATGAAATAACTTTGGCTTTCTTGGGGAATTATCAGTGTTTTATTACTATAGACACGGGGGCTAATATAAAGCTTAGCAGTATTTTTGGTCAGCAGTACGCTTGTGTCTCTGACGGCGAGCACTCCTTGGCTCTCAACCGTAACGAGTGGGATCAACTTGTAAAATATATTCCTTTAATTGGTCGCTCTCTATTAGAATTATTTTATATAGAGGATATTATTAAAGTTTTTATTAATCAAGTATTAACCGATGCTGAAACCTGTACGGATCAATTACCGCCTCACGTAGCTGACCGTTTATATCAGGAAGTCTTATTATGGAAGCTATAGTGGAGTTTCAAGCTTTCCGGAGTAACAATAATAGATTTATTATTAAAGAACTTGCTATAGTTGGGAGGTCGTATAGAACACAGATTGTGTTCCGACCTCCATACAGCTTTGATTGTTTAAATAGTAAAATGCAAAGGACAGCCCGTTGGTTGACCCGTCATTATCACCACATTAAGTGGGACGATGGTGAGGTAGAGTACAGTGAGGAGCTTTTAAGCTCACTCTGTAAACCTTTTGAAACTATTTATACAAAGGGTCTTGAAAAGGCTCAGTTCCTTCGGGAATTTCACCCTAATGTTAAAGAGATTAATATTGTAAATAGTAGCGATAGTTATGAACTTGTAGATTGTATTGTACATGGAAATAAAAATGAAAACTGCGCCTTGATGTCCGCGAAGTACTACGCTCGAAAAATATTTTCGAGTGGGGCCTAATAAAAAATAAGGCCCGGCAGTCGCTCACCCAAGGCAGGGCTAAACCCTTTGTAAGTCCAGGGGTGTGGGGAGGTTGGCCTAAAAAACCGTGAAACCGTTTGTTGTAATCCTCTGACTGTCAGGGAAAAGTGGATGGAAAGGCGCAACAAAAAAAAGTATAAAAGTAAAATACAAAAAAGTATAAAAGTAAAAATAAAAAATAAAAGGAGGTAGCATTTTGTTATGGAGTGGCTACCACTGTGAGAGGCGATGGTTGGGGCCTCTCACCCCAGAGGTTAGGCCTCCAGGGGAAGCTCTGGGTAACCAAAAAGAACGCGCCGACGCTCCTACGGCCTAGCCTAACGGCTTACCGTGGTGTGGAAACGGGAGCGTTCAAAATTATTTCACCGGAGTTATAAATATTTGACGGAAAACATTACAGTCTAAACAAAATATTCTCCCGGTAAAGTATTTTTACCGGACTCTAAAGTAAATGACCAAGAAATTTAAAATATTACTGTCAAATTAATTATATCCCCCGTTAAACAGTTCCAGCGGACTTGGAAACATTTGACCGAGAAATTAAAAACATTACGGTCAAATCAAAATTGTAGCCCGATAATGTATTTTACCGGACTCTAAAGTAAATGGCTGGGAAAGAAACATATCTTACCTTAACAGCAACATTCTCGGGACGCCGAGATTTCTTGAAACATCCCGCACTCGAAGCAGTTTTGGGACCGGATGTACGGCCGGTGCAGGCAGTAGCCTAGGTTTTTGGTCCCCAGCCACCAGCCGTCAATGTAAGCGTAAGGCTCGAAACTGTGCGGCGCTAGTTCGTAGATCTGTAAAACAAAAAGAAGAATTATACACAGTCACACAAACAACAACAAAAAGTTAACCTTATTAATAATTGTACCCACCGAGTAACAGTTACTGCAATAGCTCCGCCCACAGATAAAGTAACTTGCTTTATAACATTTACTTTTGTGCTCTTCAATTAGTGATTGTTTGATTAAAAATGGCACGTTTAAATTTTGAATTTGCTGTAGAAATTTGAATTTTAGACAATAATGCTTAAGGCAAATTTGAGTTAGGCTAGGCGGAGTGTTCATCATGAAGTGAGAGAGAGGAGCAGAGTGTGTGTGGGGCGCGGCTAGCGAGACCTCGCGTAACCTGATTGGCTGCCCTGTTGGGCGGAGCAACAGTCGTCTTGGATGTGATTGGTTGGATGTGTGGGGCGGATGGATTGTTATTGGCTGGGTAGGCAGAGCATATGGAGGGAATTTAGTATATATACGGGGTTCAGGCTTTATTTTGTTATGTCGCTATGAACACAGTGATTTTTATAATGGCTATAGTGTTTTTGCAATTGTTTGTCCTCGTCTGTCTTCGCCTAGCGGCAGGAGACAGCGATGAGGAAAATATTCCTCCTTCAACTGAACAGGTTAGTTTTTATTAGTTTATTTTTTAAACTCACATTGATTTCTTTAGACTTTTTTCAGACCCGTCGTTTTTACAGGTCATATAGTTAGTAATAGATTGTTGTTTATTTTTAGGCCTCTGGCAGCAACCCTCCACCAGCTCAGGCACTAAGTCAGGACATGTTCTTTGCTGAAGACCTGGATATCCTGTCTATTAGAGCCGTAAGTATTGTATTGTTGTGGAATTATTTGGTTTTAATAGGTGTGTTGTTATTAGTTATATTTTATAAATTTATTTATTTTCAGAGCGGGACTGCAGTTTCCCTGAGCAATATTTCTGACCTCCACAACCTTTCTCAGGTAAGCATTGCTTTTATTTGACGTTGTTATTTAAGTAAATATAATATTTAATATATGTCTCTTATTTGTTGTATTTGTATAGTAATATATTTTATTTGTTTGATTTATAGGCCAGTAGCTCTGCAGCGAGTTTAACCGAGCTGTGACCTCTATCTCAGGTTAGTAAATTACAGTAGGTAAGACTTTAGTTTAGGATTAGTTTTTATAATAGGTGTGTATTCAGTTTTATTTTTCTTTGATTTTAGGAAGAGTACAGTGGCCGCTTAACTCAAATGTTAAGACACTCTGGCCGTTCGAGCCAGGGGGAATTTGTAATTGAGACCAGTAGGACCTTCCTGCAGTCTGGTGCAGTGGTGACCAGGAATAGTTTCAGGGTTAGTAGTTTTTTATAGCGGGCTTGTTTTAACTTAAGTTAGAAAGACATGTTTTACTTATTAATTTTTTTGTTGCAGAACGGCTCAGGGCAGATACTGAGCCAAGAGGATCGTGAGGCAATCCGGCAGGAATTGGAGAATGTAAGTCTAAATTTTATTTTATTTGTCTGTTGCAGTATGACATAGCTCCTGAGCTTATAGGGGCTAGCATGCGAGCATTGGGAACTGTAAGTTTTATTTTTGTGTAGCTTAGTTTACTAGTCTGATACTTAGCTATAGGTTAGGGGAGAGTTTCGCTCCCCCATACTTGCAGTATTGTTTTCTCAAACTCTATTATTCTTTCAGTGGGAGAGGCCTGCGTCTCCAATTAGGCGTACACCAAGGAACATTGTATACATTGACAACAGAGCTAGGCAGAGTGTGGAGAATGTAAGTCAAATTTACTATCTTTTTATTAAGGTAGAATGTTTACTTTAAAATATAACTAATATGTTAGTATATCAAATATATATATATATATAGTTTATGTACCTTTTGTTTTCAGGCTAGGGATCGCTCTCCAGTTGCACGCCCCGGCACTCCAACCCCAGAGTCACAGCCGATGGAGCTCCCGTCATTCAGGGGTGGACGGGAGGAGACTACCCGGCGAGATCGGTCTAGGGAGTTGCCTGGCTGGATGACGGCTTCGAGACGTGACTTTCGACAGAATCATCTTGTAAGTATTAACATAAGGTTTAGTAATTAGTATTAATGTGTAATATACATTTTAAGTTTTAATAATAATATAAATATTATTTACAGGGACGGAACATGACAGGAGATGATGAGGATGTTTTCGAGTTTCCCCCTAGAAGAGTTGCCTTGTCTCGGAGAGTGGCTGCACTAGTGGCGAGATTTGAGAGGCCCGGTGTTGGTGGTAGTGAACCAATTACGGGTCCTGCAAGGCGTGCTGATCTATTGGTAGGTTTAATACATTCTCACTTAATACTAGAAGGTTTATTAAATTAGGCTTGTTTATAAGTAACCTAACAGATGCTGCCTTTTATCTTGTTTCAGACTATTCCAGAGCAACAATTCTTTTACAATGCGCGGGGGGAGATACTGAGTTATTTTGGAGCTCGGAATGATCATCCTACACCCCGCAACTTTTATCATCTCCCGCAAGTAAGTTGTAGTGTATTTTAGTCGGGATAACTAAGTAGGGTTTGATTTAATACAGTGATTATATATATATTTATATTTTTTTCAGAACGTTGCGGAATATTATGTGGATCAGATGATCGACGAAGTTGAGCCATCGAGTGTAACCGGGACCTGTATTCACGTACGCGAGCAGCGGGTAAACGGCCGTTGGTGGCGTCTTATTTCTACTATGGTTAGTATACATAGGTTTAAATGGACTACTTTTTGTGCCTGGGATTGTATAGCTGTATTTAGTAATTTTTAAATGATTTTAGAATGGTGGTGAAGCATGGCAGCCTGCAAGGTTCCCCTTTACCAGGGGGTATGGCCGGGAGGCACGGTTTGTCTACGAGTGGGAGTCAGGTCGCACAACTGATATTGAGGTAGGGTAGCTGTATTGATTATTATATTTGTTATTGTTTGAGTAAATAAACCTTGTTTATAATTAACATATCATATACTAACAGGTTTTTTTAACTATTCAGAGACTGGTTAATGGAGAGGCAGCAGCAGCAGCAGCAGCACCGGCAGAACCAACGAACCTACAGTGCGAGGAGAGGATGCCAGCAGTTGAGCCAGGGACCTGTGTCAACTGTAGAAGGGAGGATGCTATTCTACAACTGCGAAGGCGAATATTTGAAGAGGTGGGTAATTATGATTAAACTAGATATCCACTCGTCAATTTGTACAGGCTTTACAGAATAATAATAATAACACTTGTTTCTTTAGGGATTCAGTATAATATACAGATATATTAAAGATACTTTATGATTTCAGGAGCGACTGCGGAACGGGGCAGGGGCTGTTTCGTCTGAGACTGGAGTAATGTTCTCCCGCCTCTCCTACGTGAGACACGAGCTGCGTGGCGTGCTGAACCTCGCGTCGAACGTCTTAGAGGACTCAACACCTCCGGATGTGGCAGCTGTAATAACCCATGTATGGGATGAGATCCGTCATACTCTGGAGAACATCCTGGGAACCAGCGGCCCGGTGATGGACTCCCTGACTGAGAGAGGACCTGACCCAGACATGGAGCGGGGTAGGCACATCGAGTGCCAAATTTGTAATGACGGCCTACCCTGTATTGTTCTGCAGCCCTGTCACCACACTCTATGTCCCCAGTGCAGTATGCGGATTTATAGCTGCCCCTTCTGCCGGCTTAGAATTGTAAGTAGGCTAAGGATATTTTTTGAGCAGTAGTTGTTTTATGTATTTTTAGGTTATTATTAAAGGTTAAAATCATTTTATGTCTGTTTTAGAGGTATAATTATTTTGTTTAAACTTAAAGTAAGTCCATTTTATATGAAATTGTTTTTTGTACAATAATAAGTCAACAAGTAGAGTAGTTTTATGTTTGTTATTAGAAGATGTGATTATTATTTAACAAGTGAGGATTAAAAGCCATTCTGTATAAATATTGTTTTTAGAGGTATAATTATTTTGTTTAAACTTAAAGTAAGTCCATTTTATTTGAAATTGTTTTTTGTACAATAATAAGTCAACAAGTAGAGTAGTTTTATGTTTGTTATTAAAAGATGTGATTATTATTTAACAAGTGAGGATTAAAAGTCATTCTGTATTAATATTGTTTTTAGAAAATTGTTTTGTTTGAGAAGTTAGAATTGTATTAGTATTTAATTGGTTTTAAAGAAATAAAGATAGTTTATTTAAAATGAATTTGATTTTTTACTTACCAAGTGTAGAGTAGAGGAGTGGAGCGAGCACTGCGCACCTCAACAAAACATAACTGTAGACTGAAGACCAGACGTATTTATAATACAACTTTTACTGCCACTCTTCAATGGTCTATTCATGATGAGTGGTGTATCACGGATTCAAAGACGTTCATTGTACGAGCGGCGGCTGCCGCTCGCGGTTACATGTAACCGCACAGGATGTGCCGTGGTGAGGCAACCACTATCTTGACACGGATAAAGTTGAGTTTCTCTGTATTAACTAAAATGAATTTTTAACAGAGTATTTTCTGGTGATGGTATATTATACACTATTATGGTACATATATATATATATATATATAATACACTGTGGCGTTATATATGGTACATATAATTATATATGGTACATATAATTATATATGGTACATATAATTAGCTCTGCTAAGTTGGTAACACTTTGGAGGGAAAAAAGTGGCGGGAAGAAAAGTAAGGTTAGGCCAATTTTTTTTGGCGCGCAAATTTGGCGGGAACGCCACCATGGGCGCCGCCATCTTGGATCACGTGACCTAATTAGACCAATCAGAAGCCAGATTTTAAGCCCATAAGCGCAATGTTAGACCTCATGGGGTGCGTTGACTACTTAACTGACTTTGAAGTAGTGATATAAATCAGTATATCAAATTTAGCATGCATACTGTTGTTTTAAACCAACGAGCTTTCAATGCCTATTGCATTTTCAGGCAGAAAAGGCCATAAAGAAATATTTGTTTATATTTGTATTTGAAACTGGTTTTCAATTATAAGGATTGATCAATTTAAATTTAAGTTTAGTGGAAGAATTACTTTAACCCCACTGAGCAGGGGATTACACCCTCCAAGGTTTGTGGTTTGATATAGTTTATTATAGGTAGACATTAAAACAAAATAAAACCACTATAAACTATTTATCAAACATTTACAAATCTGAAAAATAGGTGGTGAGATGTAGAAACAAATAAAATCCTAATACACCAGACAGTTTTTACGTTATCATGTATTTTATTTGCATGGTTTTCCGATGCAACAGATCCACAGCTCTTCTGACAAGAGAATGCTTTTACACTCGGAACTCCAGGCTCAGCTGTTTGCAGCGTTATTATACCTTTTGCGGGGTATCACGTGGTTTGAAATTTGCCCTCCTTTTATTTCATTTTGTTTTGTATTACGGCCCAAGTATGTTTGACATTTTTTGAATGTTTGAAATTCAAACAATTGAATCTAAGTTTCATAAGATAAATGTAACGTGGTAAAATGATTTATATTTCGTTTAATAAATTAATATTAAACAAACAAAACCCCCAGATAGAAACAAAATAATACACAGTAAATTAAAAAAATGAGAAAAAGTCCCCGCATACGCAAAGCCTCTGCGTTAGGCTGAATCATTCGGTCTCTTAATTTTAATAATGACGGAATGTTTATGCTAATTCACTTTACCATTGGGAGTAAACATAAAATCAATAAATAAGATATATACAACATGTAAATAATTTAACAATAGACTTCTTTATTATATACTGCACCAAGCTTCTGGTTGTGTGGAGGAAGGATTGAAAATGCAATATTAATGAATGAGTACAATATAAATAAAGTCCGGCCTGCAGCCTTCCGTGCATCATCCGTGGGCGGAGATGAGGGGGACAACTGAGAATTAAACCGTGCCTAGCCAAACACTAAACCTGCACACATATAGAACCAATCGTGCACACTTTTACAAAACACAGACGCGATAGCTCAGAGGTAGAGCACTGGCCTCGCAAGTAAGCCGTGGTAAGCGTAGGTTCGATCCCGGCTGACTGGTGTGATACGTTTGCAAGAGTGGTCACAAATGGCTTGCCCATGTGATTATTTCCGGTAACTTACCTCTATGTATTTAAAATTACCGCACAGGCCGATTGACCTTTAGCAACGGGAAGCTAAATTCACATTGTATTTTACCTCCCCCCCCCGCACACTCATGCGGATTGCTACATGGCAAATATTTTTTAAAGATGATTTTTCATTGAATTTAAAAAAATAAGTTCCAAATAGTAACTAATGTAAGATAACGTATTTAATAAAGTGTTTAAGTAACGTGAAAATATAAAACAATACCACGATCCACACTGAGGAGCTGCAGAGCCAATGCAATATCACACCCCGTCTTACTTGTGCGCTTACTGTATCCATTTATGTTATTGGAATCTAAAGATATCCCAACTGAGGTTAACAACAAAATTTAAATACATAATATAGGGACGTCGCGTCGCGTCGTTTACGTAAGGTAAATTCCTCAAATATTCAAATGGGGATTCGTTCGAAACCCGAACACACTATCACAATAACTTATCACGACAGCTGCTGTTTCGGTAGTTCGATCTGCGTACAATATTGCTTTCACCACTCCTGAGACCCTAATACAGTGATTTTGTTACACTGCGATGATCACAGTAAATGTCTTTGGTAAATGTTAGTATGACGTTGTTGTTCTAGGCTTTCTAGTAGATGAGTTTTGTATTTATATAATACAGTACTCAGGATTTCCAGGCAGTTCATACGTAGTTATACATATATATAACTGAGCAAGTAATAAACAAGAACTTGTCTTGGAGTTGGGAATGGAATAGGCTTGGTGAAAAGCATCATATATTTCAATATTGGTAGCTTAGACTTATTGCGACAACAGCTTATCAGTGTAGTGAAGGATGAGAGAGCGGCGTGGCGCGCCTACTGTGTTGGAAGAGCCCGAACTTTAAGCTATCATACGCAATATGCGACCTTTGACCTTGAACCTGGTGGCGGGCGCGCCCTTGCACACAACACTGACGTCGGAGTGATTTATTGGGCTATTAAAGCTAGGGCTGAACTTGTAAATTTAAATTAGAAGCCTTGGTTATCAGAGGGCGATGGTTTTTGCTATTTATGCAACTTTCGGGAGAGAAAATCTGTTTTAGCGAATTTCCCCTATAGGGAAGAAGCTATTACCGTAGTCGGCATGGTAAGACCTAGGCCCGGGACCATGATAACTTTTCATTTTGAGGTCCCCAGACCCCAAAAACACCATTCGTTCGAAACTGTATATATATATATATCTATATCTCTCTCTCTCTCTATATATATATTCTATGACAAACGAAGCTTTACTTAGCATTTCTAAACTGTTTAAAGAAGAACCAGCTTTAATTAAAGCGAATCCAGACAATCGTTCTTTAACATCACTTGTCAATAATAAGCAAAACCATATTAATCTATCTGATTACAATCTCAACCAAAATGAAATCAAAGTGATCGAAAAAGGTTTGAACTTTGCCCCGACACCCCGTTTTGATCACATGAAATTGGTATCAGATGCTTTGGATTTTGCAAAAAAGGTGAGAAATAAACATCACTTGTCAAATAGATTTGATCCCATTAATGGCATTGCTAACACTAATTCAGATAATGTTGAACAATGCCTTATCAAGTTCAAACCTAAATCAGAGTATGAGCCTCAGCACCTAAATCCAGATCATCCAATTGAACAATTTCTTAATGTAATTCTAACCAATATTTCTGATCCTGGTTTTCAAGAGAGCCTACCAAAATATAACAACTTAACAACAGATGAACGGAAAGCTATTAATTCCCTCCGTAGAAACAAAGATATTATAATTCTTCCTGCTGACAAAGGTGACATGTCTGTAATAATGAATATTGAAGATTATATTAAAGAAGCAGAAAGACAACTTAATGACAGCTCAACATATAAATTGCTATATAAAGATTTTACTAATAAGTTCTCTTCTGAAGTTGAAAAATATGTTAAAACTAATGGATTAAAGGAAGGACTGAGTGAATCCTCTATCAGGTTGCTTATCCAAAAGAATCCAAAAACTCCTATTTTTTATATATTGCCAAAGATACACAAAGACACTATGCCGCCACCAGGAAGACCAATAGTTTCATCTATCTCATCTCCTACCGAGCGGATTTCTGCATTTGTGGATGCTAATCTTCAAGATATCGTTCAAAACTTACCATCTTATGTGAAAAACTCAAATGAATTTTTAGAAAAGTTGAAAGATGTCAGACAACCACTCCCTCAAGAAACTCTTTTAGTAACAATAGATGTCACTTCCTTATACACAAATATTTTGCACTCAGAAGGAATAAAAAGTGCCGAACATTACCTAGAGAAACGAACAGTGAAATCTCCTTCTACGACGTTTCTGTCTACACTAATTAATTTAATACTGACCATGAATTGTTTCCGATTCCAGGATTCATTCTACCTACAGCAAAAAGGTACTGCAATGGGAACAAGAATGGCGCCTTCTTATGCTAACCTGTTTATGGGTAAGATAGAAGAGGATTTCTTAGCCTCCCAGTCTCACAAACCTATATTCTGGAAACGATATATCGATGATATATTCATGATATGGACATATGGTCGTGATAAACTGGAAAACTTCTTACTGTCCCTGAATACTTTTAGTAATCTAAAATTTACATGGACCATATCCATATCATCTGTTACGTTTCTAGATGTGAACGTGTATATAGATAAAGGAATTTTAAAAAATAACATAAATGTGAAAAGTACCAACACGTTCCAATATCTACATTATGAAAGCTGTCATCCTCCACATATAAAAAAGTCTATCCCAAAAGGTCTAACAAAAAGAGCAATGAATTTATGTAGCGAGAGAAAACACATAGAAAATTATGTTGACAACCTACTAATAGCTTTCACTAAAAGAGGTTATCCACGGAAGCTTCTTAACTCTAAACTTAACACTAGGACTATAAAAGTAAAGAATAAACCATCTTTTGAGAAAGAAGATCCAAAATTTATAACCACTTACCACCCTGGGTTATACAAACTTAATAACATAATGCGAATAGCTTATAATGTATTACAGCAATCCTCTTCTACAAATGTAATATTTAAAAAGATTCCTAGAATAATATTTCGAAGACCTCCTGTACTAAAAGAAATATTATCAAAACCTAAACTTCCTTCTAAAAACAAACAAATTAAAACAGAACAAAAGAATAAAGTACAACCCTGCAAGAAACCAAGATGTCTCGTTTGTAAAATGATTCCATGTTCATCGACATTCTCGAGTAGAATAACAAACCAAACATACCCCATTACAAAAAACATGTCCTGTGACTCATCAAACATCGTGTATCAAGTTAAATGCAGTAAGTGCCCTAAGGATTATATAGGATCAACCATAAACACATTAAGAACAAGAGTTACAGGTCATAGGTATGCCTTCAATCATAGGAAGATGGAACAGCCACTGGTCAAACATGCCGATCATCACAAGGAATCTTTTGAAGAACTATATACAATTATACCGATTCGGCAATTAAGGAAAGACTCCACGACACAACAGCTGAGATATATGGAACAAGCTCACCAAATGGTTTTAAAATCTAAGTTCCCCCATGGACTGAATTTAAGATAGATTGTGCCACAGATGTTATTTAATGGCCAATTTACATGTGATCTTTATTTATATTTATATTTTCGTTCTTTAATTTTGTTAGATGTTATAGTTTTTTATTTATACTTATTATACTTTTATTTTATTTTATACACCTGAAGAAGCGAAATGCGAAATATAGTGTAATGTATTGAATTTTTCAGTTCCTTATTGAATTGTAGCTATATATATATATATATATATGTGTGTGTCCGTGGGTGCGATAACTCTCGTAAAAAAGGTCCGATTTTGATGAAATTTGGTACAAGCGTGTAAAGCAGCATTTATGACTTTAAGTTCGAAAACCAGACAGATCGACCTATCCGAAGGGGTATTTTGGGGGCGTTTTGTACCCCAAAAATGGTTTTTTTGAGTTTTTTACACATAATTTATGAAAAAGTGAAATTTTATTTTTTCCAATTGGAATCAGCTTAAAAATACGCACAATTTGGTGTTTTAATCATTGCTCTACGTCAATTGGTTACTGATATATTGAAAGTGCTAAACACAGTACGTTGTCCAATGCTATTCTTATGGAGGATAAGAAAAATTGTATATCTCGCTTATTTATCAACTTATCCTGACGAAACTTGGTATATTGCTTCATTTTATTGTGGTCTATTGATATTTGCACAAAAACCCATTTTTTGGCCGATAGTTCCCGTAGCAGCAAACCTGCATACTCAGCCCCATGTTATTCTTATGGAGAATAAGTAACGTGTTATCTCCTTTAATTATGAACATAAATTAATAGAACTTGGTATGTGGCTTTACCTAGTTGAGTTATATTGATATTTGTATAAAAACCCATTTTTAGTGTTCCTTATTTCAGCAAACCTGCATACTCAGCCGCCATGTTATTCTTATGGAGAATAATTAAAATGTCATAAATCATTTATTTATGAATGTATATTGATGAAACTTGGTATGTGGCTTTATGTGGTATTATAATAATATTATATGCATTGGAAATTCGCTGAGTATGCAGGTTTGCTGCTACGGGGGTATTTAATTTTGTGGCAGTATGTCCCATATTAATTAATTTTGGATTGACCTGGTTTAGTGACCTGTTTTGAGTAAGGACGAGTTTACAAATCTATTGATTGGTGATGATAAGCTATGAGGATATGAAGAAGACATGGCCCGGCTATAGATGGTCTCTAATACAGGAGTTTAATTTTTAATATAAATATAATTTCAGGTATTTTTTTAATTTTTTATTGTTGGGTTCTTTTAATATATACACAATCCTTTATGGCATCTAAGTTTTATCTTTAAAATAGTAAATAGTTTTTTAATCAAATTGTTGTTGTTGTTCTTATAATTGGTTTTATTTATTTATTGTTTTATATTTGTCGTGTGCCTGTTTAACGTCACATTCAAATTAGTCAGCGAAATGTCAGTTAGATAAACCAGTTATGTTTATCAGCAAACTTCTACACTGGCACCCGTTATTAAACCTGGCTGTGAAGGAATCACCCTACGGTATCACATCGTCATCAAGAAGTATTCACACAGGTACACTGCTTCCATTAGCTGGTATGCGTATTCATTGAAAGGTATGGACCATATTGAACTGATATTGAAACGATATCGGTAGATTTGAGTTATTAAATCCAGGATGGGACAGGCTACGACCAGTCCTATGTTTGCGGGGACGACTACGACTCACTTAGTTAATGACTGCACCTTGCGTGCTCTCTCGGGAGATTCTACGGGTGTCCTCAGTATCAGTGGAGTGACTCTTGACAATTGTGGTTTCTGGACTTAGCTCAGTATAACACATTGTGTTACATTTGTTACCCTTTCACAAGCTAAATTTATATTTACATATCCAATCCCGGATTTATAATAAGTATCCGTGAAAATAGTATATCCGGTTGCTTCCAATAAGCTGTACAAAAAATACATTCACATAGGGAGGATCGCGTGTTATACAACTATGAAAACTGGGAACTGATGTTGAAAAATCTTTCTCTCTGAGTCATTAATTACAACACCCCGCCCCCAGCCATATTGGTTAGATCAGGCACAATTATCACTCGTTATCTTTACCGAGTAGTTTTTACAGCGAAAGTCAATTTATTTAATAAAAAAAGGAAAAGGTGTTTTATTATATGTTGCCTTCGATTGATAAAATTGGTTCATTTAATGATAAAAAGAGGTTGTGAGTTCTGCTGAAAAGTGTAATTTGCTTGTTATTATAGAAAATAAATATATACAACACTGTTTATTAATAGTTGTCATAGGTAGACCAGCTCGCAAATCTTTCCATCTGGTTTTCGCCCCGGTGTTCTTACTTCGGCTAATTCAAGCTAAAAGCTTAAAGATCGGTCTTTCAACTTACAATTTGTTCATTTAAATTGTGTTCCCTTTCCCTGAGGTTTTCATTAGTATTTACGTAACATCTATTCTCACTAATTTACCCCGAATAATCTGTTTAAATTGCGATGTTAATAGCTTACTTTGTTATCCCTCCATTTTGTTTCATCTTCCCATAACACTTTAACTTAATATTTTATATGGTCCAGTTTAAAATTTTAAGAGAGGTTAATTTACTTATACACACTTCCAGCTTGATGCATTTAATATTGAGATCGTTCTCGTTGTCGAATTAACTCGCAAATACGGTATCCCCATTAAAATATAAAGTGATGTTTCCAAATCCAAGCTTAATGCAGTATGTGGTAACTGTGTCTTTGTACAAGGATACTTGACTGCTAGGGAGGAGAGAAAGTCTCTCAGGAAGGGACAGTTGGTCTTACAGCTGTTCTAATTGCATTCCCCCCTCTCCACCACATGTACGTTTTACGTGCAACTCGACTCCTTAATTTTCCTTCCTCTGAATATTTTAGTTTTAAAACAATAGAATCATCGGTTACATTAGTTTCCACCTCTATAGTCTGCTGGTTGTCTTTAGTTTGTTTAAATAATCGCAGTCTTTTTTGTCGGTGGTATATATTTGAATCATTTAGAAAGGATATAAATGATTTATATTCGAAGTGACTACGTACACGTCCAATGTAAAGGCAAATTCACATCGCTACTGCTTAGGTTACGTTAGGTTAGGTTACGTTACGTTACCTTAGGTTAGGTTAGGTTATGTTAGGTTAGGTTAGGAGGTTTTCTGGCTCTCAATCTGTTTTAAAAATCACAGGAAAAGTAACGTGCGGTGCATAATTTGGAACGGACGTGAACAGTAGCGGCCCACGTCGGACGTGTGCGTAGCCTCTACCATTTATATTTCTATAAGGGAAGCCTGAATCTATATTTGAATAATGATTTTATTTTTTGTAAACTATAAATCACTTACTATAGTGTAGATATTATTACTTAGTACTTTGCACCACCTTTGTACTTTTAAATTTTTACCGGTTTTGTTAAATGCAATGTAAGAACTGTTTTACTACATATAATTCCCTCATGTATTTCAAGTAATCAGCAAACTACCGATTCAATCACCAAGATCAGTAGTATTTAAAAGTGTATTGCAAATCATTGACATACATTTTAAACTTGTTTATTCCTTCAATAGTACAATTAGGACCAATTAAATAACCAGAGATCCTATCAAAAACACAGATTTTGAGGATTTCCCAGTTTATTTATTCATGATTAAAACCTCTCTCATTTTTGTTATTTATTTTATTTTATTTTATTAAAGATCAATAACTCCTTCATTAACTTAAAAACTTGTAAAAGTATTGACATGAGTGATTTACAAAATGTACGATCCTTTACCATACTTAGCGTGTAATATTAATTGTATCTATTTTGATTTATCGTTACTAACTACTCATATTAAGCATGTGGATCAGACAAATATTGAATGTTGATGATGAAAATATGGGTCAACATTCTGTTGAAACCTTTGTGAGGTGAAATAATCCCCAAAAGTGTTGTTCAAACATATAATGAGAGTCTGGACTGCAACTTCATCTCCTCATCAGTGACCTTCACAAACGCCAGCAATGCTCTCTACCACGGTGCGTTCATTAGTGAATCTCCATTGGAAATTGGTGATGGGCAAAAAGCGAGCTGTGATTGTTTACATTTGAACAGTGGGCATTGAAAGTGACATATATGACATATAAGTGGCATACATGAGTGACATATTTAACACTCTTTAGATCACTCTAGGAAGCTATTTTTGGGAAATAAAATTTAATAAATTAGTAATATTCATATGAATATGAGATCTTTTAGGTTTAAAATACACTAAACTGAACGTTGATTCTAAATACCGGCTTTTCCCAGCATTGTTGCCTGTTTACCTCCTTTTATTTATTTCACCTGATTTTGAAATTTAATAAGCTGTATGATTTTATTTTACTATAAAACTTAAATGAGCTGAACATCACTTAGCTGATAAAATTCATATATTCATAAACTTATTTTAAATTAACAGTTTATTTAGTGGATTGTAGGGACTACAGCCCCTAAATAGTATGTTTCGCACCAAGGGTGGGAAGTGGGGTTTCGCCAAACATAGATGTGGTAACTGACATTTTTGTGGTAGATGTGGAAGATGTCTCGTTCTCCCAGCTGCAGGGATGACTATAAAATTCTTCTTGATGAGTTTATTATTTCAAATAACTTGAATAAAAATAAATACTACTGGTGCAAATTTGTTTTGCTTATTGATTATGAATTTATTTCTACTCCAAACAATTATATAAGATTCAAAAATGAACAGTTAAAAGTTTATTAACTTTCAAATTATTATAAATTATTCTTTAATACACTTTGTTGGCTCATTCGATTTGTACTGGGCAACTAGTTCATTCTCCTCACCACACAAAATTACACTATTTTATCAGTGTTGCCTCCAGTATTACCAATACACCTTGACTGATATCGGTTAACTTCATTTGACTGTCAATCAGCTGTTTAGGTTGGTCACACTGTCAAATCACTTGTGATCGATTGCCCACAGATCAGCTGTTTTATTCACTGATCTATCACTGTTTTGGATATTAAAAAGTTTGTTATGTGGAAATTCACTTCCCTCACGTCATCGTGTTTTAATATATTCAACTATTCATTGTCTTATCAAATGTGATATGAAACTAATCCGGCTTTTCCAAATAGCTTATAAAGATATTGGTAAGGATTTTTTATTAACTTTATAAAATTCATGTACATTTATCCTGCAAAGTGATATTTCACTTTCATCGAACGCCTTATTCGCCATATTATCTGCACATTTGACTGTTTGGTAAAAATAAAATAATTTAAAACGCACCCAATTCATTTACTTTTTTTTAAAAGCACACATATTTCATAAAATCGGAGTGTTCTGTCTTTATTTCTATAAACTCAACGTAAAAATAAAATAAGTATAAGAAAATAATAATATAAAACCTGAGATCCCCAAATAATGTAAAATTATGAGGTTTAAACAATGGAAGAATTTGAATGTTAAGTCAAAATCTTAAACAACTTTCCTCGTTCCATATATGACTATGTCCTGTAATGGCTGGGTCGGTGAGATACTCTGATATAAAGTGCAATCAATGTGTCATGTAATTAATTGAACATATCAAACAATAAAACCACCAAGAAGGAACGTTAATACGAAAGAAGACTACATTAAAAATAAACATTTCTAGACAAAGCGACTGCTGACATTTCCGCATGAGAGCCAAGATAAAGGATAGATACTCGGCAACGACTTTATTGAACAGGACCACTTCACTTAGTTTATTCTATTCCATAAAATAACTAATTATATCCTCGACGTGGTTCACTTATAGCTGTTCATGTGAGCAGGATTACGAGTTTTCCTCCGAGAGTTGAGAATTACAAATGCAAGTTTATTCTATTTAACAATTATTATTTATGATAAATGCGTTGTTTGGTTCAAATCGCTATATGTTTTCTTATTTACAGTTATAGAAATGTTGCCTGGCTGGACACTGTTCTTAAACGGATTAAACAGTGAAAATATACTTACAGTATTTACTCATTACTACCATTTGGTTATTCCATGGGAAAAAATTAAAATAAACAAATATTAACCATTTATGTAGAATTGTCTAAAACAGCTTATCTTTCATTAGTATGATTTTTTTAAATGGTATTTAAACACTTCAATCCTTACATTGTCTCGTACAGGCTTGTTCATGTATTCCTTCACAAAAACACCACAAAGAAACACAATTTTAAATCCTGTTATTTTAAATATTTGGAACCGTGGCTGCGGCCCTGTCGAGTTTCAAATTAAAGTTCTAGCAAGAAAATATCATCAGCATTGTCTAATTTTTGGGGTAGCTCACCCTACGTTTCGCTTGACACATTCCAAACACAGGTTCGAGGCCACTTTGAGCAGTCACAGTATAACAAAAAAAGAGTATAACGTATCTTAAAAAACGTAGCTGATTCAACAACTCATAACATTCTAAAACGACTCGACGATGGCTATAAATCTTTTCTTAACGCATAACTTTAAAAAAAAATTGAATGAAGTTACAAAACTAAAGCTCAGTATATCCACCCATCTCGGGGAGGAGATCCAATAGTTTACTTTCCTCTCAGAGCAGATTGTTAGTACAAGCCATTGAGGGTGCATCACACCCTCTCTCTCTCTGATCTAGGTCTCTTTCAAACTCTTGCGGTTCCATATGGATAGTTAAAGTGTTGTTGAATCTGCCGAGACATGATTTAATTAACACCAATCTTTACCTTGTTACATTTTATGGATGCTGAAATACAGTAATGCACATAATTCCTATGAGTCCTATATTTTCGGTTAATTTTATCTTACTACCAATACCATATTTAAATTACACACTCAGAGCACAGCTTAAAAATAAGAGATTATACGGTGTTAAAACAGACAATTAATATGTAATATGTAATATGTATGGGGGTTCTGACGAGAGATCAGCGCCGTACAGCCACTTTGCAATATGCATGCAGCATCTGTATTGCATCTTGTGGTTCGTAGGCTCTGTTTGTTAAACAACCGTTGTTGTAGTTAGATGATAGAGCAATAGAGCGGTTCGGGACCCCGGGAATTCAGGATATGATTGTGTGTTAAAGTTAAGGAAAATAACTCCTAAGTACGTATAAGAGTTCTGTTTTCTGTATGAGTACAAACTTTGCTACAAAAATAATTATAAATTGGTACTTTAAGTTGCAGATATGTTGTCCTAATTAAAACGAATTAAATCGTTTCTCGAGCAAAAACCTCTTCTTAATATTAAAACTTAATGAACCCAAACCCTTAACTCATACAAACAATTGAAATATATTTATTCATGTTTTTAATGTACCCAACGATATTTTATTGAATAAAATCCAATAAATAATAATGAGGTGGTGTCATAGATAACCTTAAACATGTTATTTATTAAATTAAGTTATATATTTGTTTTATATTTGATTCATTGTGTACTAATTGATTTATCTAAATGTGACACTATAGGTATTGATTAGGGGCCAAGATAAAATTTGATTAAGGTTATTATTAGTTTATGACTGTTCTATCTGTTTAAAGATAATATAAGTTTTCTGTGACCCTGATCAAAACATTTTCAGAAGAAGTTTTTCAATTAGACGACTTTAGATATATGCAACACCCATATCAACCAGTTACTAAATCATTATTTAAATGAACTTTACAAAGATCATGTTCAATAAAAACGAATGTAGGACGGAGGATTCTATATTGGTTCAAATCACGTTAAAATATGAAACAAAACCACGATCGTCCCCGAGGACCACTGATTCAATACAATATTGACACCTCGTCATGGTGGTGCTTACTGTTTTCATTGTTATTACTGTGAGTGAAATTAATCTCTGCTTTCATTTTCTAGACAATTAATTACTTTATTGTTTAAATATGCTGATAATATAATAAAAAAAACACTTGAATTGGATGAATAAATATAATGATTCGAACTTAACATAAAAATAAATGAACGACGGAAGTTCCAATCCAGATAAAATTAACTAATAGTTCAACTTTTTACAATAATTGCTTCACTTAGCAAAGTTCATCCCCCACGTTATAGGCTCTTCTCCCCAGAATACCCCCTTCTGTAACCTTTTCTTCTCGTAAGCTTGACTTCCATTAAAATGAACCAATCATTTGACAAAGCTCTACCTCATTAAAACTAGCTTTTCTTCCATTAACCACTAGTAATACTTATTAACACTTTTAGTAGAGAAATAAACATCAAATTTATAAAATGTTATTAATGTTCTCAACGGTTATTTATTTATCTAATGGTGTAACAATAATTTAACAACATTACAACCAAATTAATAAATTTTATTAGTTACACAAGTGACCTCCATATGTATTGTTAAAACACTCAAATGTTTTCTTTTTTTCTTATGGAAAGTAAAACTATTATAGCCTAAAGTATATACATTGCTAATGTCGAGGGACATTTAGCTTGAGCGTTGCTTACCGGCCCTACAACATGCAATATCTTACCTTTCTTCTTCTATAAATTTTCATCAAACATTATATTTCCTTTTAATTAAATTTACTAGTATAATAACAAATTAATTTCTTATTTCAATTTTCTCAAAGACTCAGATGAAAGTGTATAACTGACTTTGAAGTAGTGATATAAATCAGTATATCAAATTTAGCATGCATACTGTTGTTTTAAACCAACGAGCTTTCAATGCCTATTGCATTTTCAGGCAGAAAAGGCCATAAAGAAATATTTGTTTATATTTGTATTTGAAACTGGTTTTCAATTATAAGGATTGATCAATTTAAATTTCAGTTTAGTCGAAGAATTACTTCAACCCCACTGAGCAGGGGATTACACCCTCCAAGGTTTGTGGTTTGATATAGTTTATTATAGGTAGACATTAAAACAAAATAAAACCACTATAAACTATTTATCAAACATTTACAAATCTGAAAAATAGGCGGTGAGATGTAGAAACAAATAAAATCCTAATACACCAGACAGTTTTTACGTTATCATGTATTTTATTTGCATGGTTTTCCGATGCAACAGATCCACAGCTCTTCTGACAAGAGAATGCTTTTACACTCGGAACTCCAGGCTCAGCTGTTTGCAGCGTTATTATACCTTTTGCGGGGTATCACGTGGTTTGAAATTTGCCCTCCTTTTATTTCATTTTGTTTTGTATTACGGCCCAAGTATGTTTGACATTTTTTGAATGTTTGAAATTCAAACAATTGAATCTAAGTTTCATAAGATAAATGTAACGTGGTAAAATGATTTATATTTCGTTTAATAAATTAATATTAAACAAACAAAACCCCCAGATAGAAACAAAATAATACACAGTAAATTAAAAAAATTAGAAAAAGTCCCCGCATACGCAAAGCCTCTGCGTTAGGCTGAATCATTCGGTCTCTTAATTTTAATAATGACGGAATGTTTATGCTAATTCACTTTACCATTGGGAGTAAACATAAAATCAATAAATAAGATATATACAACATGTAAATAATTTAACAATAGACTTCTTTATTATATACTGCACCAAGCTTCTGGTTGTGTGGAGGAAGGATTGAAAATGCAATATTAATGAATGAGTACAATATAAATAAAGTCCGGCCTGCAGCCTTCCGTGCATCATCCGTGGGCGGAGATGAGGGGGACAACTGAGAATTAAACCGTGCCTAGCCAAACACTAAACCTGCACACATATAGAACCAATCGTGCACACTTTTACAAAACACAGACGCGATAGCTCAGAGGTAGAGCACTGGCCTCGCAAGTAAGCCGTGGTAAGCGTAGGTTCGATCCCGGCTGACTGGTGTGATACGTTTGCAAGAGTGGTCACAAATGGCTTGCCCATGTGATTATTTCCGGTAACTTACCTCTATGTATTTAAAATTACCGCACAGGCCGATTGACCTTTAGCAACGGGAAGCTAAATTCACATTGTATTTTACCCCCCCCCCCCCCGCACACTCTAGCGGATTGCTACATGGCAAATATTTTTTAAAGATGATTTTTCATTGAATTAAAAAAAATAAGTTCCAAATAGTAACTAATGTAAGATAACGTATTTAATAAAGTGTTTAAGTAACGTGAAAATATAAAACAATACCACGATCCACACTGAGGAGCTGCAGAGCCAATGCAATATCACACCCCGTCTTACTTGTGCGCTTACTGTATCCATTTATGTTATTGGAATCTAAAGATATCCCAACTGAGGTTAACAACAAAATTTAAATACATAATATAGGGACGTCGCGTCGCGTCGTTTACGTAAGGTAAATTCCTCAAATATTCAAATGGGGATTCGTTCGAAACCCGAACACACTATCACAATAACTTATCACGACAGCTGCTGTTTCGGTAGTTCGATCTGCGTACAATATTGCTTTCACCACTCCTGAGACCCTAATACAGTGATTTTGTTACACTGCGATGATCACAGTAAATGTCTTTGGTAAATGTTAGTATGACGTTGTTGTTCTAGGCTTTCTAGTAGATGAGTTTTGTATTTATATAATACAGTACTCAGGATTTCCAGGCAGTTCATACGTAGTTATACATATATATATAACTGAGCAAGTAATAAACAAGAACTTGTCTTGGAGTTGGGAATGGAATAGGCTTGGTGAAAAGCATCATATATTTCAATATTGGTAGCTTAGACTTATTGCGACAACAGCTTATCAGTGTAGTGAAGGATGAGAGAGCGGCGTGGCGCGCCTACTGTGTTGGAAGATCCCGAACTTTAAGCTATCATACGCAATATGCGACCTTTGACCTTGAACCTGGTGGCGGGCGCGCCCTTGCACACAACACTGACGTCGGAGTGATTTATTGGGCTATTAAAGCTAGGGCTGAACTTGTAAATTTAAATTAGAAGCCTTGGTTATCAGAGGGCGATGGTTTTTGCTATTTATGCAACTTTCGGGAGAGAAAATCTGTTTTAGCGAATTTCCCCTATAGGGAAGAAGCTATTACCGTAGTCGGCATGGTAAGACCTAGGCCCGGGACCATGATAACTTTTCATTTTGAGGTCCCCAGACCCCAAAAACACCATTCGTTCGAAACTGTATATATATATATATATATATATCTATATATATATATCTCTCTCTCTCTCTCTCTCTCTCTCTATATATATATATATATATATATGTGTGTGTCCGTGGGTGCGATAACTCTCGTAAAAAAGGTCCGATTTTGATGAAATTTGGTACAAGCGTGTAAAGCAGCATTTTAAACTTTAAGTTCGAAAACCAGACAGATCGACCTATCCGAAGGGGTATTTTGGGGGCGTTTTGTACCCCAAAAATGGGTTTTTTGAGTTTTTTACACATAATTTATGAAAAAGTGAAATTTTATTTTTTCCAATTGGAATCAGCTTAAAAATACGCACAATTTGGTGTTTTAATCATTGCTCTACGTCAATTGGTTACTGATATATTGAAAGTGCTAAACACAGTACGTTGTCCAATGCTATTCTTATGGAGGATAAGAAAAATTGTATATCTCGCTTATTTATCAACTTATCCTGACGAAACTTGGTATATTGCTTCATTTCATTGTGGTCTATTGATATTTGCACAAAAACCCATTTTTTGGCCGATAGTTCCCGTAGCAGCAAACCTGCATACTCAGCCCCATGTTATTCTTATGGAGAATAAGTAACGTGTTATCTCCTTTAATTATGAACATAAATTAATAGAACTTGGTATGTGGCTTTACCTAGTTGAGTTATATTGATATTTGTATAAAAACCCATTTTTAGTGTTCCTTATTTCAGCAAACCTGCATACTCAGCCGCCATGTTATTCTTATGGAGAATAATTAAAATGTCATAAATCATTTATTTATGAATGTATATTGATGAAACTTGGTATGTGGCTTTATGTGGTATTATAATAATATTATATGCATTGGAAATTCGCTGAGTATGCAGGTTTGCTGCTACGGGGGTATTTAATTTTGTGGCAGTATGTCCCATATTAATTAATTTTGGATTGACCTGGTTTAGTGACCTGTTTTGAGTAAGGACGAGTTTACAAATCTATTGATTGGTGATGATAAGCTATGAGGATATGAAGAAGACATGGCCCGGCTATAGATGGTCTCTAATACAGGAGTTTAATTTTTAATATAAATATAATTTCAGGTATTTTTATAATTTTTTATTGTTGGGTTCTTTTAATATATACACAATCCTTTATGGCATCTAAGTTTTATCTTTAAAATAGTAAATAGTTTTTTAATCAAATTGTTGTTGTTGTTCTTATAATTGGTTTTATTTATTTATTGTTTTATATTTGTCGTGTGCCTGTTTAACGTCACATTCAAATTAGTCAGCGAAATGTCAGTTAGATAAACCAGTTATGTTTATCAGCAAACTTCTACACTGGCACCCGTTATTAAACCTGGCTGTGAAGGAATCACCCTACGGTATCACATCGTCATCAAGAAGTATTCACACAGGTACACTGCTTCCATTAGCTGGTATGCGTATTCATTGAAAGGTATGGACCATATTGAACTGATATTGAAACGATATCGGTAGATTTGAGTTATTAAATCCAGGATGGGACAGGCTACGACCAGTCCTATGTTTGCGGGGACGACTACGACTCACTTAGTTAATGACTGCACCTTGCGTGCTCTCTCGGGAGATTCTACGGGTGTCCTCAGTATCAGTGGAGTGACTCTTGACAATTGTGGTTTCTGGACTTAGCTCAGTATAACACATTGTGTTACATTTGTTACCCTTTCACAAGCTAAATTTATATTTACATATCCAATCCCGGATTTATAATAAGTATCCGTGAAAATAGTATATCCGGTTGCTTCCAATAAGCTGTACAAAAAATACATTCACATAGGGAGGATCGCGTGTTATACAACTATGAAAACTGGGAACTGATGTTGGAAAATCTTTCTCTCTGAGTCATTAATTACAACACCCCGCCCCCAGCCATATTGGTTAGATCAGGCACAATTATCACTCGTTATCTTTACCGAGTAGTTTTTACAGCGAAAGTCAATTTATTTAATAAAAAAAGGAAAAGGTGTTTTATTATATTTTGCCTTCTGATTGATAAAATTGAGTCGTTTAATGATAAAAAAACAGGTTGTGAGTTCTGCTGAAAAGTGTAATTTGCTTGTTATTATAGAAAATAAATATATACAACACTGTTTATTAATAGTAGTCATAGGTAGACCAGCTCGCAAATCATTCCATCTGGTTTCCGCCCCGGTGTTCTTACTTCGGCTAATTCAAGCTAAAAGCTTAAAGATCGGTCTTTCAACTTACAATTTGTTCATTTAAATTGTGTTGCTTTCCCTGAGGTTTTCATTAGTATTTGCGTAACATCTATCCTCACTAATTCACCCCGAAAAATCTGTTTAAATTGCTATGTTAATAGCTCACTTTGTTATCCCTACATTTTGTTTCATCTTACTATAACACTTTAACTTAATATTTTATATGGTCCAGTTTAAAATTTTAAGAGAGGTAAATTTACTTATACACACTTCCAGTTTGATGCATTTAATATTGAGATCGTTCTCGTTGTCGAATTAACTCGCAAATACGGTATGCCCATTAAAATATAAAGTTATGTTTCCAAATCCAAGCTTAATGTATGTGGTCTTTGTACAAGGATACCTGACTGCTAGAGGAGGAGAGAAAGGCTCACAGGAAGGGACAGTTGGTCTTACAGTTGTACTAATTACATTTACCCACCTCCCTCCCCCACATGTATATGTGACGTGCAACTCGACTTTTTAATTCTCCTTCCTCCGAAATTTTGAGTTTTAAAACAATAGAATCATCGGTTACATTAGTTTCCACCTCTATAGTCTGCTGGCTGTCTTTATTTTGTTTAAATAATCGCAGTAATTTTTGTCGGTGGTATATATTTGAATGATGTAGAATGGATGTAAGTGATTTATATTTCTGTAAGGGAAACCTGAATCTATATTTGAATATTGGTTTTACTTTTTTAAACCTTAAATCACTTATTATAGTATATATATTATTACTTGGTACTTTGCACCACTTTTGTACTTGATACTGTTACCTGCCCTGTTAAATGTAAAGTTGGAACAACTATTCTATAGACAAGTCTATCATGTATTTCAATTACTCACCAAATCACCGGTTCAATCAACAAGATTTTTATGAATTTTAATACCCAAAGCATTTTAAAATTTATTGCAAAACACTATATTTATTAACACTAATAACTTTTTTATGCCTTTTATAATTAAATTTAATAATAATTATTTAGGACAAATAAAAACAACCAGAGATTCTAGAAAAAGAACAAATGTTTTGGATATTCAAGTATATTTCTTAATAATTAAAATCTCTCTGTTTTTTTTTATTTTGTTTATTTGAAGATTAATCTATCAATATCAATCAATCATTCAAACTGTCTTAACAAAACTTGTACAGGCATTGGCATGCGTCATTTACAAAGTGTACGATCCTTTACTATACTTAGCGTGTAATATTAATTGTATCTATTTTGATGTACCCTTACTAACTACCGATATTAAGTATGTGGATCGGGCAAATATTGAATGTAGATGATGAAAATATTCGTCAACATTCTGTTGAAACCTTTGTGAGGTGAAATAATCTCCAAAAGTGTTGTTCAAACATATAATGAGAGTCTGGACTGCAACTTCATCTCCTCATCAGTGACCTTCACAAACGCCAGCAATGCTCTCTACCACGGTGCGTTCATTAGTGAATCTCCATTGGAAATCGGTGATGGGCAAAATGAGAGCTGTGATTGTTTACATTTGAACAGTGGGCATTGAAAGTGACATATATGACATATAAGTGGCATACATGAGTGACATGTTTAACACTCTTTAGATCACTCTAGGAAGCTATTTTTGGGAAATAAAATTTAATAAATTAGTAATATTCATATGAATATGAGATCTTTTAGGTTTAAAATGCACTAAACTGAACGTTGATTTTAAATACCGGCTTTTCCCAGCATTGTTGCCTGTTTACCTCCTTTTATTTATTTGACCTGATTTTGAAATTTAATAAGCTGTATGATTTTATTTTACTATAAAACTTAAATGAGCTGAACATCACTTAGCTGATAAAATTCATATATTCATAAACTTATTTTAAATTAACAGTTTATTTAGTAGCTTGTAGGGACTACAGCCCCTAAATAGTATGTTTCACACCACGGGCGGAAAGTGGGGGTTCGCCAAACATAGATGTGGTAACTGACATTTTTGTGGTACGGATTTTTTAAATTGCTAAAATCTTTCTGAATTCCTTATCATTACCACGTGTCAAACAATTTTAATAAATATTTACCAACCAATAAATGATAGTTATAAACTCGTTACATACCTGTTACAGGATTTTAACACTGTGATTTTCTCTTGTTTGAGTTAAAAGCAATTACCACATCCGTGCTTAGCAGGGCAGAACAGATGATTCCTTGAGTGTTAATAATTAGTCAGCTGATCAGGTGTTTGTGATTTAACCATATTATTTCTGTTTATTTTAATTTCAATATTGTAAGTGAAAAATGACGAATCCACAAGAGAAAGCATTTTGAGTTTTAGAAGTTTATTAATGTGAACAAATAAAGTTCAACGAAGAGTTTACCAAGGACTTAATAAAACCCACTTTGAAAAAAATAATTATTGAATGGCAGCCACAAAAAAAGAATAAGAAAACTGTCCAAGATTCCATCAATCGAGTTTTCATGAGAACACGCCATACAGTCGTCTTGGGAAGGCCGTTTTCACTAGCTACGGAACTTGGCCTTCCCCAGACAACTGAATCGCGTGTCAGTAAGCATATATCACATGTAAAACAATTTGAAGTGCGGTTTCATGCAGTGCTTCCTAATGACTACAACACAAGGTAAGAGTTGGTGCTGATATGCTGAAGGATATGGCAGATTGTAGCTTTTCTAAACGTCTTGTGGTTTCTGATGAAGAAATTTCACACGTTTTGTTAAAGTTAATCGGAGTAACATACGAGTTTAGGGAACAGAAAATCCTTGTTTGGTCATTCAATTTGAGATAAATTCATTAAAATTGTATGTTTTCTGTGCCATGTCTTCAGTGAATGTGTATTTCCTTTCTTTTTCGCAAAGAAACCTGTGACAGGAGTTACTTACCTTGACACCTCAAAACGCTTAACCTTCTTTGGAAACAGGACATAACAATGTTGGTTGTACCCAAGACGGTGCACCTACATACCTCCTCCATGACGTTCGTACATTCCTGATCAATACTGTTTGAAACCGAAGGATAGGGAAAGGGAGATAATACATTCTCTCTTCGTCATTAGTTTCGTAATCAGTCCTCGCTCCCTCTGATTTTTCTCTTCTTTTGTCATCGAAGACATTGTTTATATTCCACCTGCCAGCTACACTTCCAAGAACTGAGACCTCTCACAACAGAAGCAGTGGAATCCATTCCCAGTCACTCAGCCTCGAGTATGACAGGAAATGGACTTCCGATTAGATGTGTGCTGTGCTGCACTGGGGCGCAATCTACCTCAGTAACAAAACTTCAGACCTTCCTACATGTCTATTTGTGTTGATTACATGCTATTATAAAATAAAGTGTGTCTATTAAAAGTAATTTAAATCAGCTTTGTTATTTTGAAATGCCCGTGGATAAAGTTTAAGTCGGTTTAAAAATATTTACAAACTTGATAATAATCCGCAGATTCACTTGGAATAAAATTAAGTAAAAATAAATTTATATTTATTTGTGTAATTTGTAATATTTTACTGAATTTCGAAAATTATTACCACTAATTTAGTTATAATAAATATAATGTTTATTGTGTAATAATGCGTATGTTTTCCACTGATTGGATACGAGCAGATATACTTTTTCACTGACTAAATTACCACAATAGATTATTGCTTACAAACAGTTAAGTAATCTTAAAATGTTTAAACAAAGGTATTAAGGGGCTATACACATATTACATAATGCATTTTTGCAATTTAAAACACCCCCTCCCCCATATATCACACCATAACACTTGAGCAGCCACCCCATCCTACATTTGGTGTTACGTAACGTAATGATATCAATGTTAAACAGCTAAAATCTTGTAAAAATCATAATTTATCATACATTAAAATGAAATTGTATTTTAATGAGTTATTTTGTTTTATTTAAAAAAAATTTGATACATTTCTTAACCAACTCCTTTAATAATAAAAATAAACAAACGTGTTCTTTGATTTATCAAAAACATTACAGATCTTTGAAAATGAACACAGCTCTAAAACAAAAATCTATTATAAGGTTTAGATAAATCATGAAAAAGAAGCAACATTTACACTAATATTTTTAAAAATAACATTTTCGAGGTTCAAACAATAAAATAAAATATCTCAGCTAACATTTAACAAATTAAAATAAAAGCTATCCAAAATTAAAAGCAACCTTTAACAAATCAGCCAAATAAGCGTAATAAGCCAAATAAAATACGTAATAAACTGTAAAAAGTACAAATATGAGATTATAACACTGAAGTCTTTCTTATTCCTAGCAACATATTGCAAGTGTGTGTGTTACGTAACGCTGAGCCAACACCCCCAAGTAACACATAGTAACGCTATGTCGTACCCCTTCACCCTTCAGTGCTTTATGTAATATATGTATGGCTTGTAGTAATTATAGAATAGAAAATGTAAGCCTAACAAAAGGATAAAATTACATGTTTAATAAATTTTGTTATTTCGATTATAAATAATTGTTTTAGGTACGTTTCTAAATAATAATTTTATTTATAACGAAATAATTTATTTTTAGCATATAATTTACACGTTTTAGGGTACATTATTTACTAACGTGTTGATGGATCAAAACAATTATTGATAACAATTTAAAGCGTTTCACAAAAGGTTTAATGAAATTAAAACAATTTTCTGTGACGATTTTCCAAATTATTTTAATTGATTACATCAGTTAGAGATAAAATGCATAGAGATTTTAACAGTGAATGCAATTGTAAATTAATAGGCTTCGAATATTTGAACTGATTCGGTTCATTTTAAAAGCCACGGTAACAAGAGCTTTGATCTACGTGGTGGTAATTGACCTTTGAACATTGTAATTGCTTCGTGGAGTGGTGACGAACAGCTGGTTAATAGTCTTTCAATAACCATGTAAAATAGTTAATTCTGTGGTTGGTAGTATTACACATCCATATTAGGTAAATATAATATTATAAATACACTATTAAACATAAATTAAATATCTAAAAAACTACATTTGGAAACGATTAAAACACTAAGAATAAAAAATTAGTGAATTAGAGCTCTAAGAAATGTCGGCGTATAAGTTTAATTGTGTTTAATTAGTTCATGCAGGCAATGTCAGACCGAACTTGTATGTTTAATTCAAATGTTTCCAAGTGTTAACACTTAATACGAGTAACAGATTAATTAGTAAGAAATTAATAGAACAGTTTCTAAAGATAATACAGAAAACATACATAAATAACCATATACACTACCGAATAATTCAAAAACATTTTACATAAATATTTTAAATATAAGGAGACAAAATGTCAAATAAATAATTCAAATCTGAATTCTGAAAAAGCATATCGTAAAATAATGCATGAAGAAAGGCTAAAACCCATGTACTCATTTCGAATTCAACAGTTTATAAAGTGTACTCTAAAAATAAAACAGAATTTATTTCCAGTTTCGACTGTTTATAAAGTGAACTCTAAATATTTAAATATTTATTTCTAAGAAGCTGTAATTTTTAAGTACAAAAACGGCTGTGCAAATCTAATTTGGTTTTAAGCCTTGTACATTATTTTAACTTAGTTTCGTTCCCATTAACTTCCACTCCATATTTATTATTATTATTTTTTGGGTTTTCTTATTTATTTTTAAAATAAAGAATTTTAAAATGTTCAAACAAAACTCCGTACATATTTAATCAAACGGTTATCCATCCTAGTAGAATACTTGCTTAATGAATTAAAATATATTTTGTATACTTGTAGGTACTTTTATATTTGTTAAACTCTTTCTGTTTGTTTATTTGTATCAAATGAGGTTAATGAATGTCTGGGTCACTACGGATTCAAAACCTTAACATTTCCATTGACATTTTTATCGCCCGTTGTTGACATCTAGGCACATAGATTTTCATTCAAACGCTTTAAATCATGATAAATAAGACAACTGTACAAACCGTTATTATTATTTAAGTTTTTATTTTATTAAAATACAAGATTAGACACTAGTACATCACTTAGATTTTCAATATACAGGGAGGGTGAAAAGTAACTATTTGTAAAAAAATGGGTGTAAATTATGCGATAATGATTATTGTTGATTAAAAAAACCACATCCATATGCTTTGCTATATAAGAAAACATGGGAAACAGTTAAATCTTGACTTAGCGATCGGTACTGTCAACCAGCTTCTTTAAAAGGCAGAGATACAATTTACCCTCTTCTGAAGGATATCAAGGATGTTATCGGTGATAAACTCTTGAATTCTGTTTTCCAATTCCTCCAATGTTTGAGGTGTACCACTTGTGTACCACTGGTGTACCACTTGTGTACCACTTGTGTACCACTTGTGTACCACTTGTGTACCTCATCCTTGGTGTAGCCAAGTACAGTACTCAGCATTATGACATTATTGCCAACATTAAATCAGGTTTACAATATTTTAGCTTTTAATGATCAATATGTGGACCCTAAAACGCCCTTAATAAAATCAATCACAGTTAAAAAAATCTTAAACACTTTTTGACTAAAATAAAAATTGATTTCTGTAAGATAAGCGTACATAAATTTACAGTAAAAAGGTTGCTACGAGAAACCTCACAGGAAAATGTTGGGTTAGAGAGATTCATTGTAAAATGTTTATTCTTAAATCCACAACATTGCAGTACCGATTTCGATTGTTTAATCTTTGATCTAAGAAGGACCAAAAAGGCTTGAATGAAAGATGGTTTTGAATGATAAATCCATTTATTTCAGGATGACATAATTCGCATCGTTTCGTGTAGTAGTAATGCAATACGGACATACTCAAAAACAATTCAAATTTTATAAAACACTTATACAAATTGTAATTAGTTTTATCTTAGTAAGAAAATGTTTGAAATAAATGATACGCCTTGGGACACATTAAGACGTAGAAGCATCACTGGGTGAAGATGCCGGTGATTTACTTTGGTGAGGTTGGTACATTATGGCAAATGTCTCGTTCTCTCAGCGGCAGGGATGACTATCCGTTTCTCCAACCTATTAATGAATCTACTATTTCAAACTACTGGATTAAAAGTAATCACAACTGAACAAAGTTTGTTTGATTTAGTATTTATTTCTGCTCCAAACTGTTATAAATTATGAAAGAATATCAAGTAAAAGTTTATTAACTTTCCAAATATTATTAATTATTCATTTGGTACACTTTGTTGACTCTTTCGATTTGGGCGACTCGTTCATTCTCCTCACCACAAGTTGGCAATTTTCATCAGTGTTGCATACAGTATTACCAAGACAGCTTGGTCAATATCGGTTCACTCCACGCAACTGACTATCAGCTGTTCAGTGAAAGGTAGGTCCCACTGAGACGGGGCAACACTGCTAAATCACTTGTTATCGAGTGTCCACTTATCATCTGTTTTATTCCGTCAGCTGATTGAGTTTTCCACCTGGCTGTCATCTGAATGTTGTAGCTGAGGGACCAGATTGAGCCAAAAGGAGAGACGATGAGCTCTGTAGTGGTCTTTCATCTTAGATCTTGTATCTGAAACAAATACGCTATAATATTTTTATAAAAAAGGTTAACAAACTTAAGTTTGTAAAAATAGTTTGCTTAAAACTGTTTTATATTTTGGAATAATATTGAAAATTTATGGGTGAGGAAAAGTCAGGGTTAAGATAAGGGAGGTGAACACAGTCATCGGCTGATCATGGTGGGTTGGAATGAGCCGACCAAGCTACCCCTCCTCCCCACCACAACCTCCCTAGTTACCCCTCCTATCACTGAGTACATTCTAAATAGCAAAATAATCAGCTGTTATAATTATTCTAACAAACTGCCACTTTCAGAAGAAAGTCACTACTTCCTTGGTTCTGTATATGTAAATCTCGAAGGAAGCTATACAATTATACCTCTTATTTCTTTAATTGTAATTGCTTGTTCATTTTATTCTTGTTTATTTTCATAACTTTTCACAAATTAAGTTCTCAAAATTTCTAACCTTCGTATTTTTACAGTTCAAGATAAAACGATACATTGAACCTACAACTCTAAACTCATTAGGTTTTTTTGAACATCCCTTGATTAGACTCTCTATCAAATACATGCCATTTTCTTTGAGTTTGGAAATTAAAATTTTCCTCAACTATGTTTTACCTCTTGTTCATCAGGTTTAACGTCACTCAGTTACCAAAACGATGAAATTTCTAACAGGTACCTGGGCCCCACCCACCATTTTGACTGACACAATGTTTTAGGAGATGACCCTCAATTTGCCAGAATACCTTGATTCATTGATCCTTAGATTTATCACCAGTTAGTTATTCTTATCACTTACCATTTTAATTTTCCCAGCACGGTTTCTGACAAACACTACCCATGTATATAACTATGAATAAATTATTTAAATTTATTTTCAAAAATATTTAGGGATACGAAAGCTATTTTCTTTTCCTTCAACTTTAGGGTGAAGGTGCAAAATAATAATTCTTGATTTGATTAACTTTTTTAATTATCAGTTACGTGACATAAAATAATATTGACAGTTACTAAATTAAAAACTCACCCAACATCATGTATCTCTTGTGAATGTTGTCGTACGGCAGCCAAGCGACTCTGTGGCTTCTTCTGTTGTGATTCGGTTGAAATATCTGGTCGCCCGCATTGTTAGGGTCTCTACAATGTAAAATGTGTTATTAGTAATACAATTAATAGGTAATTGCTTTATTTATAATAATATTAAACTTATCAATTGCCAAGTTTATAAATGTTATTTTCAAGCTACTTGATGGATTAAAGTTGTATTTCTACATCAATTTTAGCATTATCATGACATAGTTTACTGGTTGATTATGTAGCAATTTACCCTACATCCTGAGTATTGTTCCTATTAAAAAAATTAAAAAAATAACCATTGACTAGCTATAGCTAGATTAAAAATAGTTCATTAAAAATGAAAGGAAATAATTCAGATATACAAGCAACAAAGATAAACATAAACTAAATAGTTATGACAGTAAAATCCGTTGTTTGATTTATCTGGTACCTGATAAACTATTCAGTATTATGCAATATAAATAAGTTAAAATGAGTGTTATGCATTTTTAACAACAAAACAAGATTACAACAAGACTACTTTAATTTCTTCAATTTACAAATTGATTATGTCATATTAACAAGATTTTGATTTAATTAATTTGATTTAAAACCTATTTTTCTAGACAAAAATGATGATAATGGTTCGTAATATTCCAAACCCCTTAAAGCACATTCTACAACTTCCAGAACAATCTCAGAAGAACATCATTGTTGAATTAAATAAAACATTTTAACCAAAACTAATCATTTCTTAATCTAAACAACGGAACGAGCTTTAAATAAGTTACTCTAGTAACTAACACGCTCTCAAGTTCTAGTGACACAATACTCACCCAGTCCTGACAAAGTTGGCCACGTACGATATAAAGGTCTGGGAGAGGTGGACCTCGGCTTTGGTCAGGTTGCGGGAGAGCAAGTTGGACCCTGGGAACAAGTAGCGGAGCTCCTCACCGTGGACGCTCCCGTGTTACAGTATACACCACCAAACACGAGTACCAGTGGCATAATACTCACCCGGTCCTGACAAAGTTGGCCACGTACGATATAAAGGTCTGGGAGAGATTGGCCTCGGCCTTGGTCAGGTTGTGGGAGAGCAAGTTGGACACTGGGATTAAGTAGCGGAGCTCCTCACCGTGGACGCTCCCGTGTTACAGTATACACCACCACACACGAGTACCAGTGGCATAATACTCACCAGGTCCTGACAAAGTTGGCCACGTACGATATAAAGGTCTGGGGGAGATGGGCCTCGGCCTTGGTCAGGTTACGGGAGAGCAAGTTGGACCTTGAGAACAAGTAGCGGAGCTCCTCACCGTGGACGCTCCCGTGTTACAGTATACACCACCACACACGAGTACCAGTGGCATAATACTCACCAGGTCCTGACAAAGTTGGCCACGTACGATATAAAGGTCTGGGGGAGATGGGCCTCGGCCTTGGTCAGGTTACGGGAGAGCAAGTTGGACCTTGAGAACAAGTAGCGGAGCTCCTCACCGTGGACGCTCCCGTGTTACAGTATACACCACCACACACGAGTACCAGTGGCATAATACTCACCAGGTCCTGACAAAGTTGGCCACGTACGATATAAAGGTCTGGGGGAGATGGGCCTCGGCCTTGGTCAGGTTACGGGAGAGCAAGTTGGACCTTGAGAACAAGTAGCGGAGCTCCTCACCGTGGACGCTCCCGTGTTACAGTATACACCACCACACACGAGTACCAGTGGCATAATACTCACCAGGTCCTGACAAAGTTGGCCACGTACGATATAAAGGTCTGGGGGAGATGGGCCTCGGCCTTGGTCAGGTTACAGGAGAGCAAGTTGGACCTTGAGAACAAGTAGCGGAGCTCCTCACCGTGGACGCTCCCGTGTTACAGTATACACCACCACACACGAGTACCAGTGGCATAATACTCACCAGGTCCTGACAAAGTTGGCCACGTACGATATAAAGGTCTGGGGGAGATGGGCCTCGGCCTTGGTCAGGTTACGGGAGAGCAAGTTGGACCTTGAGAAGAAGTAGCGGAGCTCCTCACCGTGGACGCTCCCGTGTTACAGTATACACCACCACACACGAGTACCAGTGACACAATACTCACCAGGTCCTGACAAAGTTGGCCACGTACGATATAAAGGTCTGGGAGAGGTGGGCTTCGGCCTTGGTCAGGTTGCGGGAGAGCAAGTTGGACCTTGGGAACAAGTAGCGGAGCTCCTCACCGTGGACGCTCTGCTGTTACAGTATACACCACCACACACGAGTACCAGTGACACAATACTCACCCGGTTCTGACAAAGTTGGCAACGTACGATATAAAGGTCTGGGGGAGATGGGCCTCGGCCTTGGTCAGGTTACGGGAGAGCAAGTTGGACCTTGAGAACAAGTAGCGGAGCTCCTCACCGTGGACGCTCCCGTGTTACAGTATACACCACCACACACGAGTACCAGTGGCATAATACTCACTAGGTCCTGACAAAGTTGGCCACGTACGATATAAAGGTCTGGGAGAGGTGGGCTTCGGCCTTGGTCAGGTTGCGGGAGAGCAAGTTGGACCTTGGGAACAAGTAGCGGAGCTCCTCACCGTGGACGCTCTGCTGTTACAGTATACACCACCTCACACGAGTACCAGTGACATAATACTCACTAGGTCCTGACAAATTTGGCCACGTACGATATAAAGGTCTGGGAGGGATGGGCCTCGGCCTTGGTCAGGTTACGGGAGAGCAAGTTGAGCAAGTTGGACCTTGGGAACACGTAGCGGAGCTGCTCACCGTGGACGCTCCCGTGTTACAGTATACACCACCTCACACGAGTACCAGTGACACAATACTCACCCGGTCCTGACAAAGTTGGCCACGTACGATATAAAGGTCTGGGAGGGATGGGCCTCGGCCTTGGTCAGGTTACGGGAGAGCAAGTTGAGCAAGTTGGACCTTGGGAACACGTAGCGGAGCTGCTCACCGTGGACGCTCCCGTGTTACAGTATACACCACCTCACACGAGTACCAGTGGCATAATACTCACCCGGTTCTGACAAAGTTGGCAACGTACGATATAAAGGTCTGGGGGAGATGAGCCTCGGCCTTGGTCAGGTTGCGAGAGAGCAAGTTGGACCTTGGGAACAAGTAGCGGAGCTCCTCACCGTGGACGCTCCCGTGTTACAGTATACACCACCTCACACGAGTACCAGTGACACAATACTCACCCGGTCCTGACAAAGTTGGCCACGTACGATATAAAGGTCTGGGAGAGATGAGCCTCGGCCTTGGTCAGGTTGCGAGAGAGCAAGTTGGACCTTGGGAACAAGTAGCGGAGCTCCTCACCGTGGACGCTCCCGTGTTACAGTATACACCACCTCACACGAGTACCAGTGACACAATACTCACCCGGTCCTGACAAAGTTGGCCACGTACGATATAAAGGTCTGGGAGAGATGGGCCTCGGCCTTGGTCAGGTTACGGGAGAGCAAGTTGGACCTTGAGAACAAGTAGCGGAGCTCCTCACCGTGGACGCTCCCGTTTTACAGTATACACCACCACACTCGAGTACCAGTGACATAATACTCACCCGGTTCTGACAAAGTTGGCCACGTACGATATAAAGGTCTGGGAGTGGTGGGCCTCGGCCTTGGTCAGGTTTCGGGAGAGCAAGTTGGACCCTGGGAAAAAGTAGCGGAGCTCCTCACCGTGGACGCTCCCGTTTTACAGTGTACACCACCACACTCGAGTACCAGTGACACAATACTCACCCGGTTCTGACAAAGTTGGCCACGTACGATATAAAGGTCTGGAAGAGATGGACCTCAGCCTTGGATAGGTTGCGGGAGAGTAAGTTTGACCCTGGGAACACGTAGCGGAGATTCTCACCGTGGACGCTCCCGTGTCACAGTATACACCACCACACTCGAGTACCAGTGACATAATACTCACCCGGTTCTGACAAAGTTGGCCACGTACGATATAAAGGTCTGGGGGAGATGGGCCTCGGCCTTGGTCAGGTTACGGGAGAGCAAGTTGGACCTTGAGAACAAGTAGCGGAGCTCCTCACCGTGGACGCTCCCGTGTTACAGTATACACCACCACACACGAGTACCAGTGGCATAATACTCACCAGGTCCTGACAAAGTTGGCCACGTACGATATAAAGGTCTGGGGGAGATGGGCCTCGGCCTTGGTCAGGTTACGGGAGAGCAAGTTGGACCTTGAGAACAAGTAGCGGAGCTCCTCACCGTGGACGCTCCCGTGTTACAGTATACACCACCACACACGAGTACCAGTGGCATAATACTCACCAGGTCCTGACAAAGTTGGCCACGTACGATATAAAGGTCTGGGGGAGATGGGCCTCGGCCTTGGTCAGGTTACAGGAGAGCAAGTTGGACCTTGAGAACAAGTAGCGGAGCTCCTCACCGTGGACGCTCCCGTGTTACAGTATACACCACCACACACGAGTACCAGTGGCATAATACTCACCAGGTCCTGACAAAGTTGGCCACGTACGATATAAAGGTCTGGGGGAGATGGGCCTCGGCCTTGGTCAGGTTACGGGAGAGCAAGTTGGACCTTGAGAAGAAGTAGCGGAGCTCCTCACCGTGGACGCTCCCGTGTTACAGTATACACCACCACACACGAGTACCAGTGACACAATACTCACCAGGTCCTGACAAAGTTGGCCACGTACGATATAAAGGTCTGGGAGAGGTGGGCTTCGGCCTTGGTCAGGTTGCGGGAGAGCAAGTTGGACCTTGGGAACAAGTAGCGGAGCTCCTCACCGTGGACGCTCTGCTGTTACAGTATACACCACCACACACGAGTACCAGTGACACAATACTCACCCGGTTCTGACAAAGTTGGCAACGTACGATATAAAGGTCTGGGAGGGATGGGCCTCGGCCTTGGTCAGGTTACGGGAGAGCAAGTTGAGCAAGTTGGACCTTGGGAACACGTAGCGGAGCTGCTCACCGTGGACGCTCCCGTGTTACAGTATACACCACCTCACACGAGTACCAGTGACACAATACTCACCCGGTCCTGACAAAGTTGGCCACGTACGATATAAAGGTCTGGGAGGGATGGGCCTCGGCCTTGGTCAGGTTACGGGAGAGCAAGTTGAGCAAGTTGGACCTTGGGAACACGTAGCGGAGCTGCTCACCGTGGACGCTCCCGTGTTACAGTATACACCACCTCACACGAGTACCAGTGGCATAATACTCACCCGGTTCTGACAAAGTTGGCAACGTACGATATAAAGGTCTGGGGGAGATGAGCCTCGGCCTTGGTCAGGTTGCGAGAGAGCAAGTTGGACCTTGGGAACAAGTAGCGGAGCTCCTCACCGTGGACGCTCCCGTGTTACAGTATACACCACCTCACACGAGTACCAGTGACACAATACTCACCCGGTCCTGACAAAGTTGGCCACGTACGATATAAAGGTCTGGGAGAGATGAGCCTCGGCCTTGGTCAGGTTGCGAGAGAGCAAGTTGGACCTTGGGAACAAGTAGCGGAGCTCCTCACCGTGGACGCTCCCGTGTTACAGTATACACCACCTCACACGAGTACCAGTGACACAATACTCACCCGGTCCTGACAAAGTTGGCCACGTACGATATAAAGGTCTGGGAGAGATGGGCCTCGGCCTTGGTCAGGTTACGGGAGAGCAAGTTGGACCTTGAGAACAAGTAGCGGAGCTCCTCACCGTGGACGCTCCCGTTTTACAGTATACACCACCACACTCGAGTACCAGTGACATAATACTCACCCGGTTCTGACAAAGTTGGCCACGTACGATATAAAGGTCTGGGAGTGGTGGGCCTCGGCCTTGGTCAGGTTTCGGGAGAGCAAGTTGGACCCTGGGAAAAAGTAGCGGAGCTCCTCACCGTGGACGCTCCCGTTTTACAGTGTACACCACCACACTCGAGTACCAGTGACACAATACTCACCCGGTTCTGACAAAGTTGGCCACGTACGATATAAAGGTCTGGAAGAGATGGACCTCAGCCTTGGATAGGTTGCGGGAGAGTAAGTTTGACCCTGGGAACACGTAGCGGAGATTCTCACCGTGGACGCTCCCGTGTCACAGTATACACCACCACACTCGAGTACCAGTGACATAATACTCACCCGGTTCTGACAAAGTTGGCCACGTACGATATAAAGGTCTGGGGGAGATGGGCCTCGGCCTTGGTCAGGTTACGGGAGAGCAAGTTGGACCTTGAGAACAAGTAGCGGAGCTCCTCACCGTGGACGCTCCCGTGTTACAGTATACACCACCACACACGAGTACCAGTGGCATAATACTCACCAGGTCCTGACAAAGTTGGCCACGTACGATATAAAGGTCTGGGGGAGATGGGCCTCGGCCTTGGTCAGGTTACGGGAGAGCAAGTTGGACCTTGAGAACAAGTAGCGGAGCTCCTCACCGTGGACGCTCCCGTGTTACAGTATACACCACCACACACGAGTACCAGTGGCATAATACTCACCAGGTCCTGACAAAGTTGGCCACGTACGATATAAAGGTCTGGGGGAGATGGGCCTCGGCCTTGGTCAGGTTACAGGAGAGCAAGTTGGACCTTGAGAACAAGTAGCGGAGCTCCTCACCGTGGACGCTCCCGTGTTACAGTATACACCACCACACACGAGTACCAGTGGCATAATACTCACCAGGTCCTGACAAAGTTGGCCACGTACGATATAAAGGTCTGGGGGAGATGGGCCTCGGCCTTGGTCAGGTTACGGGAGAGCAAGTTGGACCTTGAGAAGAAGTAGCGGAGCTCCTCACCGTGGACGCTCCCGTGTTACAGTATACACCACCACACACGAGTACCAGTGACACAATACTCAGCAGGTCCTGACAAAGTTGGCCACGTACGATATAAAGGTCTGGGAGAGGTGGGCTTCGGCCTTGGTCAGGTTGCGGGAGAGCAAGTTGGACCTTGGGAACAAGTAGCGGAGCTCCTCACCGTGGACGCTCTGCTGTTACAGTATACACCACCACACACGAGTACCAGTGACACAATACTCACCCGGTTCTGACAAAGTTGGCAACGTACGATATAAAGGTCTGGGGGAGATGGGCCTCGGCCTTGGTCAGGTTACGGGAGAGCAAGTTGGACCTTGAGAACAAGTAGCGGAGCTCCTCACCGTGGACGCTCCCGTGTTACAGTATACACCACCACACACGAGTACCAGTGGCATAATACTCACTAGGTCCTGACAAAGTTGGCCACGTACGATATAAAGGTCTGGGAGAGGTGGGCTTCGGCCTTGGTCAGGTTGCGGGAGAGCAAGTTGGACCTTGGGAACAAGTAGCGGAGCTCCTCACCGTGGACGCTCTGCTGTTACAGTATACACCACCTCACACGAGTACCAGTGACATAATACTCACTAGGTCCTGACAAAGTTGGCCACGTACGATATAAAGGTCTGGGAGGGATGGGCCTCGGCCTTGGTCAGGTTACGGGAGAGCAAGTTGAGCAAGTTGGACCTTGGGAACACGTAGCGGAGCTGCTCACCGTGGACGCTCCCGTGTTACAGTATACACCACCTCACACGAGTACCAGTGACACAATACTCACCCGGTCCTGACAAAGTTGGCCACGTACGATATAAAGGTCTGGGAGGGATGGGCCTCGGCCTTGGTCAGGTTACGGGAGAGCAAGTTGAGCAAGTTGGACCTTGGGAACACGTAGCGGAGCTGCTCACCGTGGACGCTCCCGTGTTACAGTATACACCACCTCACACGAGTACCAGTGGCATAATACTCACCCGGTTCTGACAAAGTTGGCCACGTACGATATAAAGGTCTGGGAGAGATGGGCCTCGGCCTTGGTCAGGTTACGGGAGAGCAAGTTGGACCTTGAGAACAAGTAGCGGAGCTCCTCACCGTGGACGCTCCCGTTTTACAGTATACACCACCACACTCGAGTACCAGTGACATAATACTCACCCGGTTCTGACAAAGTTGGCAACGTACGATATAAAGGTCTGGGGGAGATGGGCCTCGGCCTTGGTCAGGTTACGGGAGAGCAAGTTGGACCTTGAGAACAAGTAGCGGAGCTCCTCACCGTGGACGCTCCCGTTTTACAGTATACACCACCACACTCGAGTACCAGTGACATAATACTCACCCGGTTCTGACAAAGTTGGCCACGTACGATATAAAGGTCTGGGAGTGGTGGGCCTCGGCCTTGGTCAGGTTTCGGGAGAGCAAGTTGGACCCTGGGAAAAAGTAGCGGAGCTCCTCACCGTGGACGCTCCCGTTTTACAGTGTACACCACCACACTCGAGTACCAGTGACACAATACTCACCCGGTTCTGACAAAGTTGGCCACGTACGATATAAAGGTCTGGAAGAGATGGACCTCAGCCTTGGATAGGTTGCGGGAGAGTAAGTTTGACCCTGGGAACACGTAGCGGAGATTCTCACCGTGGACGCTCCCGTGTCACAGTATACACCACCACACTCGAGTACCAGTTACACAATACTCACCCGGTTCTGACAAAGTTGGCCACGTACGATATAAAGGTCTGGGAGAGGTGGGCCTCGGCCTTGGTCAGGTTGCGAGAGAGCAAGTTGGACCCTGGGAACACGTAGCGGAGTTCCTCACCGTGGACGCTCCCGTGGTTCTGTCAACATAAAACTTATAATGTAACATTTTAAATGAAAATCTGCTACATGAGCCACAGTATTTGAAGATTATATTTAACTTTTGTTTTAAACGTGGTTATGAATCTATACATGCAATATTATGTTTAGTTTCTTTATATCAGCTTCAAGATGGATAAGAAAGAAGTTAAACTGTAGATTAGTAAATTACCGCCCTCTACGAGCTCTAATCAGGCGTCAATACCTGATAGTTCTCTAATCAGCTCTATCAGGTATTGGTAAAACAATATATCAGAGGGCGGAACTAAATGGTTAAGAGGTTTATTTTAACTGCGCGAATAGCACTTAATATTTAATTTGGTATTATATTACGTCCTGGTTTACCTTCGAGTAGTCGGTGGCTCTAGTCTGGTGGGCGAAGAGGTACATGAAGCCGCCACCAGGGTGCAGCTCGGCAGTCCGCACCAGTGGCGCTGCCACCAGGCCGTCGCTCAAAGCTTCCTCCGTCTCGTGTAGGATGTTGGCGGGGTGTTGGACTGGTCTTTCCCAACTGGTGTACTCGTTAACCAACGTAGCCAATATCTCGGACGTGTGGTATCTGATGAATTACGATGTAAGGACAACTCAGACTTGGACAGTTTTTTTACAAATATATAAATCACAAAATTATTGGATGGTAGGCCTATGAAGGTTAACACATTTTCTATCCGTATTAAGACTACTCGAGGTTATGGTATGTGTGGCGGCTGGTAGTGAAGGTCTTAAAAGATACCAAAAAGTAAGAGAAACAAGAGTAAAAGTGTATTATCTTTAAATAAGTGGTGTAATCCGTTTTGTAAATTGGATTCGGAAAAACTAATATTTAATGCAAATAAAGAAGTTATCTCAAAGGTTTTGAAGTACTAGGGAGATTCATTTTCTGGTTACGTTGACCCAACATTCATTGTGGACCGAATGGAATAGCTAACTGAAAACAAATATTTGCCATAAATCTTCCTTTTGGTGGATAGATTTTACTGGCTCTCAAACGTTTCTGTTAAAGTTAACTACCTTTTTTTTACACATTCGTTTATTATGCATAGCATGCAGAGCTCGTTTTGATGTAGAAAAAAACATAACTCCAAAAAACAAAACAGTTTTCCAAAAGAATATATAAAAGAAATAATGGCTTTTTTACTACTCAGCAGGAACTCCAAAAATTAACCTGAAACCTAATAAGAAGACAACTAATTTGTCCAAAGAAAACATAGGCCGATTCCCGATTGGAAACTTCTATAGGGTTTCCCCCCTTTGGTCTTTAAATTTCCAATACATGTAATGTGGAGGTAATTGTGTATTGGACCATACCATTACTTTAATTTATATTTGTATTTTGAAACAGATAAGGAGGTTAACCAAAGTTTGTAAAGGTATCTTCTATAATCTCTGTTTAAAACTGGGTGTTGCGTCTATGTACAAATATTTGTTACCCAGGTCAGATTATATTCCACGCAAATAGCTGTGTTCATAAAACGACAAGTAAAAGGAAAATGGATTAAACGTAACATAATTATCTAAAGACTGGCAAATAAAAATAATTTTTTCTTTATATCACCACAGTACGAAAATATTTCTTATTTATTAAATGAGGCCAAAAAAGATTGATGGTTTTGCCTTTCTTTCGTAAACTATTAAAATTAGGGACCGTATACTAGTGTACCAATATATTATTTTTAACTTGTTTAAAAATGAGCCTATATAAACTCTAGTGAACTTTTGGGACTACAGACAACCAAAACAATACCTGTAGGTTTCGTTGACGAAAGACTCTAGAAGGCGAATCTTTCTGTCTCTTTCTATCCCAAACAGCAGATCATACTCTGAGAAGTAGAACAGGGCCTCAGCTTTGACCAGACCAAATAAAAGGTCGTGTTTGGCCGAATTTCTGGCCTTGTATCTGTCAGTGCGAGAGAACCTTCGGGAGTAATGACTCTTTATCCTATTATGAAGTGTCTCTGTAAGCAATTGGAAAATTGGACAATGTATAACAAGTAAAAAAATGAATTAAAGAGAGGCATAATATTGAATGTGATTTATACCAGGTAGAACTAAATAAATAATTAATTTAAAATTATTGCAAGACTATGAGAGCATACTACACCACGGATAATATAATTTAAGTTATTTTGCTACAGGACCAACATAAAAGCTCAATTTGAAAAGGGCTTCGTGTATAAATCACTAATTCTCCTCTACTTCCCAATATATTGGGAAGTTTAAATTTGTTGCATTGGTTTTGAGATCTAAAATAGGAAAATTAAAGAGTTTTTTCCGATATTACCTTATAGTCCTGTCTCGTAGGTCTTCAACATCCCAGTGATAATCTTAAGTGATTTTTTTTATCATATGATAACATAGACAAATGTTTATTATTAGTAATTTTAAAGATGAATCGTAACAACACACACCAAACTAATGTATTTCCAGGAACCACTTACTAGTACATGATATATCTCAAATGTTTTGGTTTAAGTTAGTTTATACGATTGCAAATACGAATTAACGAGTTTAAATATCTTTGTAACCATATTGTTAAGCCTACACCGGTTTGGAAGTTGACAATTTGATTCCATCAAAACCAACCAATCAAGGCTTCTATAACCAATCTAGGCTTTTAATTTGGACAATTTTTACTTTCACTAAAGTTCTTCTACGTTTCCACGTTTTAAATTATCCTTTGGTTCCTGTCCAAGCAGGAAAATTAAATCAGAGAGGACACGGAGGAAATGGTTACCACCCAGATAAGATAACGAAGCGGCTTCCAAAGTAATATGTGAAAAGGGTGCTCTCAAAGAGCAGAATTGTCCATTTCAACAATTTTACCCATCCGGGTTTATTCTTACCCAGTATTTTTACAAAAGAGCTATGGGAATGTACAAATTATTTATGATGGGTCGGTCCCCTTCCTTGCAACCAATAACATTTGCAATTTATTTACCAAATTGTTCTCAAAACCCGGTGTTTATAATTTACATAGTTCAAATTAGAATATGTTTCATACTGTGGAAATTGGGAATAATATGTTTTTATATTTCAAATATTTGTTGTGTAATCATTATTTTATTAATAGAAGAAATCTTTGATTTAAAAAATTTTTTATTTCTTATAAACTCCATTAAAGCTTTGCTAATTCCAGTTAAAATATATACTTAATTACTTATAATATACTATAATATACTTAAAACAAAACCTACATCTACAACAAAGCTTATTTCAATACATACAGGAACTTTGAACTGCAAATGTGTACCTTGATAGCTGTTTTTACTGTTGACAACGATCATCCCGTCCTCCACAGGTCCAAAGGGCGTAGCGAAAGTAGAGCGCGCCACCGGCACAGACAGCAGCGCCTCTAGCGGCCGTGACCGGAGACAGTGAAGCAGCCTGTGGTCCAGAGGGCAGTTGACGTGGCGGGCGACTGTCGTGACGACCTCCTCATGGTCGGCGACCAGCGGACGGGCGGACCCGGACATCAGGATGACTCTGTGGAACAGGCTGCCTGCGGGACAACTGGGGTTGGAGTGGAGAAGAGAATCTCGTGGCGCAAGACGTTGCATAACTCCGTAAAAATGTATAGACTCGATGGCTTGAGACCAAAATGTCAAACTCCGAAAAGCATTACTTCGAACAAGAGGTTACGAAAATGGGTACTTTTGTGGTATACGGAGTACCTCTATTGAAGTTTTATTCGGTATTTTTTCGATATATCGATAAGAAATATTGAAGCTATATAATGACCAAATTATTTTAACACAGGTAAATATTTTATTCACAGGTAACATTTTATAGACCTACTACCGGAGCCAGTACTCAACAAGTAGAGTGAATATGGGGATCAATCAAACTGTGGAACATAAAGCAAAGAAGAACTGCCCGCCAGCAGTTATTTATTTGTGATCACTTCGCTGAATTCATGTGGTGCATGAAAGTGACTCAATCAGAAGCAGACGTATTTGATTCACTTTTGAATGACACACGTGAATTTTACAATAGTTTGTAATGCCATATTTGTTTTTCTCCTATATCAGTTAAAAATTGTAACTTTTTTAATAGTTAATATTGATTTTAATTTTAAATGTAACTCTTGTTTTATTTCTTACCCTAAAAACGATTACCTTCATGGAAAAAGTATTTTTATATATTGATTCGTTAACTTTTATCGATATTAAAAAAAAACATTGATACATCGAAAAAATACCCAATAACAACGTTCAACAGAGGTACTCCGTACATTACACAAATACTCGAAAATGTACTGGTCTAAGATTTTTCGGAGCACTGCCTTTTGACATCATGCATTTTCGATGCCATTCATTACTCTCAGAAAATCATACAGGTGTCTTTGGGAGGAAAAGCGATACGTAGTTTAATGGGACATTACTAATATATAAGAGAAAATTATAAATATGCAGTCTATTGAGGTTGTCTGTAGACGGTTCGCTTTAGAGGATTTGGCTTTAGACTCTACCTGCACAGTAGTTTTAAAATTGTTATTTTGTATTTCATATCAGTTAGAAAAGGACAACCGGGATTATAAACTTCTGCTTTTGTTACATTTTCACAAGTGATTCAAGCATCGTTTTTGTATTAAGATACTAAACTTTCATAATGATTTATTTACCATGGCTAGCCTTGTACATATTTTTTCAAGATGACAATCAATTCTTTTAACAGATATGTTTCTTAGCATATAAACAACAAAAGAAAAATATAACTTAAACAAAAGTTTATTTTTAGTTTCTAAAGTGTTATTCAGTCAAACCCGTTACCGTACTCCGGAACAGGCGACGTCATCAGCCAGTGGACACACGCGGCGCCGGACCCGTGGCCCGTCAGAGTGACGGACTCCGGGTCTCCGCCGAACCCGAGGATGTCGACCTTGACCCAGCGGAGGGCGGCAGCCACGTCCTGAAGCCCGAGGTTGCGGTGTCTTCCGACCGGCAGGAACCCTGGGAATGGAACGGCTATAGTGGGGTTGATTAAGTGAAAAGTATGGGTAAAACATTTGTAATTTAGATGTTGACCTACTGTAATCTTATTGCAAGAACTAAACGATTATGATTCTGGGGAAAGCTTAGAAATAACATTTTTGGACACTAATTACAAGAGGTTAAATTACTTTCATGACCGCAAAAGATCTCCAAGCCAATGTATAAAGCTTAGGGGGCCATTTTAGATGTAAAAATATCACTCAAGTGCGGAAGTCAGATAATACAAAATTATAAATACTAACACACAAATGGATAAACACTAAACAGAAACAAAAAATTAAATAGGGCCATACGAAAAACTAAAACTCATCGTATGGCAGCTACGCGGTGAGTCAATATGACCTCTTTGGAGTGATAGCTCTGAGGCTTTGGGGTTGGTAATGCCACATAGAAGAAAGATTGACCCTGGTCGATATTTACAGTGTCTTCTGAATTATTTGACGTATTAAGATAAAATGTCCTTTTCATAGGCGTAATTTAGATGGTCAAGGTCCGGGTTGTCCCCTAGTTATTTGGGGAGAAAATATTAATATGTATAAATGTCACTACAATCATAACCACGAACATTGCCCCCTCCCCTAATCAAAATACTCAAATTACCCTTTGTTTACTGAACACGGTAGCTCAATAGAAGAGCTTTGGAGCAAGTGTAGGTTCCATCACGTAGGAAATATACATTTTCATGAGCACCACCACTTGCTTGCTCCTGTGACTAATCCGTAACGGTACCTCACTGTTTTTAGATCACTTCATTGGCCCACGGTGATAGGCAGTTAGTAAAACGAATATACCGAAAACGTCGTGATGATAAAGACTCATTGTAATATAATACCCAGTGGAAATGTTGTCTGGTGTACAGGTGTACGGTACGGGATCACAAAACTAGTTGTCGTCTTAGATAATCTGGCTAGAAAACACTTTATTCCAGTACCGATGTGATCGAATTTGTTTCTTTTTCGCACTATATTTCAATATTACCTGAAAGGAACAGTAAGTTCCTGTTAGGAAATCATTTGTGCTAAGAGTCAATATACTAATGTGTCAGATCATTTTTAAAGACTACATCAATAAAGAGCAGGATAAAATAAAAGCATAACACGTGATTTTAGGAACAATAAATTAAATTCAAGCGTTAATTTACTAAACAAGTAAGACATTTGGAGGTATGTAATTTGTTATGTTGGTACCAAAGTTAATCTTATACAGAAGTTTAAATAGTTTAACAAAGTTATATAAATATAAAAGTATACAAACTGTAAGAACCTAAGTCAATGTATTGATCAGTTGCCTGCAACATACCTAAAACTCCAAGGCGATAGTTGACAGTAACCACGACTATTCTCCCTCTGCTGGTGAGGGCGGTGGCGTCGTACAAGTGGCCTCCTCCCCACTGGAAACCCTCACCGTCGACAAACACCATCACAGGATACCTGGACCCCGCCGTGGCTGAAACATGTTCCATACTCCACTAAAACACCCAGGCGATAGTTGACAGTAACCACGACTATTATACCCCTGCTGGTGAGGGCGGTGGCGTCGTACAAGTGGCCTCATCCCCACTGGAAACCCTCGCCGTCAACAAACACCGTCACGGGATACCTGGACCCCGCCGTGGCTGGAACATGTTCCATACTCCACTAAAACTCCAAGGCGATAGTTGACAGTAACCACGACTATTATACCCCTGCTGGTGAGGGCGGTGGCGTCGTACAAGTGGCCTCATCCCCACTGGAAACCCTCGCCGTCAACAAACACCGTCACGGGATACCTGGACCCCGCCGTGGCTGGAACATGTTCCATACTCCTCTAAGTCTCTCCTGAGGATGTTGTACTACACACACATTTGTTTACACATTTGATTTTTATGCAGCAATCTGTTAATGCAATTGTAATATCGGAACTTATAACTCAGTAGACTTTAAAACGTTATATTAAAAGGACTAATCGTTCTACTAGAATACTGTTAAAGCAATCCTACTAATATTATAAATGTGAAAGTTTGGATTTTGTATTGCTATTTGGAGTTCCATCATGGACAAACTACTGGACCGACTAAGCTAAAACTAACATATATTCCTGATAATGTCCGCATCAAACCATAGGGCTCCTCCCCACGCGTCCAGTAAGTACTAATACAAATCTTATAAGAGGATATCATTTATAAAATTACCAGTTGTAGTTGTTTGTCGGTTAAGGAAAAGAAGATATATGATAAAACTAAACAAATATGTTATGTATAGTGCTGGTCAGGTTAATAGTTTTAATTTTTTAATTTGTAGCGAGCGAAGCGGTGGGTAACTGGTAGTTTATTATATTATTGCTTTACTGAACCAAAAGTAAACATGTATTAAAAAAGCTATGACTCATTGTTTAAAATTCATCGTTGGTGATGATGATTTATGCTATTTAAAAAACGTTGCAGACATTTTCAATCAATGATTAGAGAAAAAACTGTTTTACGACGGTTTAGGATCTATAATCAGACCCCATTTTCAGTGAGAAGACCACTTATAACATAACAAAATGTGTTGTACAATCCAGGAAAAGCTATAAAAATCAGAGACAAACTTAAATATAGAAGAGTAATATCAAAAGCTGCAAAAACTATGATGATATATGTATTTCAAAAAAAATAACAGGATAAATAAACTATGTCTCACAACACTACAAAGTATATTTACACTTATACAGTTCTTACATACAAGACGGTAAATTATACACAAAAGATAGTACAAGGCGGTCGATTTCAACCAGTTACACCCTTCGTCATTAGGTCCAATCAGAGAATGACAGAAATAAAATGGCGAACAACTTATTATTGGCTGCCGGTAGTTCTGGAAACAAGTTGCGATAAGTACCAACAAAGTCAAGGTTGACTTACTTAAAAAAGGCAGTTTCTAAACATCAAGGGGTAAAACTACATTAGTTAAAGGGTTAGGTCAAAGTGTGTGATGGTGAGGACGTGTTAGTGGTGAGAGGGAGGAAGGGGATGATGGCAACTGTGATATTTACTGCTAACGAACACGATCTGTCTCTTCCGCGAATCTATAACGTAACACAGACCTCAAGATCTAGGATTAATGATTGCTAAATGACGTATTGTTACTATTATTTTATTGATATAGTTTATAAACATATCATTCCATATCAAAATCTAATTTTGTAAAGGCTCTTGCCGTTGGTAAATAATTAAATAAGCAAAATATTAGGTTATGTTAGCTTAGGTTAGGTTTATTTACTTATCGACGGATACACCATTATACAAATTGTCAAACTAACACAAGTTATAGATGGCTACCTACTCTATCGGCGCTGAGACATTAGGTACGAACAAATTAACAAAAATATTTAACCATTACAATAAAAAATATGGAGTAAAGAAAGATAATAATATAATACAATAATAATAAATATGAGATAAAGGTATACAATAAAGCAGTGGTAATATGTCAACAATAACAGAGATAAATATGTAGGTAGTAATGTTATTGTTAGGTAATTATATTATAGGTTAGGTTTGGTTAGGTTACATTAGGTTTAACTAGGTTATGACAGTTGTGCCACCCACCGTGCAGCGGCGTGTAGACATTAAGCGTCAAGCAGTCCTCACTCTGAGGTCGCAGCAGCACCGAGGCCGACTGTAGATGCTGCATTCCTCGGTCCCCGGGATCGGCCAGTCTCTGAGGACACGCGGGACCGAAGGTGGTGGCCGACCTCACTCGGGGCCACGGTTGTGGGGCCTCGGGCAGGGAGAACCTCACCGCCGAGGCGTACGGCAACCCTCGAAACACCTGGAACCATCAGCTGTTGGAACATGGTGTTTAACTATATAACGTTCTATTGGGAAATTTAAATAATATAAACAGCCCTGAATGAAAAATACTTACGACAATCCGGTCTACGAGTAACAATTACTTAACAGTAGTCAACAATACAATACTAAAAACAATTGTGACCTCCAAATCGATAAAAGCTACATTTTGTGTTTGTCTTCATAAAGGAGTTTTTATAATTTTGGGATTAACAAAAGCTTATAAATCATTAAAGTAAGCACTTGTTTTTCCCCTTTTATTAAACACATAACAGGATGATATTTTAATAAATTAGGCATACAAAATAGTCCTTAATATTAATCACAACAGTTCAACATTGTTCAATGTTGTTGTTTAACATAGATATAATTTAATAATTTATAAAATAAATATACTACTCAAATTAAGGCACCTAAAAATAACAGTTACCTCAAAGTAACAGTTAAATAAAATCAACAGTTACCTAAAAATAGCAGTTACCTAATAATAAAATAACCATACCTCAACGTCCGCCCCTGTAACTACCAGTCCCGTCACGTGGCCCTGTGACGTCACAACCACCCTGCCAAGGCCTCTGGGCATCAACATCAACAGCAAGCTCCATTTCAACGTCCAGTATAGTTCGAGGGCCCGATGGAGCATCTTAGGGGTTGACGAAAGTCATACTTTGTCACGGACTCTTACATATCTGAAGACCTTAGTGGATTATAGGCTTTCCAACATTGTTCTTGTCCTTGCGGACGACGTAAGCCTGGAAGCAAAACATAAATGTTGTATTATAAGATATAGGAATGTGTGGCCAATATGGTTTAGTAATAGATGTCAAATATTAACAATTGCAACTTATTTATATTTAGTGGATTTTAAACCGGTGTTATGTTATGGTTTAAATAAACAGAGGAGAAAGGATGACCACTTATGATTTAAACATCATTTTACCTTGTTTTCAATTTTAAAGAATTTAGAAACTAAACACAAAGTACAATGTGATGTTTTTCTATTTAATTTACCTATTAAAGATCTCATTCTTGAGTGAAAACTGCTAATGGTGCAAACTACCACCTTATCCCCGTTGTCTTAGTATTAACCTTAAAATATTTTGATTAGTATCGTTTGAGTTTCTAAAATTACAGGATGTAAGTAAAAACATCTTACTACTCTTACTCAAAATACATTTACACTCACACTGTACTCACATACAAGGTGATAAAAATGTAAAATCTGGTACAAGGCCAATGATTTCGACCAGTCCATTTGGCCTGATTTGATTAGATGAGATTGGGCCTTATGATGGTTGGCAAGACTGGTCGAAATCGATTGCCTTGTACCATATTTTATATAAATTTACCGTCTTATATGTGATTAGAGTGTAAGATTAAATATATTTTTAAGTGTTGTAAGACTAATTTAATCCAGTATTATGATAGACAACATAAGATTACACAATATATTTATAAATAAAGTTATAATTTAGGAAGACATCCCAACACTTAGTAATTGTTCATAAAAAGTAAAATAAACAACCAAAAATGGCATAGTACAATAATAATTGTAATATTTTAGCATTTCTAATAATCGCAAACTACATTGTGTTTGAAATTCAATAACGTAGCGTTATTCAAAATACGAGGTCTGTATTAAGATGTCTGATGGAAAACTTAATATCACGACCTGGGAAGTTTATCACTCAACAAGATTAAATATTTTATTGCCACGTGTATTAATGTAATGAAATAGAGATACTACAAAACTCAGACATAACATCTAGTGTGTCTTCAATCCTAAGAACAGAAATGAGAAAATAAAAATGTCTTCAACTGTTTACCTTCTCTTGCTTCTAGCGAATTTCATTTGAAATCTCGTTATGGTTTAAGATATTAAATACCAAAATGACATATTACGTTGTAATTTTTGTTTTAAGTTTAATTTTGACGATGGAAATTATTGTAGTATGTCCTTAATATCCTATACATTTATAAAAGAAAGAAGGTGTCTGTCTGCCTGTCTGTCGACTTGAATGTTCCGTTTTAACGTAAAAACTACTGAGCCAATCTAGCTGTAAATTTGCATGTAGGCAGATTATTTATCTGGGGGACTATTTACATCCTGGCAATTCTTTAGGGCTCCACCCCAGTCGCCCTTAAATTTAAAATGTTATTCTTACGGGAAATAAGTTTAATGGATCAGAAAAGATGTAGTTGCAGCAGAACATTTAGCCAGCTATTATTCCTGATGTTTTGTGCGACGCACAAAATAATAATCAGCTATAATCTGTGCAAGATTAATGTCACAGTAACATTATTCAGGGACTGAATTTAGGTGTAAAAGCTGTGGTAGTGAAGAAAACAATTATCGTTAGGCCTAAATATATACACTTGTGTATCTTAGGCCAATTTGTATAATTGTGATAGTGTACTGTTAATGTCCCATATTTGTTTTAACATTTAAAAACAACTTTCAAAGGGATGCCGCAATTGTTTAATCTTTATATATTAAACCCGTATAGTAACTAATGAGGATCTAACAGGCTTGGGTTTTGAAACAACAAGGAGTTATGTCAGACTAACAACAAGGAGTTATGTCAGACAAACAACAATGAGTTATGTCAGACTAACAACAAGGAGTTATGTCAGACTAACAACAAGGAGTTATGTCAGACTAACAACAAGGAGTTATGTCAGACTAACAACAAGGAGTTATGTCAGACTAACAAAAAGGATATTTCGAGACTGACATTGATTACTGATACAAAATTATTGAGGAGGTGAAGAATATTAAATTTTACAACAAATATTTGCGGTGGATAATATTTAGTATAAGTTAGTTGTAAACAAATTTTGTACTTAAATTAAATTATTATAAACAATCAATAAATTATAATTTCTTCCTTATGTAATTTTGATTTTCGCAATATTTGGGATATAGTTTAGGGTAACTAAGCTTCATCGATAGTACGCAGAATATGATGTTGCCTATACATAAAGCGGGAAGAGGGATTACCCTTAAAACACCCTAACACCTTACTCTGTAATGGTATAATAACGGAATTGGGTCAGCCATTATTAAATTTAGTTTACTAGAAGACTTCCATTGACACCAATTTATATCCGTATTTAAAAATCTAAGAGTGAGCAGTTCTTTGAGGATTACTAAAATATTTACTGTAGATGAAGCATACACAACAAAATGTATACTGAAAAAATGCGTTTATTTTTCTGAAAACGCAATTGGGTTTTATATCTCAAAACGTCGTAGAACTTTTTTCTCTCTAATTGACGATAGCAATTTTTATGCAAATTTAGTAATGCAATTACTAAATGCAAATATTATCATCAAGGATCTTGTTATTTAGGAAATTATTGCGGACATTTTCCATCACTGAGAAGTGAAAACATGTATTACGACGTTTCGAGGTCTGGAATCTGATCCCGTGTTATGCTGAGAAAAACACCAGAATATAAAAAAAACACACAAAATATTAATGGAACAATTTAACTTTGGTTGTGTTCAAGGTATTTTTATCACCTGAAGACGGGATCAGATTCTAGATCCCGAAACGTGTGAACCTTGTTTTTACTAATCAGTGATGGAGAATGTTTAAAATAATTTATTAAATCACATAAACTCACCAACACCAAATGAATTTTAAATAAAGAATTTCGGACCCTTATATTTTTAACTAAATTTCCAGACGTTATTGACGAAACTGAATCGATGGAAAGGAAATGTTAGGGCCAAACGCAATGACAAGTTGATGGCGAATACTGGGGCTGTCATCAATATCAAATTTCGACTTGACAAATCATGTTTAACGAGGTTTTGCAATGTCAATTTAATGCTTGGTTCAGGCCCAGCAACGGTTGTAGTTTCGGACAATCTTCTCCAGGAAATAATCTTTACTTTAATTCAGAGTTATAAATAAACTTCTTATTTACAAACGTTTAAGGAGATTCTATAAAGCGTTGTTTTGTTATTCAAATAAAAGATTATAACTGATTCAGTTTGAAATACTTCAATTTTTAAAACTGACTAACATAAAGATCAGCATTATATAAGTGGAATAAGCTGGAGTGTTTTTCAATGTCTTGAAATTCTTCTTGTTTAGGTTCCACAATGAAGACCATTATGGAAACTTTGTTTCACAAAAGTTTGACTACTAAAGCAACAACTAAAAGTAAATAGGGGTCTTTATTTGTAAAAAATGATTAACTCTAATGACATGAATTGTTTTATAAATATTAAATATTTGAATATGAATGTGAACATGTTTATTGTGGTAATTAAACAATATTACATAAAGCAGGAATATTATTTTAATTTATATACTTTAATAAATATAATACAAATAATAATATTGTATTCTTTTTAAGATTCATCGTTGGTGATGGCGAGTTTGTGCTATTTAACAAATTATCGTGGACGTTTTCCATCGCTGTTTATAAAAATTTCTTGTTAAACTTGTTTTTACTAATCAGTGATAGAAAATTTCCGTTTTATTAAAGGGGAATGATTAAAAAAAATTGAATATTGTGAGATATAAGACGTTACGGATGAAAAAAATCATAGTTTTTAAATCGTTAATGAATTATAAAAATCCCTTAGATAAGTAATTGCGCCACATTGGCTTGAACAAAATATAATATAATGAAATAATGATCGTCATTAAGTAAATTTGTATAAACATAATTGGTATCCATCTTCAAACGATATTTATCTTGGTTGGAAATTAATGTTGGTAAGAATTATAAATTGAAAACTGTGACCACGTTAATCGCAACAGTAAACTATGGGGCACAGCTGGCTAATGAAGTGAACAAGATTATCAGCTGATTATGTAAACTATGTGAATTATAGTCGGCATTGTCTTGGCAGAAATAAACAAATAACGCCTGAAATGGTATTATCCATTTTGCATGTGGTTATCGTACATTACTAGTGGGCCTGTTGCTCGAAACCCTGCAAGGTTGTTCCATCTTGTGTTATAAATAGTTTATCTTGCCATTTCAGCAGATTGATCTCCATATTATTCTTAAGGGGAAAAAACTACCTTTACTCTTCAAAATGGGGGTGTCGAAAATTGATAACTATTTTGCTCAACCACTGGTCGAGGTCATTTACGTTATACCTGAATCGTATAAAGAGATTCAGAAATAACGGAGGAGTTCTGTACACAAACATTGACTTAGCGTAGATGTTTATTAATAATCAGTTGATGAGCCACTGTTATGTTTGTAAAAATGTATACTTTAAAAAAATTATGAGTTAACGCTTTTTTGAATTTATCCTATGATTAAAATAATCGTTGTATCAGTAATTTTTTAACTGTGTAATTTGTTATTACTATAATTCAATTAGTACATTAAACTTTTGTTTAACGTTAGTTGTATTGTAGTCTGAAAAGATTCAATTGTTCTACTATTTCCTAACGAAGCTACTATAATGTTTACTATAAAGTTTTCGTCAGTTTAAAGCACATCTGTATTAGAATAGCATTGGTTGTCCAACTATGCGGACTTCATCGTTATATAATTAGCCCTAAGAACTGGGAATTAATCGAAATATGTTTACTACAGATGTTATACGTAAATGTTCTTATATCGGATGTAATACAGCATAAACACTTTTCAAAGTAAGTAATTATTATTATCTGTGGATTGTGAATGAAAAAAACTCTCGTATTTGGGTGTTAAACTAAATATCAATAATAAACGTTATCTATATATTACAAATTATGGTGTTGTTCTAAAGACTTTAACCTCTAGTTGCGTCTTTCGTCGTTTTAAAACTCATTCACCTTCGGGAGTACGCCTACCAGGCTTTCAAAGTATAAATTTTAATCTTTATGAATAATATAAATATAAATTTAATTTAACATTTAACAGCAGTTGTTGATACTAACAAAACACAGTACACAAGAAAAAGCGACTCTTTAAAGCCAGCTTCTGGAGTGGCATCACAATATAAAATAGAGCTAGTATGAGCTCTGGAATCCCTAAATAAAAAATATAAGTTCGAATTTGAGCAACAGGATTCGCTTGTATTAATTAATTACATACATGACAAAGACCAATGTCAGATACAGTATCAGCTGGTCCCACAGCCGTCTATTGACAATAGCAACTGCAGCAGCTGATTATGTCAACAGTAGTGTGAGTTATGGGACAGTAATCAGTCCGGCCTGGATAAACTGATATCGGACACAACGGGGGTGGAACACATTGTAAAATAAGGTTGAACTACCATTAATGATTGTGTTTTATAAAAAAAATCTTCATGGAAGAAATGAAACTTTATTTAGTGTAAAAAAAGTAAAGCCTGGATGTTGAATTATCTTAAAACAGAAAAAATTTTAAAACAACTGTATTATAACGGAGAAGAGTTTTGTATATTTCTTTTTAATTTGGAAACAGTATAACAATTATAGTAGGCTAAAAATTAAATCTTTTATGTTTGTGTTTATACTAAAACGTGTTTGTATAAATTTTTTTAACATTGTAATATAAGTCCAAACTTATACATTAAATATATACTTTAAGAGATTATGCATGCCTTAAAATTGACATCGATTAATTTTGCCAACGGCACATGTAAAATATTTCGCACTATGTTTTAAGCCTATGCACAGAGGCTTACAGTAAATACGAATATCTGGATTTAGAAGACCAACCGTAAATATAATGTTATGATGTTATGCCCCAAAATATAATATTTATGTTATGATTTTTAAACACCCAAAATTGTTTAATTAAGTTTAAAAAGGTATTAGGATAACACATTTTATGAACATATATTGTCTTTACATAGAAGGTTTAATCAAAAAATGTATATTAAAGATTGAGTTAAAATGTTGTCCTCGAAGTCTTTAAGTTTTTTCTGTCTTACGTCATATAAGGTGTATAATTCCTCGTGGTGAATAACGCAGACAACAGCTTGTATAAGCGTCCCATTGTATGTGTTTAATATGAAGCACTGCAGTTACATGATTGATTATCCGTGTAAACTATCTCGTATGTCAATCACTCCATCCAACGTCAATGTGAAAACCAATTTATTTCCTCCCTCTAAATTAGTTTGACTTTAGTTAACTTTATGAACTGTTATAATACCGTTAAATTGTTCAATTGAACTCTAATTTACAACCATTACTAATACTCGGTCTCAATAGGCATACTCTTTTGAAAACTAATTTAAAATTATGTTTGGCTGAAACCCAAAATCCTCCTGTTATTAATTAAATTAAAATTGTTATTAGTTCGAAAATAGTGAACTTTTACTGAGTGAGTTGGACATTTTTATGTTTAATATAATCGGGCTACACTTATTATAGAATTTATGATACATGAAGTAACTGTAAAAGTTTAAACTTTGGTTTAACGTTGGCTTGTTGAAACAGCTGTTTCCGTAGACGAGTTTCCAAGGAAAGTTTATAAGTTTGACTGCACAATTTAGGAAGTTAAACTTCACCAGTGAGGTTATTCTTTCCACAAAATTATTTGTTAGTAATTATTAGTGAATTCCCTATGGAAAATGAACAATTAGCATGACCCGCACGGTGAAACTTAAGCCCGGGACCACCATAGAAGTTCCTAATTTGACCCTCTGAACACGTTTTGGGGGTTCGTTCAAAATTATATATATATGTGTGTGTGTATGCACTATAGCGGTCGCGTTTTTTGACCGATTTACTTCAAATTTGGTAGGGACATTTCTTTTTGTAATCAGTTGGACAAGTTCGTTGGGCAAAACAATCGGAAAACTCTAACCCCCTTTTTTGGGGATTTTAAATTTAGAAATTTGAGTTTTTGGGCCCAAAAAGGGTCAGAAAAGCCCCGGATGTAAAATTAACGAATGAAAAACGGTGACAATTAGTGTGGCGAAACGTTTAAGCCCTCTCTCGTCATTGTAGCATATATATTTACCGAGTTATTAAAGAAAATGTGTATTGACCAAACACAGTACGTTGTCTTATCGGGGTTTTACTTCAGAAAAGCCTTTTATTCATTTGTTGATGTACTTTTATCATCCCCAACAATCTCACGCCTACATTAAAGCCTGACTGGACCTGCTCCTAACCTTATAATGCGCAAAATTGTATTCCCAGCATTGCAGGTAAATAGAACCAGGAGCATCAAAACAGCAAAAAAATCAATATTTTCAGATTTGAATAAAAATTGGAATAATTGTATGATTTTAACTGATTTTGAGTTTTTATAGTTTTTTATGTTGACATTCACTTCTCTCACGTCAGCTTGCTGCGTGCGAACTCGTTACAATTTAACTAAAAAAGTATCGACAAATGTTTAGGAAAAGTAACTTTAAGCACTGTGAAACTTTATCTATTTATGGGAGAACATGTGTGTTTAAATTTATGAGACATGTTAATCTATTTTAGTGTTAATATACCTTATTTGATATATATACAGGGTATTTATTCAATTGGCACATATTTACATTGCTTTTATAAATAACTTTGACTCTAGCTTAGAAAAACATAAACATGAAATTTAAATTTATATTTAAATAATAATCTAACTAATAGCTTTAAATTCACTTACTTTTTTTACTGTTTTTCAAATTATAAAACTCTATCAAAAATATAATTTTCAAAATGATAAGTTTTTAAACGTTATCAAATATGGCGTTCAAGTGATTAACAAGAGACATAACTGTTTATAGAGGCGTGGGAAATACATATTAGAATAAGAAGTAGTACTCAAAAATGTATAGCAACAAAATAAATAATCCGCTTTTAACCTTTTAGTGTACAAATTTAGAACATTAGAGTTTATCGGCGTGTGAAAACTGTTTTTTTAAGATCATGCTTATTATAAAACACGTTTTCAAATCCGAATTTAAAAATCCACAACTATTTCACAACACCAGGTTTAAAAATAGATCTTACCGCATTAACCTACAAGTTTCATTACTCACCATCTCCTTTGACAAAAGTTATACTCTAAAATATTCCACTAACGCACGTAAACTAAAACGCCACATCGCTATCAGGTCAAGTCTGAGTCAAATACGCGCTCACACTGATGACAACTTCCCTGCGTTACTTATTGTACAGGGGGAGGCGACACTAGCGCTGGGGGTGGGCGGAAGATCCGAGAACTAACACTGATGTCTTGAAGCCCACTTGTACTCAAACAGTTAGTAAGTGATGTTTTATAGGTTCGCCTTGAATAACAAGTATAGTGTTTCGCCTTTACCTTTAAACTGGAAAAAATACACTGAAAGTGAAAGAAAAAATACAACATAATAAAAACCTTAAATGGTGAGGGAAAATCACCTTTTTAACTATTGGGTGTGTATAAAATAAAATAATGACTAATATATTTTCCATAATTAAGAATTTACTACGCATATTTTATTATCAAAATAAAACACTATGGATATATCTTTAATAGGGCAATACTACTCAGTAAATGCATTGTTATTGTTAATAACAATACATTCCTTTTTATTTCTTCCTTATAAACAGTAATTTTTAGTAAGTTGTGATATAACCACTAAAGTGTTATTTTAGAGTTTGGGAAACCTACAAAATAAGATTTTATTTTATAATTTCTTCAATGTTTCACAATAGAATTATTTTATTTTCAAGTATTCACTTTCAAAAAACACAATAAAGAATGCGATATATTTGGTTATATGTTTTTAATGGAACTGTCATAATTCATCTAATTATGATATCTGTTCAATGAGTAACATTGTATGATGTTAAAATAATGTTGTTTTAATGCAACTATAAATATTATTATAATAGTGATCTTATGATCGGTAAAATTAAAATATTGTTATTTAAGAAGTTATGGCATTTACAATGACTGAAAGAAAAGAAAATAAGTGTTATGCCGTTTAGGGTTTTGGAATCTGATCCCATTTTCAGGTGAGAAAAATACCTAGGAAAAAATACACATAACAAATAAAATAATCATACACCAAAATATATTAACTCCTCATCACCAAAAATACTTTTTTATCAAAGAATTGAACCACCACCAACTATATTTAAAGCAATCATTTTAGGATACATGGAATATTTTGTAAGTCCTTAGTACAAAATCTTTAAGTGTTATGACAAAAACATATCCTCTTGTTTATAAATATGTTTGTTACGATGTATGTGTTAAAATTAAGAACGTGTTAAAATAACCTTTAAGCATTCGATTCTATGTCCTTTAAAGTATCAAAGTTGGTTTGTAGCAGATGATGATTTTATATGATTAGGTAATTGACACAGCCTTTATTTTTTATATCGTTCCAGTGTAACTTTGATTGTCTGTTCTCAAATCTAAAACAGCTTAGGTTACTGACGTATTTCAATGAAGAGCTTAGACGAAAGATTAGTATATACGTAATGAGTCAAAGTCAATGAATAATAAAAATATACAATTCAAATTAATATTTTGTACAACTATTTATTTTGTGTGCACTGTGGGTTATTATTCGATAAACAATATAATTCTGGCAACCCCCTCGAGCGCCTTCTGGCATCCCCCTCGAGCGCCAATACTCTCCATAATTATTTGCATCCCTTTGATCTCCTTTGAGGCTTTAAACCTTATAGCGTCCCAATTGTAATTGAAACGCTATATATAATTAAATATACTATTTGTTTAAATATACTATTATAATATATATTATAATATAATATACTATTTAATTAAATATAATTAAATATAAACTAATATACTATTTTAATATATTAAAATAATTAATGTATAAAAATATAAAAGATGTTTTGTGAATAATTGCTGACAGTTGCAAATAAGAATAGCTGGTGCTACTTGGTTTTGCAAGTCAAGGCAAGATCGCGATTTTCTTGTTCGGGTTTGTCAGTATGAGTTGGAGACAATGATTTAAATTCTTCCTTGGCTGGATTGAACTGGAGTCTGATCACGTGACGGCCGGCGTGCTCGGGTTTCTGGAAGTTTCTATGCCAAGGTTATATATTCACGGTCGCTGGGAGGCTCCGGCATTTTACGTTGACAACTAGTGTCGTGAGTGTGTCGTGAGTGTGTCGTGAGTGTGTCGTGAGTGTGTCGTGATTGTGTCGTGAGTGTGTCGTGAGTGTGTCGTGAGTGTGTCGTGAGTGTGTCGTGAGTGTGTCGTGAGTGTGTCGTGAGTGTGTCGTGAGTGTGTCGTGAGTGTGTCGTGAGTGTGTCGTGAGTGTGTCGTGAGTGTGTCGTGAGTGTGTCGTGAGTGTGTCGTGAGTGTGTCGTGAGTGTGTCGTGAGTGTGTCGTGAGTGTGTCGTGAGTGTGTCGTGAGTGTGTCGTGAGTGTGTCGTGAGTGTGTCGTGAGTGTGTCGTGAGTGTGTCGTGAGTGTGACGTGAGTGTGTCGTGAGTGTGTCGTGAGAGTGTCGTGAGTGTGTCGTGAGAGTGTCGTGAGTGTGACGTGAGTGTGTCGTGAGTGTGTCGTGAGTGTGTCGTGAGTGTGTCGTGAGTGTGTCGTGAGTGTGTCGTGAGTGTGTAGTGAGTGTGTCGTGAGTGTGTCGTGAGTGTGTCGTGAGTGTGTCGTGAGTGTGTCGTGAGTGTGTCGTGAGTGTGACGTGAGTGTGTCGTGAGTGTGTCGTGAGTGTGTCGTGAGTGTGTCGTGAGAGTGTCGTGAGTGTGTCGTGAGTGTGTCGTGAGTGTGTCGTGGGTGTGTCGTGAGTGTGTCGTGAGTGTGTCGTGAGTGTGTCGTGAGTGTGTCGTGAGTGTGTCGTGAGTGTGTCGTGAGTGTGTCGTGAGTGTGTCGTGAGTGTGTCGTGAGTGTGTCGTGAGAGTGTCGTGAGTGTGTCGTGAGTGTGTCGTGAGTGTGTCGTGAGTGTGTCGTGAGTGTGTCGTGAGTGTGTCGTGAGTGTGTCGTGAGTGTGTCGTGAGTGTGTCGTGAGTGTGTCGTGAGTGTGTCGTGAGTGTGTCGTGAGTGTGTCGTGAGTGTGTCGTGAGTGTGTCGTGAGTGTGTCATGAGTGTGTCGTGAGTGTGTCGTGAGTGTGTCGTGAGTGTGTCGTGAGTGTGTCGTGAGTGTGTCGTGAGAGTGTCGTGAGTGTGTCGTGAGAGTGTCGTGAGAGTGTCGTGAGTGTGTCGTGAGTGTGTCGTGAGTGTGTCGTGAGAGTGTCGTGAGTGTGTCGTGAGTGTGTCGTGAGTGTGTCGTGAGTGTGTCGTGAGTGTGTCGTGAGTGTGTCGTGAGTGTGTCGTGAGTGTGTCGTGAGTGTGTCGTGAGTGTGTCGTGAGTGTGTCGTGAGTGTGACGTGAGTGTGTCGTGAGTGTGTCGTGAGTGTGTCGTGAGTGTGTCGTGAGTGTCTCGTGAGTGTGTCGTGAGTGTGTCGTGAGTGTGTCGTGAGTGTGTCGTGAGTGTGTCGTGAGTGTGTCGTGAGTGTGACGTGAGTGTGTCGTGAGTGTGTCGTGAGTGTGTCGTGAGAGTGTCGTGAGTGTGTCGTGAGTGTGTCGTGAGTGTGTCGTGAGTGTGTCGTGGGTGTGTCGTGAGTGTGTCGTGGGTGTGTCGTGAGTGTGTCGTGAGTGTGTCGTGAGAGTGTCGTGAGTGTGTCGTGAGTGTGTCGTGAGAGTGTCGTGAGTGTGTCGTGAGTGTGTCGTGAGTGTGTCGTGAGTGTGTCGTGAGTGTGTCGTGAGTGTGTCGTGAGTGTGTCGTGAGTGTGTCGTGAGAGTGTCGTGAGTGTGTCGTGAGTGTGTCGTGAGTGTGTCGTGAGTGTGTCGTGAGAGTGTCGTGAGTGTGTCGTGAGTGTGTCGTGAGTGTGTCGTGAGTGTGTCGTGAGTGTGTCGTGAGTGTGTCGTGAGTGTGTCGTGAGTGTGTCGTGAGTGTGTCGTGAGTGTGTCGTGAGTGTGTCGTGAGTGTGTCGTGAGTGTGTCGTGAGTGTGTCGTGGGTGTGTCGTGAGTGTGTCGTGAGTGTGTCGTGAGAGTGTCGTGAGTGTGTCGTGAGTGTGTCGTGAGTGTGTCGTGAGTGTGTCGTGAGTGTGTCGTGAGTGTATCGTGAGTGTGTCGTGAGTGTGTCGTGAGTGTGTCGTGAGTGTGTCGTGAGTGTGTCGTGAGAGTGTCGTGAGTGTGTCGTGAGTGTGTCGTGAGTGTGTCGTGAGTGTGTCGTGAGTGTGTCGTGAGTGTGTCGTGAGTGTGTCGTGAGTGTGTCGTGAGTGTGTCGTGAGTGTGTCGTGAGTGTGTCGTGATTGTGTCGTGATTGTGTCGTGAGAGTGTCGTGAGTGTGTCGTGAGTGTGTCGTGAGTGTGTCGTGAGTGTGTCGTGAGTGTGTCGTGAGTGTGTCGTGAGTGTGTCGTGAGTGTGTCGTGAGTGTGTCGTGAGTGTGTCGTGAGTGTGTCGTGAGTGTGTCGTGAGTGTGTCGTGAGTGTGTCGTGAGTGTGTCGTGAGTGTGTCGTGAGTGTGTCGTGAGTGTGTCGTGAGTGTGTCGTGAGTGTGTCGTGAGTGTGTCGTGAGTGTGTCGTGAGTGTGTCGTGAGTGTGTCGTGAGTGTGTCGTGAGTGTGTCGTGAGTGTGTCGTGAGTGTGTCGTGAGTGTGTCGTGAGTGTGTCGTGAGTGTGTCGTGAGTGTGTCGTGAGTGTGTCGTGAGTGTGTCGTGAGTGTGTCGTGAGTGTGTCGTGAGTGTGTCGTGAGTGTGTCGTGAGTGTCGTGAGTGTGTCGTGAGTGTGTCGTGAGTGTGTCGTGAGTGTGTCGTGAGTGTGTCGTGAGTGTGTCGTGAGTGTGTCGTGAGTGTGTCGTGAGTGTGTCGTGAGTGTGTCGTGAGTGTGTCGTGAGTGTGTCGTGAGTGTGTCGTGAGTGTGTCGTGAGTGTGTCGTGAGTGTGTCGTGAGTGTGTCGTGAGTGTGTCGTGAGTGTGTCGTGAGTGTGTCGTGAGTGTGTCGTGAGTGTGTCGTGAGTGTGTCGTGAGTGTGTCGTGAGTGTGTCGTGAGTGTGTCGTGAGTGTGTCGTGAGTGTGTCGTGAGTGTGTCGTGAGTGTGTCGTGAGTGTGTCGTGAGTGTGTCGTGAGTGTGTCGTGAGTGTGTCGTGAGTGTGTCGTGAGAGTGTCGTGAGTGTGTCGTGAGTGTGTCGTGAGTGTGTCGTGATTGTGTCGTGATTGTGTCGTGAGAGTGTCGTGAGTGTGTCGTGAGTGTGTCGTGAGTGTGTCGTGAGAGTGTCGTGAGTGTGTCGTGAGTGTGTCGTGAGTGTGTCGTGAGTGTGTCGTGATTGTGTCGTGATTGTGTCGTGAGTGTGTCGTGAGTGTGTCGTGAGTGTGTCGTGATTGTGTCGTGAGTGTGTCGTGAGTGTGTCGTGAGTGTGTCGTGAGTGTGTCGTGAGTGTGTCGTGAGTGTGTCGTGAGTGTGTCGTGAGTGTGTCGTGAGTGTGTCGTGAGTGTGTCGTGATTGTGTCGTGAGTGTGTCGTGAGTGTGTCGTGAGTGTGTCGTGAGTGTGTCGTGAGTGTGTCGTGAGTGTGTCGTGAGTGTGTCGTGAGTGTGTCGTGAGAGTGTCGTGAGTGTGTCGTGAGTGTGTCGTGAGTGTGTCGTGAGTGTGTCGTGAGTGTGTCGTGAGTGTGTCGTGAGTGTGTCGTGAGTGTGTCGTGAGTGTGTCGTGAGTGTGTCGTGAGTGTGTCGTGAGTGTGTCGTGAGTGTGTCGTGAGTGTGTCGTGAGTGTGTCGTGAGTGTGTCGTGGGTGTGTCGTGAGTGTGTCGTGAGTGTGTCGTGAGAGTGTCGTGAGTGTGTCGTGAGTGTGTCGTGAGAGTGTCGTGAGTGTGTCGTGAGTGTGTCGTGAGTGTATCGTGAGTGTGTCGTGAGTGTGTCGTGAGTGTGTCGTGAGTGTGTCGTGAGTGTGTCGTGAGAGTGTCGTGAGTGTGTCGTGAGTGTGTCGTGAGTGTGTCGTGAGTGTGTCGTGAGTGTGTCGTGAGTGTGTCGTGAGTGTGTCGTGAGTGTGTCGTGAGTGTGTCGTGAGTGTGTCGTGAGTGTGTCGTGATTGTGTCGTGATTGTGTCGTGAGAGTGTCGTGAGTGTGTCGTGAGTGTGTCGTGAGTGTGTCGTGAGTGTGTCGTGAGTGTGTCGTGAGTGTGTCGTGAGTGTGTCGTGAGTGTGTCGTGAGTGTGTCGTGAGTGTGTCGTGAGTGTGTCGTGAGTGTGTCGTGAGTGTGTCGTGAGTGTGTCGTGAGTGTGTCGTGAGTGTGTCGTGAGTGTGTCGTGAGTGTGTCGTGAGTGTGTCGTGAGTGTGTCGTGAGTGTGTCGTGAGTGTGTCGTGAGTGTGTCGTGAGTGTGTCGTGAGTGTGTCGTGAGTGTGTCGTGAGTGTGTCGTGAGTGTGTCGTGAGTGTGTCGTGAGTGTGTCGTGAGAGTGTCGTGAGTGTGTCGTGAGTGTGTCGTGAGTGTGTCGTGATTGTGTCGTGATTGTGTCGTGAGAGTGTCGTGAGTGTGTCGTGAGTGTGTCGTGAGTGTGTCGTGAGAGTGTCGTGAGTGTGTCGTGAGTGTGTCGTGAGTGTGTCGTGAGTGTGTCGTGATTGTGTCGTGATTGTGTCGTGAGTGTGTCGTGAGTGTGTCGTGAGTGTGTCGTGATTGTGTCGTGAGTGTGTCGTGAGTGTGTCGTGAGTGTGTCGTGAGTGTGTCGTGAGTGTGTCGTGAGTGTGTCGTGAGTGTGTCGTGAGTGTGTCGTGAGTGTGTCGTGAGTGTGTCGTGATTGTGTCGTGAGTGTGTCGTGAGTGTGTCGTGAGTGTGTCGTGAGTGTGTCGTGAGTGTGTCGTGAGTGTGTCGTGAGTGTGTCGTGAGTGTGTCGTGAGTGTGTCGTGAGTGTGTCGTGAGAGTGTCGTGAGTGTGTCGTGAGTGTGTCGTGAGTGTGTCGTGAGTGTGTCGTGAGTGTGTCGTGAGTGTGTCGTGAGTGTGTCGTGAGTGTGTCGTGAGTGTGTCGTGAGTGTGTCGTGAGTGTGTCGTGAGTGTGTCGTGAGTGTGTCGTGAGTGTGTCGTGAGTGTGTCGTGAGAGTGACGCGAGTGTGTCGCGAGTGTGTCGTGAGTGTGTCGTGAGTGTGTCGTGAGTGTGTCGTGAGTGTGTCGTGAGTGTGTCGTGAGTGTGTCGTGATTGTGTCGTGATTGTGTCGTGAGAGTGTCGTGAGTGTGTCGTGAGTGTGTCGTGAGTGTGTCGTGAGTGTGTCGTGAGTGTGTCGTGAGTGTGTCGTGAGTGTGTCGTGAGTGTGTCGTGAGTGTGTCGTGAGTGTGTCGTGAGTGTGTCGTGAGTGTGTCGTGAGTGTGTCGTGAGTGTGTCGTGAGTGTGTCGTGAGTGTGTCGTGAGTGTGTCGTGAGTGTGTCGTGAGTGTGTCGTGAGTGTGTCGTGAGTGTGTCGTGAGTGTGTCGTGAGTGTGTCGTCAGAGTGTCGTGAGTGTGTCGTGAGTGTGTCGTGAGTGTGTCGTGAGTGTGTCGTGAGTGTGTCGTGGGTGTGTCGTGAGTGTGTCGTGAGTGTGTCGTGAGTGTGTCGTGAGAGTGTCGTGAGTGTGTCGTGAGTGTGTCGTGAGTGTGTCGTGAGTGTGTCGTGAGTGTGTCGTGAGTGTGTCGTGAGTGTGTCGTGAGTGTGTCGTGAGTGTGTCGTGAGTGTGACGTGAGTGTGACGTGAGTGTGTCGTGAGTGTGTCGTGAGTGTGTCGTGGGTGTGTCGTGAGTGTGTCGTGAGTGTGTCGTGAGTGTGTCGTGAGTGTGTCGTGAGTGTGTCGTGAGTGTGTCGTGAGAGTGTCGTGAGTGTGTCGTGAGTGTGTCGTGAGTGTGTCGTGAGTGTGTCGTGAGTGTGTCGTGAGTGTGTCGTGAGTGTGTCGTGAGTGTGTCGTGAGTGTGTCGTGAGAGTGTCGTGAGTGTGTCGTGAGTGTGTCGTGAGTGTGTCGTGAGTGTGTCGTGAGTGTGTCGTGAGTGTGTCGTGATTGTGTCGTGAGAGTGTCGTGAGTGTGTCGTGAGAGTGTCGTGAGTGTGTCGTGAGTGTGTCGTGAGTGTGTCGTGAGTGTGTCGTGAGTGTGTCGTGAGTGTGTCGTGAGTGTGTCGTGAGTGTGTCGTGAGTGTGTCGTGAGAGTGTCGTGAGTGTGACGTGAGTGTGTCGTGAGTGTGTCGTGAGTGTGTCGTGAGTGTGTCGTTAGTGTGTCGTGAGTGTGTCGTGAGTGTGTCGTGAGTGTGTCGTGAGTGTGTCGTGAGTGTGTCGTGAGTGTGTCGTGAGTGTGTCGTGAGTGTGTCGTGAGTGTGTCGTGAGTGTGTCGTGAGTGTGTCGTGAGTGTGTCGTGAGTGTGTCGTGAGTGTGTCGTGAGTGTGTCGTGAGTGTGTCGTGAGTGTGTCGTGAGAGTGACGCGAGTGTGTCGCGAGTGTGTCGTGAGTGTGTCGTGAGTGTGTCGTGAGTGTGTCGTGAGTGTGTCGTGAGTGTGTCGTGAGTGTGTCGTGATTGTGTCGTGATTGTGTCGTGAGAGTGTCGTGAGTGTGTCGTGAGTGTGTCGTGAGTGTGTCGTGAGTGTGTCGTGAGTGTGTCGTGAGTGTGTCGTGAGTGTGTCGTGAGTGTGTCGTGAGTGTGTCGTGAGTGTGTCGTGAGTGTGTCGTGAGTGTGTCGTGAGTGTGTCGTGAGTGTGTCGTGAGTGTGTCGTGAGTGTGTCGTGAGTGTGTCGTGAGTGTGTCGTGAGTGTGTCGTGAGTGTGTCGTGAGTGTGTCGTGAGTGTGTCGTGAGTGTGTCGTGAGTGTGTCGTGAGTGTGTCGTGAGTGTGTCGTGAGTGTGTCGTGAGTGTGTCGTGAGTGTGTCGTGAGTGTGTCGTGAGTGTGTCGTGAGTGTGTCGTGAGAGTGTCGTGAGTGTGTCGTGAGTGTGTCGTGAGTGTGTCGTGATTGTGTCGTGAGTGTGTCGTGAGTGTGTCGTGAGTGTGTCGTGAGTGTGTCGTGAGTGTGTCGTGAGTGTGTCGTGAGTGTGTCGTGAGTGTGTCTTGAGTGTGTCGTCAGTGTGACTTGAGTGTGTCGTGGGTGTGTCGTGAGTGTGTCGTGAGTGTGTCGTGAGTGTGTCTTGAGAGTGTCGTGAGTGTGTCGTGAGTGTGTCGTGAGTGTGTCGTGAGTGTGTCGTGAGTGTGTCGTGAGTGTGTCGTGAGAGTGTCGTGAGTGTGTCGTGAGTGTGTCGTGAGTGTGTCGTGAGTGTGTCGTGAGTGTGTCGTGAGTGTGTCGTGAGTGTGTCGTGAGTGTGTCGTGAGTGTGTCGTGAGTGTGTCGTGAGTGTGTCGTGAGTGTGTCGTGAGTGTGTCGTGATTGTGTCGTGATTGTGTCGTGAGAGTGTCGTGAGTGTGTCGTGAGTGTGTCGTGAGTGTGTCGTGAGTGTGTCGTGAGTGTGTCGTGAGTGTGTCGTGAGTGTGTCGTGAGTGTGTCGTGAGTGTGTCGTGAGTGTGTCGTGAGTGTGTCGTGAGTGTGTCGTGAGTGTGTCGTGAGTGTGTCGTGAGTGTGTCGTGAGTGTGTCGTGAGTGTGTCGTGAGTGTGTCGTGAGTGTGTCGTGAGTGTGTCGTGAGTGTGTCGTGAGTGTGTCGTGAGTGTGTCGTGAGTGTGTCGTGAGTGTGTCGTGAGAGTGTCGTGAGTGTGTCGTGAGTGTGTCGTGAGTGTGTCGTGAGTGTGTCGTGAGTGTGTCGTGGGTGTGTCGTGAGTGTGTCGTGAGTGTGTCGTGAGTGTGTCGTGAGAGTGTCGTGAGTGTGTCGTGAGTGTGTCGTGAGTGTGTCGTGAGTGTGTCGTGAGTGTGTCGTGAGTGTGTCGTGAGTGTGTCGTGAGTGTGTCGTGAGTGTGTCGTGAGTGTGTCGTGAGTGTGTCGTGAGTGTGTCGTGAGAGTGTCGTGAGAGTGTCGTGAGTGTGTCGTGAGTGTGTCGTGAGTGTGTCGTGAGTGTGTCGTGAGTGTGTCGTGAGTGTGTCGTGAGTGTGTCGTGAGTGTGTCGTGAGTGTGTCGTGAGTGTGTCGTGAGTGTGTCGTGAGTGTGTCGTGAGTGTGTCGTGAGTGTGTCGTGAGTGTGTCGTGAGTGTGTCGTGAGTGTGTCGTGAGTGTGTCGTGAGTGTGTCGTGAGTGTGTCGTGAGTGTGTCGTGAGTGTGTCGTGAGTGTGTCGTGAGTGTGTCGTGAGTGTGTCGTGAGTGTGTCGTGAGTGTGTCGTGAGAGTGTCGTGAGTGTGTCGTGAGTGTGTCGTGAGTGTGTCGTGGGTGTGTCGTGAGTGTGTCGTGAGTGTGTCGTGAGTGTGTCGTGAGTGTGTCGTGAGTGTGTCGTGAGTGTGTCGTGAGTGTGTCGTGAGTGTGTCGTGAGTGTGTCGTGAGTGTGTCGTGAGTGTGTCGTGAGAGTGACGCGAGTGTGTCGTGAGTGTGTCGTGAGTGTGTCGTGAGTGTGTCGTGAGTGTGTCGTGAGTGTGTCGTGAGTGTGTCGTGAGTGTGTCGTGATTGAGTCGTGAGTGTGTCGTGAGTGTGTCGTGAGTGTGTCGTGAGTGTGTCGTGAGTGTGTCGTGAGTGTGTCGTGAGTGTGTCGTGAGTGTGTCGTGAGTGTGTCGTGAGAGTGTCGTGAGTGTGTCGTGAGTGTGTCGTGAGTGTGTCGTGGGTGTGTCGTGAGTGTGTCGTGAGTGTGTCGTGAGTGTGTCGTGAGTGTGTCGTGAGTGTGTCGTGAGTGTGTCGTGAGTGTGTCGTGAGTGTGTCGTGAGTGTGTCGTGAGTGTGTCGTGAGTGTGTCGTGAGTGTGTCGTGAGAGTGACGCGAGTGTGTCGTGAGTGTGTCGTGAGTGTGTCGTGAGTGTGTCGTGAGTGTGTCGTGAGTGTGTCGTGAGTGTGTCGTGAGTGTGTCGTGATTGAGTCGTGATTGTGTCGTGAGAGTGTCGTGAGTGTGTCGTGAGTGTGTCGTGAGTGTGTCGTGAGTGTGTCGTGAGTGTGTCGTGAGTGTGTCGTGAGTGTGTCGTGAGTGTGTCGTGAGTGTGTCGTGAGTGTGTCGTGAGTGTGTCGTGAGTGTGTCGTGAGTGTGTCGTGAGTGTGTCGTGAGTGTGTCGTGAGTGTGTCGTGAGTGTGTCGTGGGTGTGTCGTGAGTGTGTCGTGAGTGTGTCGTGAGTGTGTCGTGAGTGTGTCGTGAGTGTGTCGTGAGTGTGTCGTGAGTGTGTCGTGAGTGTGTCGTGAGTGTGTCGTGAGTGTGTCGTGAGTGTGTCGTGAGTGTGTCGTGAGTGTGTCGTGAGTGTGTCGTGAGTGTGTCGTGAGAGTGTCGTGAGTGTGTCGTGAGTGTGTCGTGAGAGTGTCGTGAGTGTGTCGTGAGTGTGTCGTGAGTGTGTCGTGAGTGTGTCGTGAGAGTGTCGTGAGTGTGTCGTGAGTGTGTCGTGAGTGTGTCGTGAGTGTGTCGTGAGTGTGTCGTGAGTGTGTCGTGAGTGTGTCGTGAGTGTGTCGTGAGTGTGTCGTGAGTGTGTCGTGAGTGTGTCGTGAGTGTTTCGTGAGTGTGTCGTGAGTGTGTCGTGAGTGTGTCGTGAGTGTGTCGTGAGTGTGTCGTGAGTGTGTCGTGAGTGTGTCGTGAGTGTGTCGTGAGTGTGTCGTGAGTGTGTCGTGAGTGTGTCGTGAGTGTGTCGTGAGTGTGTCGTGAGTGTGTCGTGAGAGTGTCGTGAGTGTGTCGTGAGTGTGTCGTGAGTGTGTCGTGAGAGTGTCGTGAGTGTGTCGTGAGTGTGTCGTGAGTGTGTCGTGAGTGTGTCGTGAGTGTGTCGTGAGTGTGTCGTGAGTGTGTCGTGAGTGTGTCGTGAGTGTGTCGTGAGTGTGTCGTGAGTGTGTCGTGAGTGTGTCGTGAGTGTGTCGTGAGTGTGTCGTGAGAGTGTCGTGAGTGTGTCGTGAGTGTGTCGTGAGTGTGTCGTGAGTGTGTCGTGAGTGTGTCGTGAGTGTGTCGTGATTGTGTCGTGAGTGTGTCGTGAGTGTGTCGTGAGTGTGTCGTGAGTGTGTCGTGAGTGTGTCGTGAGTGTGTCGTGAGTGTGTCGTGAGTGTGTCGTGAGTGTGTCGTGAGTGTGTCGTGATTGTGTCGTGAGTGTGTCGTGAGTGTGTCGTGAGTGTGTCGTGAGTGTGTCGTGATTGTGTCGTGATTGTGTCGTGAGTGTGTCGTGATTGTGTCGTGAGTGTGTCGTGAGTGTGTCGTGAGTGTGTCGTGAGTGTGTCGTGAGTGTGTCGTGAGTGTGTCGTGAGTGTGTCGTGAGTGTGTCGTGAGTGTGTCGTGAGTGTGTCGTGAGTGTGTCGTGAGTGTGTCGTGAGTGTGTCGTGAGTGTGTCTGAGTGTATCGTGAGTGTGTCGTGAGAGTGTCGTGAGTGTGTCGTGAGTGTGTCGTGAGTGTGTCGTGAGTGTGTCGTGAGTGTGTCGTGAGTGTGTCGTGAGTGTGTCGTGAGTGTGTCGTGAGTGTGTCGTGAGTGTGTCGTGAGTGTGTCGTGAGTGTGTCGTAATTGTGTCGTGAGTGTGTCGTGAGTGTGTCGTGAGAGTGTCGTGAGTGTGTCGTGAGTGTGTCGTGAGTGTGTCGTGATTGTGTCGTGATTGTGTCGTGAGAGTGTCGTGAGTGTGTCGTGAGTGTGTCGTGAGTGTGTCGTGAGTGTGTCGTGAGTGTATCGTGAGTGTGTCGTGAGTGTGTCGTGAGAGTGTCGTGAGTGTGTCGTGAGTGTGTCGTGAGTGTGTCGTGAGTGTGTCGTGATTGTGTCGTGATTGTGTCGTGAGTGTGTCGTGAGTGTGTCGTGAGTGTGTCGTGATTGTGTCGTGAGTGTGTCGTGAGTGTGTCGTGAGTGTGTCGTGAGTGTGTCGTGAGTGTGTCGTGAGTGTGTCGTGAGTGTGTCGTGAGTGTGTCGTGAGTGTGTCGTGAGTGTGTCGTGAGTGTGTCGTGAGTGTGTCGTGAGAGTGACGCGAGTGTGTCGCGAGTGTGTCGTGAGTGTGTCGTGAGTGTGTCGTGAGTGTGTCGTGAGTGTGTCGTGAGTGTGTCGTGAGTGTGTCGTGATTGTGTCGTGAGAGTGTCGTGAGTGTGTCGTGAGTGTGTCGTGAGTGTGTCGTGAGTGTGTCGTGAGTGTGTCGTGAGTGTGTCGTGAGTGTGTCGTGAGTGTGTCGTGAGTGTGTCGTGAGTGTGTCGTGAGTGTGTCGTGAGTGTGTCGTGAGTGTGTCGTGATTGTGTCGTGAGTGTGTCGTGAGTGTGTCGTGAGTGTGTCGTGAGTGTGTCGTGATTGTGTCGTGATTGTGTCGTGAGAGTGTCGTGAGTGTGTCGTGAGTGTGTCGTGAGTGTGTCGTGAGTGTGTCGTGAGTGTGTCGTGGGTGTGTCGTGAGAGTGTCGTGAGTGTGTCGTGAGTGTGTCGTGAGTGTGTCGTGAGTGTGTCGTGAGAGTGTCGTGAGTGTGTCGTGAGTGTGTCGTGAGTGTGTCGTGAGTGTGTCGTGATTGTGTCGTGATTATGTCGTGAGTGTGTCGTGAGTGTGTCGTGAGTGTGTCGTGAGTGTGTCGTGAGTGTGTCGTGAGTGTGTCGTGAGTGTGTCGTGAGTGTGTCGTGAGTGTGTCGTGGGTGTGTCGTGAGTGTGTCGTGAGTGTGTCGTGAGAGTGTCGTGAGTGTGTCGTGAGTGTGTCGTGAGTGTGTCGTGAGTGTGTCGTGAGTGTGTCGTGAGTGTGTCGTGAGTGTGTCGTGAGTGTGTCGTGAGTGTGTCGTGAGTGTGTCGTGAGTGTGTCGTGAGTGTGTCGTGAGAGTGTCGTGAGAGTGTCGTGAGAGTGTCGTGAGTGTGTCGTGAGTGTGTCGTGAGTGTGTCGTGAGTGTGTCGTGAGTGTGTCGTGAGTGTGTCGTGAGTGTGTCGTGAGTGTGTCGTGAGTGTGTCGTGAGTGTGTCGTGAGTGTGTCGTGAGTGTGTCGTGAGTGTGTCGTGAGTGTGTCGTGAGTGTGTCGTGAGTGTGTCGTGAGTGTGTCGTGAGTGTGTCGTGAGTGTGTCGTGAGTGTGTCGTGAGTGTGTCGTGAGTGTGTCGTGAGTGTGTCGTGAGTGTGTCGTGAGTGTGTCGTGAGTGTGTCGTGAGTGTGTCGTGAGTGTGTCGTGAGTGTGTCGTGAGTGTGTCGTGAGTGTGTCGTGAGTGTGTCGTGAGTGTGTCGTGAGTGTATCGTGAGTGTGTCGTGAGTGTGTCGTGAGAGTGTCGTGAGTGTGTCGTGAGTGTGTCGTGAGTGTGTCGTGAGTGTGTCGTGAGAGTGTCGTGAGTGTGTCGTGAGTGTGTCGTGAGTGTGTCGTGAGTGTGTCGTGAGTGTGTCGTGATTGTGTCGTGAGTGTGTCGTGAGTGTGTCGTGAGTGTGTCGTGAGTGTGTCGTGAGTGTGTCGTGAGTGTGTCGTGAGTGTGTCGTGAGTGTGTCTTGAGTGTGTCGTCAGTGTGACTTGAGTGTGTCGTGAGTGTGTCGTGAGTGTGTCGTGAGTGTGTCGTGAGTGTGTCGTGAGTGTGTCGTGAGTGTGACGTGAGTGTGACGTGAGTGTGTCGTGAGTGTGTCGTGAGTGTGTCGTGGGTGTGTCGTGAGTGTGTCGTGAGTGTGTCGTGAGTGTGTCGTGAGTGTGTCGTGAGTGTGTCGTGAGTGTGTCGTGAGAGTGTCGTGAGTGTGTCGTGAGTGTGTCGTGAGTGTGTCGTGAGTGTGTCGTGAGTGTGTCGTGAGTGTGTCGTGAGTGTGTCGTGAGTGTGTCGTGAGTGTGTCTTGAGAGTGTCGTGAGTGTGTCGTGAGTGTGTCGTGGGTGTGTCGTGAGTGTGTCGTGAGTGTGTCGTGAGTGTGTCGTGAGTGTGTCGTGAGTGTGTCGTGGGTGTGTCGTGATTGTGTCGTGAGTGTGTCGTGAGTGTGTCGTGAGTGTGTCGTGAGTGTGTCGTGAGTGTGTCGTGAGTGTGTCGTGAGTGTGTCGTGAGTGTGTCGTGAGTGTGTCTTGAGAGTGTCGTGAGTGTGTCGTGAGTGTGTCGTGAGTGTGTCGTGAGTGTGTCGTGAGAGTGTCGTGAGTGTGTCGTGAGTGTGTCGTGAGTGTGTCGTGAGTGTGTCGTGAGTGTGTCGTGAGTGTGTCGTGAGTGTGTCGTGATTGTGTCGTGAGAGTGTCGTGAGTGTGTCGTGAGAGTGTCGTGAGTGTGTCGTGAGTGTGTCGTGAGTGTGTCGTGAGTGTGTCGTGAGTGTGTCGTGAGTGTGTCGTGAGTGTGTCGTGAGTGTGTCGTGAGTGTGTCGTGAGTGTGTCGTGATTGTGTCGTGAGTGTGTCGTGAGTGTGTCGTGAGTGTGTCGTGAGTGTGTCGTGAGTGTGTCGTGAGTGTGTCGTGAGTGTGTCGTGAGTGTGTCGTGAGTGTGTCGTGAGTGTGTCGTGATTGTGTCGTGAGTGTGTCGTGAGTGTGTCGTGAGTGTGTCGTGAGTGTGTCGTGAGTGTGTCGTGAGTGTGTCGTGAGTGTGTCGTGAGTGTGTCGTGAGAGTGTCGTGAGTGTGTCGTGAGTGTGTCGTGAGTGTGTCGTGAGTGTGTCGTGAGTGTGTCGTGAGTGTGTCGTGAGTGTGTCGTGAGTGTGTCGTGAGTGTGTCGTGAGTGTGTCGTGAGTGTGTCGTGAGTGTGTCGTGAGTGTGTCGTGAGTGTGTCGTGAGTGTGTCGTGAGTGTGTCGTGAGTGTGTCGTGGGTGTGTCGTGAGTGTGTCGTGAGTGTGTCGTGAGAGTGTCGTGAGTGTGTCGTGAGTGTGTCGTGAGAGTGTCGTGAGTGTGTCGTGAGTGTGTCGTGAGTGTATCGTGAGTGTGTCGTGAGTGTGTCGTGAGTGTGTCGTGAGTGTGTCGTGAGTGTGTCGTGAGAGTGTCGTGAGTGTGTCGTGAGTGTGTCGTGAGTGTGTCGTGAGTGTGTCGTGAGTGTGTCGTGAGTGTGTCGTGAGTGTGTCGTGAGTGTGTCGTGAGTGTGTCGTGAGTGTGTCGTGAGTGTGTCGTGATTGTGTCGTGATTGTGTCGTGAGAGTGTCGTGAGTGTGTCGTGAGTGTGTCGTGAGTGTGTCGTGAGTGTGTCGTGAGTGTGTCGTGAGTGTGTCGTGAGTGTGTCGTGAGTGTGTCGTGAGTGTGTCGTGAGTGTGTCGTGAGTGTGTCGTGAGTGTGTCGTGAGTGTGTCGTGAGTGTGTCGTGAGTGTGTCGTGAGTGTGTCGTGAGTGTGTCGTGAGTGTGTCGTGAGTGTGTCGTGAGTGTGTCGTGAGTGTGTCGTGAGTGTGTCGTGAGTGTGTCGTGAGTGTGTCGTGAGTGTGTCGTGAGTGTGTCGTGAGTGTGTCGTGAGTGTGTCGTGAGTGTGTCGTGAGTGTGTCGTGAGTGTGTCGTGAGTGTGTCGTGAGTGTGTCGTGAGTGTGTCGTGAGTGTGTCGTGAGTGTGTCGTGAGTGTCGTGAGTGTGTCGTGAGTGTGTCGTGAGTGTGTCGTGAGTGTGTCGTGAGTTTGTCGTGAGTGTGTCGTGAGTGTGTCGTGAGTGTGTCGTGAGTGTGTCGTGAGTGTGTCGTGAGTGTGTCGTGAGTGTGTCGTGAGTGTGTCGTGAGTGTGTCGTGAGTGTGTCGTGAGTGTGTCGTGAGTGTGTCGTGAGTGTGTCGTGAGTGTGTCGTGAGTGTGTCGTGAGTGTGTCGTGAGTGTGTCGTGAGTGTGTCGTAAGTGTGTCGTGAGTGTGTCGTGAGTGTGTCGTGAGTGTGTCGTGAGTGTGTCGTGAGTGTGTCGTGAGTGTGTCGTGAGTGTGTCGTGAGTGTGTCGTGAGTGTGTCGTGAGAGTGTCGTGAGTGTGTCGTGAGTGTGTCGTGAGTGTGTCGTGATTGTGTCGTGATTGTGTCGTGAGAGTGTCGTGAGTGTGTCGTGAGTGTGTCGTGAGTGTGTCGTGAGAGTGTCGTGAGTGTGTCGTGAGTGTGTCGTGAGTGTGTCGTGAGTGTGTCGTGATTGTGTCGTGATTGTGTCGTGAGTGTGTCGTGAGTGTGTCGTGATTGTGTCGTGAGTGTGTCGTGAGTGTGTCGTGAGTGTGTCGTGAGTGTGTCGTGAGTGTGTCGTGAGTGTGTCGTGAGTGTGTCGTGAGTGTGTCGTGAGTGTGTCGTGAGTGTGTCGTGATTGTGTCGTGAGTGTGTCGTGAGTGTGTCGTGAGTGTGTCGTGAGTGTGTCGTGAGTGTGTCGTGAGTGTGTCGTGAGTGTGTCGTGAGTGTGTCGTGAGTGTGTCGTGAGAGTGTCGTGAGTGTGTCGTGAGTGTGTCGTGAGTGTGTCGTGAGTGTGTCGTGAGTGTGTCGTGAGTGTGTCGTGAGTGTGTCGTGAGTGTGTCGTGAGTGTGTCGTGAGTGTGTCGTGAGTGTGTCGTGAGTGTGTCGTAATTGTGTCGTGAGTGTGTCGTGAGTGTGTCGTGAGAGTGTCGTGAGTGTGTCGTGAGTGTGTCGTGAGTGTGTCGTGATTGTGTCGTGATTGTGTCGTGAGAGTGTCGTGAGTGTGTCGTGAGTGTGTCGTGAGTGTGTCGTGAGTGTGTCGTGAGTGTGTCGTGAGTGTGTCGTGAGTGTGTCGTGAGAGTGTCGTGAGTGTGTCGTGAGTGTGTCGTGAGTGTGTCGTGAGTGTGTCGTGATTGTGTCGTGATTGTGTCGTGAGTGTGTCGTGAGTGTGTCGTGAGTGTGTCGTGATTGTGTCGTGAGTGTGTCGTGAGTGTGTCGTGAGTGTGTCGTGAGTGTGTCGTGAGTGTGTCGTGAGTGTGTCGTGAGTGTGTCGTGAGTGTGTCGTGAGTGTGTCGTGAGTGTGTCGTGAGAGTGACGCGAGTGTGTCGCGAGTGTGTCGTGAGTGTGTCGTGAGTGTGTCGTGAGTGTGTCGTGAGTGTGTCGTGAGTGTGTCGTGAGTGTGTCGTGATTGTGTCGTGATTGTGTCGTGAGAGTGTCGTGAGTGTGTCGTGAGTGTGTCGTGAGTGTGTCGTGAGTGTGTCGTGAGTGTGTCGTGAGTGTGTCGTGAGTGTGTCGTGAGTGTGTCGTGAGTGTGTCGTGAGTGTGTCGTGAGTGTGTCGTGAGTGTGTCGTGAGTGTGTCGTGAGTGTGTCGTGAGTGTGTCGTGAGTGTGTCGTGAGTGTGTCGTGAGTGTGTCGTGAGTGTGTCGTGAGTGTGTCGTGAGTGTGTCGTGAGTGTGTCGTGAGTGTGTCGTCAGAGTGTCGTGAGTGTGTCGTGAGTGTGTCGTGAGTGTGTCGTGAGTGTGTCGTGAGTGTGTCGTGGGTGTGTCGTGAGTGTGTCGTGAGTGTGTCGTGAGTGTGTCGTGAGAGTGTCGTGAGTGTGTCGTGAGTGTGTCGTGAGTGTGTCGTGAGTGTGTCGTGAGTGTGTCGTGAGTGTGTCGTGAGTGTGTCGTGAGTGTGTCGTGAGTGTGTCGTGAGTGTGTCGTGAGTGTGTCGTGAGTGTGTCGTGAGTGTGTCGTGAGAGTGTCGTGAGTGTGTCGTGAGTGTGTCGTGAGTGTGTCGTGAGTGTGTCGTGAGTGTGTCGTGAGAGTGACGCGAGTGTGTCGCGAGTGTGTCGTGAGTGTGTCGTGAGTGTGTCGTGAGTGTGTCGTGAGTGTGTCGTGAGTGTGTCGTGAGTGTGTCGTGATTGTGTCGTGAGAGTGTCGTGAGTGTGTCGTGAGTGTGTCGTGAGTGTGTCGTGAGTGTGTCGTGAGTGTGTCGTGAGTGTGTCGTGAGTGTGTCGTGAGTGTGTCGTGAGTGTGTCGTGAGTGTGTCGTGAGTGTGTCGTGAGTGTGTCGTGAGTGTGTCGTGAGTGTGTCGTGAGTGTGTCGTGAGAGTGTCGTGAGTGTGTCGTGAGTGTGTCGTGAGTGTGTCGTGAGTGTGTCGTGAGTGTGTCGTGATTGTGTCGTGAGTGTGTCGTGAGTGTGTCGTGAGTGTGTCGTGAGTGTGTCGTGAGTGTGTCGTGAGTGTGTTGTGAGTGTGTCGTGAGTGTGTCTTGAGTGTGTCGTCAGTGTGACTTGAGTGTGTCGTGAGTGTGTCGTGAGTGTGTCGTGAGTGTGTCGTGAGTGTGTCGTGAGTGTGTCGTGAGTGTGTCGTGAGTGTGTCGTGAGTGTGTCGTGAGTGTGACGTGAGTGTGACGTGAGTGTGTCGTGAGTGTGTCGTGAGTGTGTCGTGGGTGTGTCGTGAGTGTGTCGTGAGTGTGTCGTGAGTGTGTCGTGAGTGTGTCGTGAGTGTGTCGTGAGTGTGTCGTGAGAGTGTCGTGAGTGTGTCGTGAGTGTGTCGTGAGTGTGTCGTGAGTGTGTCGTGAGTGTGTCGTGAGTGTGTCGTGAGTGTGTCGTGAGTGTGTCGTGAGTGTGTCGTGAGAGTGTCGTGAGTGTGTCGTGAGTGTGTCGTGAGTGTGTCGTGAGTGTGTCGTGAGTGTGTCGTGAGTGTGTCGTGATTGTGTCGTGAGAGTGTCGTGAGTGTGTCGTGAGAGTGTCGTGAGTGTGTCGTGAGTGTGTCGTGAGTGTGTCGTGAGTGTGTCGTGAGTGTGTCGTGAGTGTGTCGTGAGTGTGTCGTGAGTGTGTCGTGAGTGTGTCGTGAGAGTGTCGTGAGTGTGACGTGAGTGTGTCGTGAGTGTGTCGTGAGTGTGTCGTGAGTGTGTCGTTAGTGTGTCGTGAGTGTGTCGTGAGTGTGTCGTGAGTGTGTCGTGAGTGTGTCGTGAGTGTGTCGTGAGAGTGTCGTGAGTGTGTCGTGAGTGTGTCGTGAGTGTGTCGTGAGTGTGTCGTGAGTGTGTCGTGAGTGTGTCGTGAGTGTGTCGTGAGTGTGTCGTGAGTGTGTCGTGAGTGTGTCGTGAGTGTGTCGTGAGTGTGTCGTGAGTGTGTCGTGAGTGTGTCGTGAGTGTGTCGTGAGTGTGTCGTGAGAGTGACGCGAGTGTGTCGCGAGTGTGTCGTGAGTGTGTCGTGAGTGTGTCGTGAGTGTGTCGTGAGTGTGTCGTGAGTGTGTCGTGAGTGTGTCGTGATTGTGTCGTGATTGTGTCGTGAGAGTGTCGTGAGTGTGTCGTGAGTGTGTCGTGAGTGTGTCGTGAGTGTGTCGTGAGTGTGTCGTGAGTGTGTCGTGAGTGTGTCGTGAGTGTGTCGTGAGTGTGTCGTGAGTGTGTCGTGAGTGTGTCGTGAGTGTGTCGTGAGTGTGTCGTGAGTGTGTCGTGAGTGTGTCGTGAGTGTGTCGTGAGTGTGTCGTGAGTGTGTCGTGAGTGTGTCGTGAGTGTGTCGTGAGTGTGTCGTGAGTGTGTCGTGAGTGTGTCGTGAGTGTGTCGTGAGTGTGTCGTGAGTGTGTCGTGAGTGTGTCGTGAGTGTGTCGTGAGTGTGTCGTGAGTGTGTCGTGAGTGTGTCGTGAGTGTGTCGTGAGTGTGTCGTGAGAGTGTCGTGAGTGTGTCGTGAGTGTGTCGTGAGTGTGTCGTGATTGTGTCGTGAGTGTGTCGTGAGTGTGTCGTGAGTGTGTCGTGAGTGTGTCGTGAGTGTGTCGTGAGTGTGTCGTGAGTGTGTCGTGAGTGTGTCTTGAGTGTGTCGTCAGTGTGACTTGAGTGTGTCGTGGGTGTGTCGTGAGTGTGTCGTGAGTGTGTCGTGAGTGTGTCTTGAGAGTGTCGTGAGTGTGTCGTGAGTGTGTCGTGAGTGTGTCGTGAGTGTGTCGTGAGTGTGTCGTGAGTGTGTCGTGAGAGTGTCGTGAGTGTGTCGTGAGTGTGTCGTGAGTGTGTCGTGAGTGTGTCGTGAGTGTGTCGTGAGTGTGTCGTGAGTGTGTCGTGAGTGTGTTGTGAGTGTGTCGTGAGTGTGTCGTGAGTGTGTCGTGAGTGTGTCGTGAGTGTGTCGTGAGAGTGACGCGAGTGTGTCGTGAGTGTGTCGTGAGTGTGTCGTGAGTGTGTCGTGAGTGTGTCGTGAGTGTGTCGTGAGTGTGTCGTGAGTGTGTCGTGATTGAGTCGTGATTGTGTCGTGAGAGTGTCGTGAGTGTGTCGTGAGTGTGTCGTGAGTGTGTCGTGAGTGTGTCGTGAGTGTGTCGTGAGTGTGTCGTGAGTGTGTCGTGAGTGTGTCGTGAGTGTGTCGTGAGTGTGTCGTGAGTGTGTCGTGAGTGTGTCGTGAGTGTGTCGTGAGTGTGTCGTGAGAGTGACGCGAGTGTGTCGTGAGTGTGTCGTGAGTGTGTCGTGAGTGTGTCGTGAGTGTGTCGTGAGTGTGTCGTGAGTGTGTCGTGAGTGTGTCGTGTGTCGTGAGTGTGTCGTGAGTGTGTCGTGGGTGTGTCGTGAGTGTGTCGTGAGTGTGTCGTGAGTGTGTCGTGAGTGTGTCGTGAGTGTGTCGTGAGTGTGTCGTGAGTGTGTCGTGAGTGTGTCGTGAGTGTGTCGTGAGTGTGTCGTGAGTGTGTCGTGAGTGTGTCGTGAGTGTGTCGTGAGTGTGTCGTGAGTGTGTCGTGAGTGTGTCGTGAGAGTGTCGTGAGTGTGTCGTGAGTGTGTCGTGAGAGTGTCGTGAGTGTGTCGTGAGTGTGTCGTGAGTGTGTCGTGAGTGTGTCGTGAGAGTGTCGTGAGTGTGTCGTGAGTGTGTCGTGAGTGTGTCGTGAGTGTGTCGTGAGTGTGTCGTGAGTGTGTCGTGAGTGTGTCGTGAGTGTGTCGTGAGTGTGTCGTGAGTGTGTCGTGAGTGTGTCGTGAGTGTTTCGTGAGTGTGTCGTGAGTGTGTCGTGAGTGTGTCGTGAGTGTGTCGTGAGTGTGTCGTGAGTGTGTCGTGAGTGTGTCGTGAGTGTGTCGTGAGTGTGTCGTGAGTGTGTCGTGAGTGTGTCGTGAGTGTGTCGTGAGTGTGTCGTGAGTGTGTCGTGAGAGTGTCGTGAGTGTGTCGTGAGTGTGTCGTGAGTGTGTCGTGAGAGTGTCGTGAGTGTGTCGTGAGTGTGTCGTGAGTGTGTCGTGAGTGTGTCGTGAGTGTGTCGTGAGTGTGTCGTGAGTGTGTCGTGAGTGTGTCGTGAGTGTGTCGTGAGTGTGTCGTGAGTGTGTCGTGAGTGTGTCGTGAGTGTGTCGTGAGTGTGTCGTGAGAGTGTCGTGAGTGTGTCGTGAGTGTGTCGTGAGTGTGTCGTGAGTGTGTCGTGAGTGTGTCGTGAGTGTGTCGTGATTGTGTCGTGAGTGTGTCGTGAGTGTGTCGTGAGTGTGTCGTGAGTGTGTCGTGAGTGTGTCGTGAGTGTGTCGTGAGTGTGTCGTGAGTGTGTCGTGAGTGTGTCGTGAGTGTGTCGTGATTGTGTCGTGAGTGTGTCGTGAGTGTGTCGTGAGTGTGTCGTGAGTGTGTCGTGATTGTGTCGTGAGTGTGTCGTGAGTGTGTCGTGAGTGTGTCGTGAGTGTGTCGTGAGTGTGTCGTGAGTGTGTCGTGAGTGTGTCGTGAGTGTGTCGTGAGTGTGTCGTGAGTGTGTCGTGAGTGTGTCGTGAGTGTGTCGTGAGTGTGTCGTGAGTGTGTCGTGAGTGTGTCGTGAGTGTGTCGTGAGTGTGTCGTGAGTGTGTCGTGAGAGTGTCGTGAGAGTGTCGTGAGTGTGTCGTGAGTGTGTCGTGAGTGTGTCGTGAGTGTGTCGTGAGTGTGTCGTGAGTGTGTCGTGAGTGTGTCGTGAGTGTGTCGTGAGTGTGTCGTGAGTGTGTCGTGAGTGTGTCGTGAGTGTGTCGTGAGTGTGTCGTGAGTGTGTCGTGAGTGTGTCGTGAGTGTGTCGTGAGTGTGTCGTGAGTGTGTCGTGAGTGTGTCGTGAGTGTGTCGTGAGTGTGTCGTGAGTGTGTCGTGAGTGTGTCGTGAGTGTGTCGTGAGTGTGTCGTGAGTGTGTCGTGAGTGTGTCGTGAGTGTGTCGTGAGTGTGTCGTGAGAGTGTCGTGAGTGTGTCGTGAGTGTGTCGTGAGTGTGTCGTGGGTGTGTCGTGAGTGTGTCGTGAGTGTGTCGTGAGTGTGTCGTGAGTGTGTCGTGAGTGTGTCGTGAGTGTGTCGTGAGTGTGTCGTGAGTGTGTCGTGAGTGTGTCGTGAGTGTGTCGTGAGTGTGTCGTGAGAGTGACGCGAGTGTGTCGTGAGTGTGTCGTGAGTGTGTCGTGAGTGTGTCGTGAGTGTGTCGTGAGTGTGTCGTGAGTGTGTCGTGAGTGTGTCGTGATTGAGTCGTGAGTGTGTCGTGAGTGTGTCGTGAGTGTGTCGTGAGTGTGTCGTGAGTGTGTCGTGAGTGTGTCGTGAGTGTGTCGTGAGTGTGTCGTGAGTGTGTCGTGAGAGTGTCGTGAGTGTGTCGTGAGTGTGTCGTGAGTGTGTCGTGGGTGTGTCGTGAGTGTGTCGTGAGTGTGTCGTGAGTGTGTCGTGAGTGTGTCGTGAGTGTGTCGTGAGTGTGTCGTGAGTGTGTCGTGAGTGTGTCGTGAGTGTGTCGTGAGTGTGTCGTGAGTGTGTCGTGAGAGTGACGCGAGTGTGTCGTGAGTGTGTCGTGAGTGTGTCGTGAGTGTGTCGTGAGTGTGTCGTGAGTGTGTCGTGAGTGTGTCGTGAGTGTGTCGTGATTGAGTCGTGATTGTGTCGTGAGAGTGTCGTGAGTGTGTCGTGAGTGTGTCGTGAGTGTGTCGTGAGTGTGTCGTGAGTGTGTCGTGAGTGTGTCGTGGGTGTGTCGTGAGTGTGTCGTGAGTGTGTCGTGAGTGTGTCGTGAGTGTGTCGTGAGTGTGTCGTGAGTGTGTCGTGAGTGTGTCGTGAGTGTGTCGTGAGTGTGTCGTGAGTGTGTCGTGAGTGTGTCGTGAGTGTGTCGTGAGTGTGTCGTGAGTGTGTCGTGAGTGTGTCGTGAGTGTGTCGTGAGAGTGTCGTGAGTGTGTCGTGAGTGTGTCGTGAGAGTGTCGTGAGTGTGTCGTGAGTGTGTCGTGAGTGTGTCGTGAGTGTGTCGTGAGAGTGTCGTGAGTGTGTCGTGAGTGTGTCGTGAGTGTGTCGTGAGTGTGTCGTGAGTGTGTCGTGAGTGTGTCGTGAGTGTGTCGTGAGTGTGTCGTGAGTGTGTCGTGAGTGTGTCGTGAGTGTGTCGTGAGTGTTTCGTGAGTGTGTCGTGAGTGTGTCGTGAGTGTGTCGTGAGTGTGTCGTGAGTGTGTCGTGAGTGTGTCGTGAGTGTGTCGTGAGTGTGTCGTGAGTGTGTCGTGAGTGTGTCGTGAGTGTGTCGTGAGTGTGTCGTGAGTGTGTCGTGAGTGTGTCGTGAGAGTGTCGTGAGTGTGTCGTGAGTGTGTCGTGAGTGTGTCGTGAGAGTGTCGTGAGTGTGTCGTGAGTGTGTCGTGAGTGTGTCGTGAGTGTGTCGTGAGTGTGTCGTGAGTGTGTCGTGAGTGTGTCGTGAGTGTGTCGTGAGTGTGTCGTGAGTGTGTCGTGAGTGTGTCGTGAGTGTGTCGTGAGTGTGTCGTGAGTGTGTCGTGAGAGTGTCGTGAGTGTGTCGTGAGTGTGTCGTGAGTGTGTCGTGAGTGTGTCGTGAGTGTGTCGTGAGTGTGTCGTGATTGTGTCGTGAGTGTGTCGTGAGTGTGTCGTGAGTGTGTCGTGAGTGTGTCGTGAGTGTGTCGTGAGTGTGTCGTGAGTGTGTCGTGAGTGTGTCGTGAGTGTGTCGTGAGTGTGTCGTGATTGTGTCGTGAGTGTGTCGTGAGTGTGTCGTGAGTGTGTCGTGAGTGTGTCGTGATTGTGTCGTGAGTGTGTCGTGATTGTGTCGTGAGTGTGTCGTGAGTGTGTCGTGAGTGTGTCGTGAGTGTGTCGTGAGTGTGTCGTGAGTGTGTCGTGAGTGTGTCGTGAGTGTGTCGTGAGTGTGTCGTGAGTGTGTCGTGAGTGTGTCGTGAGTGTGTCGTGAGTGTGTCGTGAGTGTGTCGTGAGTGTGTCTGAGTGTATCGTGAGTGTGTCGTGAGAGTGTCGTGAGTGTGTCGTGAGTGTGTCGTGAGTGTGTCGTGAGTGTGTCGTGAGTGTGTCGTGAGTGTGTCGTGAGTGTGTCGTGAGTGTGTCGTGAGTGTGTCGTGAGTGTGTCGTGAGTGTGTCGTGAGTGTGTCGTAATTGTGTCGTGAGTGTGTCGTGAGTGTGTCGTGAGAGTGTCGTGAGTGTGTCGTGAGTGTGTCGTGAGTGTGTCGTGATTGTGTCGTGATTGTGTCGTGAGAGTGTCGTGAGTGTGTCGTGAGTGTGTCGTGAGTGTGTCGTGAGTGTGTCGTGAGTGTATCGTGAGTGTGTCGTGAGTGTGTCGTGAGAGTGTCGTGAGTGTGTCGTGAGTGTGTCGTGAGTGTGTCGTGAGTGTGTCGTGATTGTGTCGTGATTGTGTCGTGAGTGTGTCGTGAGTGTGTCGTGAGTGTGTCGTGATTGTGTCGTGAGTGTGTCGTGAGTGTGTCGTGAGTGTGTCGTGAGTGTGTCGTGAGTGTGTCGTGAGTGTGTCGTGAGTGTGTCGTGAGTGTGTCGTGAGTGTGTCGTGAGTGTGTCGTGAGTGTGTCGTGAGTGTGTCGTGAGAGTGACGCGAGTGTGTCGCGAGTGTGTCGTGAGTGTGTCGTGAGTGTGTCGTGAGTGTGTCGTGAGTGTGTCGTGAGTGTGTCGTGATTGTGTCGTGAGAGTGTCGTGAGTGTGTCGTGAGTGTGTCGTGAGTGTGTCGTGAGTGTGTCGTGAGTGTGTCGTGAGTGTGTCGTGAGTGTGTCGTGAGTGTGTCGTGAGTGTGTCGTGAGTGTGTCGTGAGTGTGTCGTGAGTGTGTCGTGAGTGTGTCGTGATTGTGTCGTGAGTGTGTCGTGATTGTGTCGTGAGTGTGTCGTGAGTGTGTCGTGATTGTGTCGTGATTGTGTCGTGAGAGTGTCGTGAGTGTGTCGTGAGTGTGTCGTGAGTGTGTCGTGAGTGTGTCGTGAGTGTGTCGTGAGTGTGTCGTGGGTGTGTCGTGAGAGTGTCGTGAGTGTGTCGTGAGTGTGTCGTGAGTGTGTCGTGAGTGTGTCGTGAGAGTGTCGTGAGTGTGTCGTGAGTGTGTCGTGAGTGTGTCGTGAGTGTGTCGTGATTGTGTCGTGATTATGTCGTGAGTGTGTCGTGAGTGTGTCGTGAGTGTGTCGTGAGTGTGTCGTGAGTGTGTCGTGAGTGTGTCGTGAGTGTGTCGTGAGTGTGTCGTGAGTGTGTCGTGGGTGTGTCGTGAGTGTGTCGTGAGTGTGTCGTGAGAGTGTCGTGAGTGTGTCGTGAGTGTGTCGTGAGTGTGTCGTGAGTGTGTCGTGAGTGTGTCGTGAGTGTGTCGTGAGTGTGTCGTGAGTGTGTCGTGAGTGTGTCGTGAGTGTGTCGTGAGTGTGTCGTGAGTGTGTCGTGAGAGTGTCGTGAGAGTGTCGTGAGAGTGTCGTGAGTGTGTCGTGAGTGTGTCGTGAGTGTGTCGTGAGTGTGTCGTGAGTGTGTCGTGAGTGTGTCGTGAGTGTGTCGTGAGTGTGTCGTGAGTGTGTCGTGAGTGTGTCGTGAGTGTGTCGTGAGTGTGTCGTGAGTGTGTCGTGAGTGTGTCGTGAGTGTGTCGTGAGTGTGTCGTGAGTGTGTCGTGAGTGTGTCGTGAGTGTGTCGTGAGTGTGTCGTGAGTGTGTCGTGAGTGTGTCGTGAGTGTGTCGTGAGTGTATCGTGAGTGTGTCGTGAGTGTGTCGTGAGAGTGTCGTGAGTGTGTCGTGAGTGTGTCGTGAGTGTGTCGTGAGTGTGTCTTGAGAGTGTCGTGAGTGTGTCGTGAGTGTGTCGTGGGTGTGTCGTGAGTGTGTCGTGAGTGTGTCGTGAGTGTGTCGTGAGTGTGTCGTGAGTGTGTCGTGGGTGTGTCGTGATTGTGTCGTGAGTGTGTCGTGAGTGTGTCGTGAGTGTGTCGTGAGTGTGTCGTGAGTGTGTCGTGAGTGTGTCGTGAGTGTGTCGTGAGTGTGTCGTGAGTGTGTCTTGAGAGTGTCGTGAGTGTGTCGTGAGTGTGTCGTGAGTGTGTCGTGAGTGTGTCGTGAGTGTGTCGTGATTGTGTCGTGAGTGTGTCGTGAGTGTGTCGTGAGTGTGTCGTGAGTGTGTCGTGAGTGTGTCGTGAGTGTGTCGTGAGTGTGTCGTGAGTGTGTCTTGAGTGTGTCGTCAGTGTGACTTGAGTGTGTCGTGAGTGTGTCGTGAGTGTGTCGTGAGTGTGTCGTGAGTGTGTCGTGAGTGTGTCGTGAGTGTGTCGTGAGTGTGACGTGAGTGTGACGTGAGTGTGTCGTGAGTGTGTCGTGAGTGTGTCGTGGGTGTGTCGTGAGTGTGTCGTGAGTGTGTCGTGAGTGTGTCGTGAGTGTGTCGTGAGTGTGTCGTGAGTGTGTCGTGAGAGTGTCGTGAGTGTGTCGTGAGTGTGTCGTGAGTGTGTCGTGAGTGTGTCGTGAGTGTGTCGTGAGTGTGTCGTGAGTGTGTCGTGAGTGTGTCGTGAGTGTGTCTTGAGAGTGTCGTGAGTGTGTCGTGAGTGTGTCGTGGGTGTGTCGTGAGTGTGTCGTGAGTGTGTCGTGAGTGTGTCGTGAGTGTGTCGTGAGTGTGTCGTGGGTGTGTCGTGATTGTGTCGTGAGTGTGTCGTGAGTGTGTCGTGAGTGTGTCGTGAGTGTGTCGTGAGTGTGTCGTGAGTGTGTCGTGAGTGTGTCGTGAGTGTGTCGTGAGTGTGTCTTGAGAGTGTCGTGAGTGTGTCGTGAGTGTGTCGTGAGTGTGTCGTGAGTGTGTCGTGAGAGTGTCGTGAGTGTGTCGTGAGTGTGTCGTGAGTGTGTCGTGAGTGTGTCGTGAGTGTGTCGTGAGTGTGTCGTGATTGTGTCGTGAGAGTGTCGTGAGTGTGTCGTGAGAGTGTCGTGAGTGTGTCGTGAGTGTGTCGTGAGTGTGTCGTGAGTGTGTCGTGAGTGTGTCGTGAGTGTGTCGTGAGTGTGTCGTGAGTGTGTCGTGAGTGTGTCGTGAGAGTGTCGTGAGTGTGACGTGAGTGTGTCGTGAGTGTGTCGTGAGTGTGTCGTGAGTGTGTCGTGAGTGTGTCGTGAGTGTGTCGTGAGTGTGTCGTGAGTGTGTCGTGAGTGTGTCGTGAGTGTGTCGTGAGTGTGTCGTGAGAGTGTCGTGAGTGTGTCGTGAGTGTGTCGTGAGTGTGTCGTGAGTGTGTCGTGAGTGTGTCGTGAGTGTGTCGTGAGTGTGTCGTGAGTGTGTCGTGAGTGTGTCGTGAGTGTGTCGTGAGTGTGTCGTGAGTGTGTCGTGAGTGTGTCGTGAGTGTGTCGTGAGTGTGTCGTGAGTGTGTCGTGAGAGTGTCGTGAGTGTGTCGTGAGTGTGTCGTGGGTGTGTCGTGAGTGTGTCGTGAGTGTGTCGTGAGTGTGTCGTGAGTGTGTCGTGAGTGTGTCGTGAGTGTGTCGTGAGTGTGTCGTGAGTGTGTCGTGAGTGTGTCGTGAGTGTGTCGTGAGTGTGTCTTGAGAGTGTCTTGAGTGTGTCGTGAGTGTGTCGTGAGTGTGTCGTGAGTGTGTCGTGAGTGTGTCGTGAGTGTGTCGTGAGTGTGTCGTGAGTGTGTCGTGAGTGTGTCGTGAGTGTTTCGTGAGTGTGTCGTGAGTGTGTCGTGAGTGTGTCGTGGGTGTGTCGTGAGTGTGTCGTGAGTGTGTCGTGAGTGTGTCGTGAGTGTGTCGTGAGTGTGTCGTGAGTGTGTCGTGATTGTGTCGTGAGTGTGTCGTGAGTGTGACGTGAGTGTGTCGTGAGTGTGTCGTGAGTGTGTCGTGAGTGTGTCGTGAGTGTGTCGTGAGTGTGTCGTGAGTGTGTCGTGAGTGTGTCGTGAGTGTGTCGTGAGTGTGTCGTGAGTGTGTCGTGAGTGTGTCGTGAGTGTGTCGTGAGTGTGTCGTGAGTGTGTCGTGAGTGTGTCGTGAGTGTGTCGTGAGTGTGTCGTGAGTGTGTCGTGAGTGTGTCGTGAGAGTGTCGTGAGTGTGTCGTGAGTGTGTCGTGGGTGTGTCGTGAGTGTGTCGTTAGTGTGTCGTGAATGTGTCGTGAGTGTGTCGTGAGTGTGTCGTGAGTGTGTCGTGAGTGTGTCGTGAGTGTGTCGTGAGTGTGTCGTGAGTGTGTCTTGAGAGTGTCTTGAGTGTGTCGTGAGTGTGTCGTGAGTGTGTCGTGGGTGTGTCGTGAGTGTGTCGTGAGTGTGTCGTGAGAGTGTCGTGAGTGTGTCGTGAGTGTGTCGTGAGTGTGTCGTGAGTGTGTCGTGATTGTGTCGTGATTGTGTCGTGAGTGTGTCGTGAGTGTGTCGTGAGTGTGTCGTGAGTGTGTCGTGAGTGTGTCGTGAGTGTGTCGTGAGAGTGTCGTGAGTGTGTCGTGAGTGTGTCGTGAGTGTGTCGTGAGTGTGTCGTGAGAGTGTCGTGAGTGTGTCGTGAGTGTGTCGTGAGAGTGTCGTGAGTGTGTCGTGAGTGTGTCGTGAGTGTGTCGTGAGAGTGTCGTGAGTGTGTCGTGAGTGTGTCGTGAGTGTGTCGTGAGTGTGTCGTGAGTGTGTCGTGAGAGTGTCGTGAGTGTGTCGTGAGTGTGTCGTGAGAGTGTCGTGAGTGTGTCGTGAGTGTGTCGTGAGTGTGTCGTGAGTGTGTCGTGAGTGTGTCGTGAGTGTGTCGTGAGTTTGTCGTGAGAGTGTCGTGAGTGTGTCGTGAGTGTGTCGTGAGTGTGTCGTGAGTGTGTCGTGAGTGTGTCGTGAGTGTGTCGTGAGTGTGTCGTGAGTGTGTCGTGAGTGTGTCGTGAGTGTGTCGTGAGTGTGTCGTGAGTGTGTCGTGAGTGTGTCGTGAGAGTGTCGTGAGTGTGTCGTGAGTGTGTCGTGAGAGTGTCGTGAGTGTGTCGTGAGTGTGTCGTGAGTGTGTCGTGAGTGTGTCATGAGTGTGTCGTGAGAGTGTCGTGAGTGTGTCGTGAGTGTGTCGTGAGTGTGTCGTGAGTGTGTCGTGAGAGTGTCGTGAGTGTGTCGTGAGTGTGTCGTGAGAGTGTCGTGAGTGTGTCTTGAGAGTGTCTTGAGTGTGTCGTGAGTGTGTCGTGAGTGTGTCGTGAGTGTGTCGTGAGTGTGTCGTGAGTGTGTCGTGAGTGTGTCGTGAGTGTGTCGTGAGTGTGTCGTGAGAGTGTCGTGAGTGTGTCGTGAGTGTGTCGTGGGTGTGTCGTGAGTGTGTCGTGAGTGTGTCGTGAGTGTGACGTGAGTGTGACGTGAGTGTGTCGTGAGTGTGTCGTGAGTGTGTCGTGGGTGTGTCGTGGGTGTGTCGTGAGAGTGTCGTGAGTGTGTCGTGAGTGTGTCGTGAGTGTGTCGTGAGTGTGTCGTGAGTGTGTCGTGAGTGTGACGTGAGTGTGACGTGAGTGTGTCGTGAGTGTGTCGTGAGTGTGTCGTGAGTGTGTCGTGAGTGTGTCGTGAGTGTGTCTTGAGAGTGTCGTGAGTGTGTCGTGAGTGTGTCGTGAGAGTGTCGTGAGTGTGTCGTGAGTGTGTCGTGAGTGTGTCGTGAGTGTGTCGTGAGTGTGTCGTGAGAGTGTCGTGAGTGTGTCGTGAGTGTGTCGTGAGTGTGTCGTGAGTGTGTCGTGAGTGTGTCGTGAGTGTGTCGTGAGTGTGTCGTGAGTGTGTCGTGAGTGTGTCGTGAGTGTGTCGTGAGTGTGTCGTGAGTGTGTCGTGAGTGTGTCGTGAGTGTGTCGTGAGAGTGTCGTGAGTGTGTCGTGAGTGTGTCGTGAGTGTGTCGTGAGTGTGTCGTGAGTGTGTCGTGAGTGTGTCGTGAGTGTGTCGTGAGTGTGTCGTGAGTGTGTCGTGAGAGTGTCGTGAGTGTGTCGTGAGTGTGTCGTGAGTGTGTCGTGAGTGTGTCGTGAGTGTGTCGTGAGTGTGTCGTGATTGTGTCGTGAGAGTGTCGTGAGTGTGTCGTGAGAGTGTCGTGAGTGTGTCGTGAGTGTGTCGTGAGTGTGTCGTGAGTGTGTCGTGAGTGTGTCGTGAGTGTGTCGTGAGTGTGTCGTGAGTGTGTCGTGAGTGTGTCGTGAGAGTGTCGTGAGTGTGACGTGAGTGTGTCGTGAGTGTGTCGTGAGTGTGTCGTGAGTGTGTCGTTAGTGTGTCGTGAGTGTGTCGTGAGTGTGTCGTGAGTGTGTCGTGAGTGTGTCGTGAGTGTGTCGTGAGAGTGTCGTGAGTGTGTCGTGAGTGTGTCGTGAGTGTGTCGTGAGTGTGTCGTGAGTGTGTCGTGAGTGTGTCGTGAGTGTGTCGTGAGTGTGTCGTGAGTGTGTCGTGAGTGTGTCGTGAGTGTGTCGTGAGTGTGTCGTGAGTGTGTCGTGAGTGTGTCGTGAGTGTGTCGTGAGTGTGTCGTGAGTGTGTCGTGAGAGTGACGCGAGTGTGTCGCGAGTGTGTCGTGAGTGTGTCGTGAGTGTGTCGTGAGTGTGTCGTGAGTGTGTCGTGAGTGTGTCGTGAGTGTGTCGTGATTGTGTCGTGATTGTGTCGTGAGAGTGTCGTGAGTGTGTCGTGAGTGTGTCGTGAGTGTGTCGTGAGTGTGTCGTGAGTGTGTCGTGAGTGTGTCGTGAGTGTGTCGTGAGTGTGTCGTGAGTGTGTCGTGAGTGTGTCGTGAGTGTGTCGTGAGTGTGTCGTGAGTGTGTCGTGAGTGTGTCGTGAGTGTGTCGTGAGTGTGTCGTGAGTGTGTCGTGAGTGTGTCGTGAGTGTGTCGTGAGTGTGTCGTGAGTGTGTCGTGAGTGTGTCGTGAGTGTGTCGTGAGTGTGTCGTGAGTGTGTCGTGAGTGTGTCGTGAGTGTGTCGTGAGAGTGTCGTGAGTGTGTCGTGAGTGTGTCGTGAGTGTGTCGTGATTGTGTCGTGAGTGTGTCGTGAGTGTGTCGTGAGTGTGTCGTGAGTGTGTCGTGAGTGTGTCGTGAGTGTGTCGTGAGTGTGTCGTGAGTGTGTCTTGAGTGTGTCGTCAGTGTGACTTGAGTGTGTCGTGGGTGTGTCGTGAGTGTGTCGTGAGTGTGTCGTGAGTGTGTCTTGAGAGTGTCGTGAGTGTGTCGTGAGTGTGTCGTGAGTGTGTCGTGAGTGTGTCGTGAGTGTGTCGTGAGTGTGTCGTGAGAGTGTCGTGAGTGTGTCGTGAGTGTGTCGTGAGTGTGTCGTGAGTGTGTCGTGAGTGTGTCGTGAGTGTGTCGTGAGTGTGTCGTGAGTGTGTCGTGAGTGTGTCGTGAGTGTGTCGTGAGTGTGTCGTGAGTGTGTCGTGAGTGTGTCGTGATTGTGTCGTGATTGTGTCGTGAGAGTGTCGTGAGTGTGTCGTGAGTGTGTCGTGAGTGTGTCGTGAGTGTGTCGTGAGTGTGTCGTGAGTGTGTCGTGAGTGTGTCGTGAGTGTGTCGTGAGTGTGTCGTGAGTGTGTCGTGAGTGTGTCGTGAGTGTGTCGTGAGTGTGTCGTGAGTGTGTCGTGAGTGTGTCGTGAATGTGTCGTGAGTGTGTCGTGAGTGTGTCGTGAGTGTGTCGTGAGTGTGTCGTGAGTGTGTCGTGAGTGTGTCGTGAGTGTGTCGTGAGTGTGTCGTGAGTGTGTCGTGAGAGTGTCGTGAGTGTGTCGTGAGTGTGTCGTGAGTGTGTCGTGAGTGTGTCGTGAGTGTGTCGTGGGTGTGTCGTGAGTGTGTCGTGAGTGTGTCGTGAGTGTGTCGTGAGAGTGTCGTGAGTGTGTCGTGAGTGTGTCGTGAGTGTGTCGTGAGTGTGTCGTGAGTGTGTCGTGAGTGTGTCGTGAGTGTGTCGTGAGTGTGTCGTGAGTGTGTCGTGAGTGTGTCGTGAGTGTGTCGTGAGTGTGTCGTGAGTGTGTCGTGAGAGTGTCGTGAGAGTGTCGTGAGTGTGTCGTAAGTGTGTCGTGAGTGTGTCGTGAGTGTGTCGTGAGTGTGTCGTGAGTGTGTCGTGAGTGTGTCGTGAGTGTGTCGTGAGTGTGTCGTGAGTGTGTCGTGAGTGTGTCGTGAGTGTGTCGTGAGTGTGTCGTGAGTGTGTCGTGAGTGTGTCGTGAGTGTGTCGTGAGTGTGTCGTGAGTGTGTCGTGAGTGTGTCGTGAGTGTGTCGTGAGTGTGTCGTGAGTGTGTCGTGAGTGTGTCGTGAGTGTGTCGTGAGTGTGTCGTGAGTGTGTCGTGAGTGTGTCGTGAGAGTGTCGTGAGTGTGTCGTGAGTGTGTCGTGAGTGTGTCGTGGGTGTGTCGTGAGTGTGTCGTGAGTGTGTCGTGAGTGTGTCGTGAGTGTGTCGTGAGTGTGTCGTGATTGAGTCGTGAGTGTGTCGTGAGTGTGTCGTGAGTGTGTCGTGAGTGTGTCGTGAGTGTGTCGTGAGTGTGTCGTGAGTGTGTCGTGAGTGTGTCGTGAGTGTGTCGTGAGAGTGTCGTGAGTGTGTCGTGAGTGTGTCGTGAGTGTGTCGTGGGTGTGTCGTGAGTGTGTCGTGAGTGTGTCGTGAGTGTGTCGTGAGTGTGTCGTGAGTGTGTCGTGAGTGTGTCGTGAGTGTGTCGTGAGTGTGTCGTGAGTGTGTCGTGAGTGTGTCGTGAGTGTGTCGTGAGAGTGACGCGAGTGTGTCGTGAGTGTGTCGTGAGTGTGTCGTGAGTGTGTCGTGAGTGTGTCGTGAGTGTGTCGTGAGTGTGTCGTGAGTGTGTCGTGATTGAGTCGTGATTGTGTCGTGAGAGTGTCGTGAGTGTGTCGTGAGTGTGTCGTGAGTGTGTCGTGAGTGTGTCGTGAGTGTGTCGTGAGTGTGTCGTGAGTGTGTCGTGAGTGTGTCGTGAGTGTGTCGTGAGTGTGTCGTGAGTGTGTCGTGAGTGTGTCGTGAGTGTGTCGTGAGTGTGTCGTGAGTGTGTCGTGAGTGTGTCGTGAGTGTGTCGTGAGTGTGTCGTGGGTGTGTCGTGAGTGTGTCGTGAGTGTGTCGTGAGTGTGTCGTGAGTGTGTCGTGAGTGTGTCGTGAGTGTGTCGTGAGTGTGTCGTGAGTGTGTCGTGAGTGTGTCGTGAGTGTGTCGTGAGTGTGTCGTGAGTGTGTCGTGAGTGTGTCGTGAGTGTGTCGTGAGTGTGTCGTGAGTGTGTCGTGAGAGTGTCGTGAGTGTGTCGTGAGTGTGTCGTGAGAGTGTCGTGAGTGTGTCGTGAGTGTGTCGTGAGTGTGTCGTGAGTGTGTCGTGAGAGTGTCGTGAGTGTGTCGTGAGTGTGTCGTGAGTGTGTCGTGAGTGTGTCGTGAGTGTGTCGTGAGTGTGTCGTGAGTGTGTCGTGAGTGTGTCGTGAGTGTGTCGTGAGTGTGTCGTGAGTGTGTCGTGAGTGTTTCGTGAGTGTGTCGTGAGTGTGTCGTGAGTGTGTCGTGAGTGTGTCGTGAGTGTGTCGTGATTGTGTCGTGATTGTGTCGTGAGTGTGTCGTGAGTGTGTCGTGAGTGTGTCGTGAGTGTGTCGTGAGTGTGTCGTGAGTGTGTCGTGGGTGTGTCGTGAGAGTGTCGTGAGTGTGTCGTGAGTGTGTCGTGAGTGTGTCGTGAGTGTGTCGTGAGAGTGTCGTGAGTGTGTCGTGAGTGTGTCGTGAGTGTGTCGTGAGTGTGTCGTGAGTGTGTCGTGAGTGTGTCTTGAGTGTGTCGTCAGTGTGACTTGAGTGTGTCGTGAGTGTGTCGTGAGTGTGTCGTGAGTGTGTCGTGAGTGTGTCGTGAGTGTGTCGTGAGTGTGTCGTGAGTGTGTCGTGAGTGTGTCGTGAGTGTGACGTGAGTGTGACGTGAGTGTGTCGTGAGTGTGTCGTGAGTGTGTCGTGGGTGTGTCGTGAGTGTGTCGTGAGTGTGTCGTGAGTGTGTCGTGAGTGTGTCGTGAGAGTGTCGTGAGTGTGTCGTGAGTGTGTCGTGAGTGTGTCGTGAGAGTGTCGTGAGTGTGTCGTGAGTGTGTCGTGAGTGTGTCGTGAGTGTGTCGTGAGAGTGTCGTAAGTGTGTCGTGAGTGTGTCGTGAGTGTGTCGTGAGTGTGTCGTGAGTGTGTCGTGAGTGTGTCGTGAGTGTGTCGTGAGTGTGTCGTGAGTGTGTCGTGAGTGTGTCGTGAGTGTGTCGTGAGTGTTTCGTGAGTGTGTCGTGAGTGTGTCGTGAGTGTGTCGTGAGTGTGTCGTGAGTGTGTCGTGAGTGTGTCGTGAGTGTGTCGTGAGTGTGTCGTGAGTGTGTCGTGAGTGTGTCGTGAGTGTGTCGTGAGTGTGTCGTGAGTGTGTCGTGAGTGTGTCGTGAGAGTGTCGTGAGTGTGTCGTGAGTGTGTCGTGAGTGTGTCGTGAGAGTGTCGTGAGTGTGTCGTGAGTGTGTCGTGAGTGTGTCGTGAGTGTGTCGTGAGTGTGTCGTGAGTGTGTCGTGAGTGTGTCGTGAGTGTGTCGTGAGTGTGTCGTGAGTGTGTCGTGAGTGTGTCGTGAGTGTGTCGTGAGTGTGTCGTGAGTGTGTCGTGAGTGTGTCGTGAGAGTGTCGTGAGTGTGTCGTGAGTGTGTCGTGAGTGTGTCGTGAGTGTGTCGTGAGTGTGTCGTGAGTGTGTCGTGAGTGTGTCGTGAGTGTGTCGTGAGTGTGTCGTGAGTGTGTCGTGAGAGTGTCGTGAGTGTGTCGTGAGTGTGTCGTGAGTGTCTCGTGAGTGTGTCGTGAGTGTGTCGTGAGTGTGTCGTGAGTGTGTCGTGAGTGTGTCGTGAGTGTGTCGTGAGTGTGTCGTGAGTTTGTCGTGAGTGTGTCGTGAGTGTGTCGTGAGTGTGTCGTGAGTGTGTCGTGAGTGTGTCGTGAGTGTGTCGTGAGTGTGTCGTGAGTGTGTCGTGAGTGTGTCGTGAGTGTGTCGTGAGTGTGTCGTGAGTGTGTCGTGAGTGTGTCGTGAGTGTGTCGTGAGTGTGTCGTGAGTGTGTCGTGAGTGTGTCGTGAGTGTGTCGTGAGTGTGTCGTGAGTGTGTCGTGAGTGTGTCGTGAGAGTGTCGTGAGTGTGTCGTGAGTGTGTCGTGAGTGTGTCGTGAGTGTGTCGTGAGTGTGTCGTGAGTGTGTCGTGAGTGTGTCGTGAGTGTGTCGTGAGTGTGTCGTGAGTGTGTCGTGAGTGTGTCGTGAGTGTGTCGTGAGTGTGTCGTGAGTGTGTCGTGAGTGTGTCGTGAGTGTGTCGTGAGTGTGTCGTGAGTGTGTCGTGAGTGTGTCGTGAGTGTGTCGTGAGTGTGTCGTGAGTGTGTCGTGAGTGTGTCGTGAGTGTGTCGTGAGTGTGTCGTGAGTGTGTCGTGAGTGTGTCGTGAGTGTGTCGTGAGTGTGTCGTGAGTGTGTCGTGAGTGTGTCGTGAGTTTGTCGTGAGTGTGTCGTGAGTGTGTCGTGAGTGTGTCGTGAGTGTGTCGTGAGTGTGTCGTGAGTCTTTCCAGTAAAACGTGAACCTCTTCAGTTTGAAGGTACAAAGTTGTTTTAAAATTTAGAGTTTCAATTTAAATTATTGCTCCAATTTCTCAATTGTTGTTTTTTCAAAAAAGGGGAACAGTCTGTAAAACAATTATTTATTTTTCAGGGTTCGAAGCGTTTCTTTCATTCTTTCTTGGATTGAACCTTTCTTTAATACTTGGGTTGAAGACATGCTTAAAGCCAGACTGTTTAAGAAATAAAAGAAGATTTATAATTAAAGTTCAGTAATATAAAAAAAGGATCGAACAGTTAATCTTTTATTTTAAAGACAGAAGTGATAAGCAAAACCAAGTTTAATTTTATTTTGAATTTTGAACTGTTTTATTTGAGAAGAAAAGGTTTTATTTTGTTTATTTAAATAAATACAAGAAGAGTTAATTAATTTCTTTTATATATTTTTTTATGACCACTTCTTATCACCCACAAAAAAATTATAGCCTGCTAGTCAGTGCTATAACTTATGTAAATACCATTACCATATAATATATTTTATCTGCTGTAATTTAATTAAAACAGGCAGTGATGGTAATTGTAAGTAGCTTCCGGATATTAAATTGACCACAGTTGATCTAAACATGTTGTAAAATATAATTTTAAAATTGTACATCAATAGTTTTTCTGTACCTGGGCAAGCAATGCACTGAAATAGGAAAGGTTGTGTTATTTATTTGAATGAAGAAGATTTTATGTTGAGAGAGAAGTTTTAGGGTAGGGGGAGGTGCTAGGGGGGAGAGGATGGTAGGGTGTAGAGCGATGTGTAAGGGGGATGTGCTAAGGTGGGAGGAGGTGTTATAGGGAGAGAGAGGTCCTAGGGTTAAGGGGGAGGTGCAAGAAAGGGGGAGTTCTAGGGTAGAGGGGAAGGTGCAAAGGTAGAGGAGAAGGTGCTAAGGTAGAGGAGAAGGTGCTAAGGTAGAGGAGAAGGTGCTAAGGTAGAGGAGAAGGTGCTAAGGTAGAGGAGAAGGTGCTAAGGTAGAGGAGAAGGTGCTAAGGTAGAGGGGAGGTGCTAATTTGGAGGGAGAGGTAGAGGGAGAGGGAGATGCAAGGGTAGAGTGGGAGGTGCTAAGGCAGACGAGGAGGTGCCAATTTGGAGGGATAATTGTAGGGGGTGCTAGGCCCAATTGGAGGGGGAGGTTCCAAGGAGATGGGGAGGGGGGGAGACTGCATCTGGTAATACTCGAAGTCTCCCAGCCTATTTAAACTTTGAATAAGAGTTAATAACAATGTAACCCGGTGGTTCCGGGCCCACGTTAAGCTGTGCTAACTTAAAAACCTAAAACTAAAACTATCTTAGTTTATTATATTATATGATCTTGCATCATTTACTTATAATTTGCAGCTTTGTCAATAATTCGCTTTTTACGTGTATAGCCTATCTTAGGAAATGTACCTTTTGTAATGGAAATCAAATAAAGAGCCTCTTTGTACCAAACGAGAAATAGATGCCAAAGTTATTAGTTAGATAAATACGTGTTGTTATAAAATACGGATCAATACTGCTATATTTTTTTTATTATATACTAGGTTTAGTAGGGTAGTTAAGATTTTTCATTCTAAAGTGAGTTTAAGTTTCTCACTTCAACCACGAAAACGCATGTTCTATCAATGTTTCCGCCAGATTTTAACCGCAAGAAAAAACACCAAAGTATAAATCCACTCGGGAAAAACTACCAAAAACACGAGGTTTACCACAACGCCCCGTAACCCAAGGACTTGGAGCTTTATGGAGCGTAAATTATAGAACAGTTCTAAAACAATTAAAAACCGTTGTCAAAACATAATTGTTTGATGTTGAAATCTTTTTGAGGTTAATTATTTAAAGCTGTAGGCCGTTTTATCCGCAGTGAAAACAAACATCAAAAGCACTCTTTTGGCGTTACCAACTTCGTTTCTTGGTTTCTCTTTCAATCTCGGGCCATTAAAAGTTAGCGTTAGTCTTGTCAGCGTTTAAGTTAGTATATTTTACCAAAATAAATAAATGCTGAGTAATGGATGTCTACACAGAGCTTGATTAATTAAAAACTGACCAAGCATTAGGTAAAAAAATTACCAATTTGTTTAAAAAGTACATAGAAAGCCACAAAATAATCATGTTCTGATGTTTGTCATCTCTAGCAGTAACCATGCGGATATTTGTAATTTTTTTAAGAACATATTGATCAAAGAATTCTCCTAACAGTGTTAAATGTTAATTAAAAAGTTCATAAGCAAACCATAGTAATTTTAAAAAGTTTTAAATAGTATTTAAGTAATAAGTTTTTAAACATAATTTTCAACTGAAAAGATTAGCCACAGTTCAGTACCTACTTAGAATTAAGTTTTCAGTTTACTTTTGAATATTGACTAATAGCAAATCAATAAGAGTGGAATTATAGGTTGATAAATTTCGTCAGAAAACTAATATTTGATTAACAAATTATTGAATAAACATAAATGTATTAATACGTATTCTCCAAAGTACTGATTTACTATTTGTTTAATAAAAATGTAACTACTTATAATTACAAAATAAACTGATAAGACAAAACAGTTTTCAGTGGTAGGAAACTGTAATATAAATGAGTAATGTTAAGTGAAAAAATTCTCCAATAGTTAAAACAGTGTTTACCAGGTTTTAATAAATAAACAACAACGTTTTCCAGGGTCTCCTCTTCCACTTACATGTCGGCAACAATCTTAACTACTAAATAACAATTATAGTAAATATTGAAGTGACTGGTGGCATTTATAATGATGCCAATGGTTCAATGCCAATGACATAAATAATCTGATATATAATAAATAACACTAGTAGCAATTGGAAAATGAGTAATGATACGTATTGCAAACCAATAACAACTTAATATCTGCCACAGTAGGCGTTATGACTTTCGTAAAATGAATGTTCCCAGCCAGAATATTGACCTACAATCCGGTTGATTTTGACCACAAATGATATTTTTATGATATGTAAAACGATAAATTCTAATAATGATGATATTTCAAATTGTTGTTCTTTTAAAATTAAAAATGCATAATGAAGAAGTCGGAAAATACAGTTGAGCTATTGATAAATTTGAGTTTCCACTTTTTAAAACTATGTTTTTAATGATTGTGTTGGTAAAAAAGTGAATTTAATTAAATTTTAACTTAAAGAAACATTTCTAATTCTACTATGCACACATTATTATTGTATAGTTTATCTTTTTTCAAATCTTAAAAATTAATTTCCTAAACTATACCATTGCCAAGCGGTAATTGTAAACAAATATAAATGTTTATAAAGAGGGAGTAGCATGAAAACGGGTAATGTTACAAATCCATTTACTGTATTACTTTCTACTTTCTGGTACTTGCGATTCATTTCTCTAGTTATTCGTTTAGGGTGATATCCTATGCAAATATTAACTGATCCCATTTAAACCGTTGAACCCCCGGGACCATTGAGACCTCTTCAATATTCATGACCCTTACATCAGTCCTTGTGAATTCAGAGTCAAGAGCGTATAACCGAGTTAAACGTGAGACCTACAAACAACGCCCTCTATGTTTTACAATTTGAATGAATAAACCAAAATACTATCTCTTAAAAAATGAATATTGAATTGAAAGAATAAATATTACGATTCGTTTTGTTACAACTAAACAGGCTAAAATAAACTACTTCTCGTAATACCAAATTTATTTACACCTTCACTGTACTTAAATACAAGAGGGAAAATATACATAAATAATCTTTTTATTGGGCCTGATGATTAACTGATTGAAATCGATAACTTTGTGCCATCTTTCTTAATAGTTGTCGTATTGTATGTAAGTATAGTTTAATATTGTTGTGAGACGTAATTTATTAGATTAAAATTAGAGTTTTTAAAAAATTAATTATTATTCTATATTCTTTCTTATGCTACCTAAAATTATCTTCAACTTTTTACTGTCCATGCAAGTTTTTAAAACTTAACATAATGATTTATTAGACACTAAGACGATATGGTTTAACAAACTACCTAATCTGTATTATGGCAATTATTAAACTAAAATTAATTTAAAATTATAAGTCAAACACCAGTGAGGTGGTGTTAAAAGCGGTTTCAAATACCTCACGTCTTCGTACCCCGTTTTTAGCGAATTTATCCTATAGGGAAGAAGCTATTACCGTAGTCGGCATGGTAAGACCTAGGCCCGGGACCATGATAACTTTTCGTTTTGAGGTCCCCAGACCCCAAAAACACCATTCGTTCGAAACTGTATATATATATATATATGTATATATAGATATGTATATGTATATATATATACATATATATATATATATATATATATATATATATATATATATATATATATATATATATATGTGTGTCCATGGGTGCGATAACTCTCGTAAAAATGGTCCGATTTTGATGAAATTTGGTGCAAACGTGTAAAGCAGAATTTATGACTTTAAGTTCGAAAACCAGACGGATCGACCTATCCGAAGGGGTATTTTGGGGGGGTTTTGTACCCTAAAATGGGTTTTTTGAGTTTTTTACATACAATTTTTGAAAAAGTAAAGTTTTATTTTTTCCCATTGGAATCAGCTTAAAAAACGCACAATTTGATGTTTTAATCATTGCTCTACGTCAATTGGTTACTGAGATATTGAAAGTGCTAAACACAGTACGTTGTCCAATGTTATTCTTATGGAGGGTAAGAAAAGTTGTATATCTCGCTTATTTATCAACTTATCCTGACGAAACTTGGTATATTGCTTCATTTTATTGTGGTATATTGATATTTACACAAAAACCCATTTTTTGGCCTATAGTTCCCGTAGCAGCAAACCTGCATACTCAGCCCCATGTTATTCTTATGGAGAATAATTAACGTGTTATCTCCTTTAATTATGAACATAAATTAATAGAACTTGGTATGTGGCTTTACCTAGTTGAGTTATATTTAAATTTGTATAACAGCCCATTTTAGTGTTCCTTATTTCAGCAAACCTGCATACTCAGCCGCCATGTTATTCTTATGGAGAATAATTAAAATGTCATAAATCGTTTATTTATGAATGTATATTGATGAAACTTGGTATGTGGCTTTATGTGGTATTAAGATAAATTAATATGCATTGTAAATTCGCTGAGTATGCAGGTTTGCTGTGACGGGGGTATTGTTTTCTTGAAAGAGGTTGACATCCTCTTTTTGCCTAACTTTGCCTGCCTACATAGACTGTGGATCTGTGGGTGGAACGTATCCAGCAAAGGAGACGTTGGTTACGGTATACGCTTCACAGTGCTGATAATTTGTTGCAACTCAACCTTAAATACTCATAGTTATATTGAACTAAGTCTGTTAAAGATCTTGGAGTGATGACTCTGATTATGAGCTCTGAACATCTTGCTCTCGACATGTTCCAGATCTATCTTTCAGGCATCATTGTCCCATCTATCCTCGAATTCACCGTTCAATTAATGTCTATTGGGAAATAGCCGTACTACTACCTGAGTTGTGTAAATCGTGGGACGTGGTGCTGATTGTGCCAGTTCTCCCCAAGAGCCGTGTGCAGGCGCTCAAATAAATGTTTTTAGAACGAGTATTTCTTGAATTACCGTTTGAAATGTGTGAATCATGGCCAATATGTATGGCTGGGTGAATGTTTAGTAGAGTTTATCCGTTAGAAATTCTCGGCAATGATTCGAGAACGCTGTATATTGCTGCGGAAACGCCCCTACCGAGTATTGCTCCTCGCTCGGATATAATATCAAGTAGATAACATGTTTAAAAAACTTCAGACCAGATTAATAAGAATACAATAAATGGTTTAAACTATCTTCAAGATGTCAAAAATAATCAAATTTGCTGGATGCTGCTCGGTTGTGACTAAAAGGAAGTCGTACAGACAAACAGAATACCTCAACTTCCCGTAGCCATAGGCCAATAGGAATATGTGGTGATCTAAAGACAGCGAAATATCATTAACGTAAATGACATATGGGCAAGCCACTGGTGACGTATTGGTTCTTTTGGTAGAAAAATTACTCAGTCTGCCCTCCTTTCAACTAAAATACCAACTTTAGTTCTTTATTTCAACGGCTTGGTCATGTTACAACGAACGCAAATAAAAATTACAATATAATACAGTAAACAAATTTTAATAATATGAAATAATAGTATGTACAATAAAAACAAACGCTAGAACATCGGTACAAGAATGTTCTATGTAGAATGTTCATATTGCATTTGACGAATGACCTATGATTTTATCAACAATACCAGTGATGGTATGAGTTATTCAACAATAACTTACTGTACACCAAAACAGTTTTGAAGTAAAAAAGCTGGAGTGAAAATATCACATGGGTTTAGTTCACCCTCGATTATTTTATTTTAACTGAAACTATGTGTAGTCAGGCACTGGCGTGGCCATTTAGAGGCGCCTACTTAGGGTACACTCCACAATCACAGATGATATTTGTAACAAGAGCACTTTGGTACTAGAACACTGGCGTGGTCCTGTAAAGACACCACCTAAAATCTTACCCACGCCTTGTTCCTGATGAAACTCAGGTGTGTTGCATCTTCAAGACTTCTTGGATCCGTCCAACTTCCAGACTTCTATAGCTTCACGCGTCACCAGCTCTTTAAATGAAGACATCGACTAACGCAGTGATCCTGCTTCCTTGTGAGGTTGACCCTCATTGATCAGTAAATAATCAGACACTCTTGTGTATTACGTACCAAGGGATTTCATTCATAGATTTATCTATTAGGTCAAAACGATTTAAGGAAAACTAAATTGTCAATGAAGTTGTAAACGAATTCATGTTTTATTTATAGGTTAAATCCTTTTTATTTGTAACCTAAATATCCATGCAGTCCAAAGGATTAATTATCTCTCACGTAGCTAGCAATACAAACATTTTAAATTTATAGACACATGTAGAAGCTATTAGTTTGTGCAAGATTTATGAGCACTATTTGTGAAAATGAACAGAAGAGCTTAGAAACAAAATGATATACAATTTCGAATGTCTTGAGTGTAATAAATGAAAAATGAAAACTGAATACAATAGACTAATTACTAATGCAATTCATAGACAACATTAAACTAATATTTCAATAATAATTTTAACTAAAACTACGGTGAAAGCCAAAAAGTTATGTATAATTATAATTTAGAAGATAATATATATTTATATGAAAATAATGAATTGGCTTTCATTGTTTATGTTTCAATTTTATTCAGAAATATAGCCATTAGACTAACCCATAGAACAATTCTTATTATTTTATCTTCTTATTTTATTGCCTCGTCCTTACCCGTGTAGTCCTTCTTCTTTCAATTTTACTTATTTTCGTCCCAAATATTTTTATCTTGGCTTCCTCTTGATCTCTCCATCACCTTCTGCGCTCTCATTTTCATGGTTAAACCACCATAAAAGAATGCACCCATAACCACACAAAGCATTCCAGTCTTGAAAAGCAGAATGAGTGATTGAATTGGTATCAAAAAACTCCTTCAATAAATTACAGATATCTTGGCACTTATCACTTCGAGATGGTACGCAGTCTTTGTCTGATAGTGCAGTCAAATACTCCGTCAAATTCCTTTAACAAACATATTTCGATATAGAACCATTGATTTTTAATATCAGGATAGATGAACCGAGCTTATGGGCGATCTGTGACCCGAAAGATACACCATGAAACTAGTGCTACACCATCTCAAGAGAAGGCGCTGGCAACCGATGTTTAAATTTGTGGGATTTTTATCCCGTTTCCGGGATTTTCGAACCCTCCAGGGGATTAAAAAAGGGTGCGGGATAAAAGCGTAAATATTAAGTTACCAATATCACCGATCATAATGTGAAAATTGACATGTGTGAGGTATAGAAATGTTTAATGTCAGGTTTTTACATGCTAAAACCTTATAAATTACAATAATAGTTATATATTTGTACCATCCAAACCAGTTTTTTCCTCAGCCATTTAATTTGTTTCTCTAATCTCGTAACATACAAATATTTGCAAGTTAAGAAGAACATTATTGTATTATAAAATCGTATGCAACTATAAATAGTAAAGTCTCCAAATATTAAAACAAATAGGTTTACAACAGCGAACATCACAAACACACGGTATTAGGCCCATTCTCCTCGAGCGACTAAATCTCCGCGTATTGGTTGCTCGTGGAATGGGCCTAAGAACACGTCCGTCGTTGCCGTTGCAATTTGGTGAAGGGAATAGTTTGGCCACTGTTTTCGTCGCCGGCAGGAGCGACATCGCTCGTATCGCCGACTGAATATTTGTCGCCCAGCTATAACGGAGCCTGGAGCGGAGTAAAACGAAGCATAACTACTTATTTTAACCACAAAATACCCCCGTCGCAGCAAACCTGCATACTCAGCGAATTTCCAATGAATATATAACATAACACATTATAACACTTAACAGGATTCATAAGAAATGTATTCACAAACAAGCGATATTTAAAATATTAATTATTCTCAATAAGAATAACATTGGGGATGAGTACGCAGGTTTGCTGCAACAAGGCACACAAAATAATGGGTTTTTATGCAAATATCAATAGAACTCATCTTAGTGAAGTCACATACCAAGTTTCATCCATATACATTCATAAATAAGCGATATATAACATTTTAAGTATTTTCCATAAGAATAACATGGGGACCGAGTACCTAGGTTTGCTGCTACAGGAGCCATAGGCGAAAAATTGTTTTTTTTGTGCAAACAACAATAAACCATAACCAGATCAAGCCATATACCAAATTTCGCCAGTTTATGTTCATAAATAAGCGAGATATACAATTTTCCTTTTTCTCCATAAGAATAACATTAGACTACGTACTGTGTTTAGCACTTTCAATATCTCGGTAACCAATTGACGTAGAGCAATGATCAAAATACCAAATTGTTTGTTTTTTAAGCTGAATTCAATGGTATAAATTAAAATTTGATTTAAATTAAAATTAAATGTGAAAACCCCAAAAACCTCATTTTTGGGGTACAAAACCCCCCCAAAACCCCCCTTCGGATGGTGCGATTCATCTGGTTTTCGAACTCGTTCAAATAAATCGTACTTTGCACATTTGTACCAAATTTAATTAAGATCGGACCTTTTTTACGAGAGTTATCGTGCTTACGGACACACATATATATAAATATATATATATATATTTATATAAATATATATATATATACATATATAAAAATTTGAACGAATGGTGTTTTTGGCATCTGGGGACCTCAAAATGAAAAGTTATCATGGTCTCGGGCTTAAGTCTTACCATGAGACCTACGGTAATAGCTTCTTCCCTATAGGGGAAATTCGCTAAAAGAAACAGTTTGTTCTCTAAACTCTCTTTTTCTCTGAAAGACTTCATTCTTTCTTCTCTGTGGTTTAACTAAATCGTTGCAATTAGTATGAAAAACCATAATCACAATTATTTACGGTTAGTATAATTTCCTGAAATTGCATTTCAGGAATAAAAACATTCAATTGAAACAAACCAGCTGGTAAAAGAAAATATAAACTACTTGATGCTGCAAGCGGGGAACATAATGTTCTCCGATTGAAAGCGGGATGAAAAGATATTTCTGAAGGTGATTTAATTGGATAGAACGGTTTTTTTGTCTGAAGAACGGGATTGTTAGTTTTGTTTTGGCCAGCAGCTGACAGATTGGTCTGACTAGTGGACCAGCTGATCCGTTTTTCTGGCTTCAAAAATTAACCAGTCTTGGGATATCTATTCTGTATTCAAAACCAATGATAGAACTGAGGTGAGATCATCGTGAAGACCAAAATTGTGCATGCTTATTGTCTCTAATAGCATCATTGTTGCAACCCTAAACACATTAAGCCGCAAACCTGTCACCCTTACGCCCCAACTCATTCCCAACAACACAGTTTCCCATTACTAACATTTTCTTTAACCAAACACCCCAAAGTTTTTAATGGAAGTAAAAGAAGATATGACAGTTAGTAATTTTATTCCAAATAAAATTGAAATAATGACTTTATTCAAGCAAAATCAGTCAGAAGAAATACAGTAGTCGTTATCAAGAGAACAATAAATATGAAGAAACACCAATTTGATAATAACAAAATTTAAAAGAAATTAACTAAATAAATACTATTAATTCAATAAGTTTAAAATAAAACGAATAAAAAGTGCATATATAACAAATATATGGTAAATTGTGGTGTGGTAAATAAATAAAATGAGAAGAAACTAAATGTTTACCTAATGACTTTTTAGACAAATAATTTATTTAAACTTATTGAATTAGTAAATGGGCTATATTGACTTGCATATATTAACACAAAATAAAAATCATAAAAGTGTACTTTGTTGAAACATGTTTATTCGAATACAACTAGTAACCCTATACATACATCATGATTAATTTTGTAATATATTTAGAGACTATTAACTTCAACACAGCCTAAGCAATATAAAAATCAATAATATGTATATTTTAGTGTTTAATCGATATACTCACTTCCTTAGACTCTCTGGAAAGGGATCGGTATAGGGGAAATATCCGCTACCGACCAGTGATATATGTAATTGCATTTCGGATATGAAGCGGTGCTGTTCCTCCTACCCAACGATCATATCTGGCTAAATCTATATTATTAGTGAATTTCCTTTGGAAAGTGAACTATTAGCATGACCCGCACGGTGAAACTTAAGCCCGGGACCACCATAGAAGTTCCTAACGTGACCCCCTGAACACGTTTTGGGGGGTCGTTCAAAATTTTATATTATAATTTTATATAGGTTTGTATAGGTTTTAATTTTATATTTTATTTTATATTTTGTTTGTTGGATAAGTTCGTTGGGCAAAACAATCGGAAATCTCTAAACCCATTTTTTGGGGATTAATCTTTCAAATTTCGAGTTTTTGGGCCCAAAAAGGGTCAGAAAAGCCCCAGATGTAAAATTAATGCATGTAAAAAGATGTGAATTAGAGAGGGAAAAGTTTTAAGCCCTCTCTCGTCATTCTAGCATAAATATTTACCGAGGTATTAAAGAAAATGTGTATCGGCTAAACACAGTACGTTGTCTTATGGGGGTTTTACACTAGAAAAGCCCGTTATTCCTTTGTTAAAGTACTTTTATTATCCCCAGCAACCTCACGCCTACTTTCAAGCCTGTCTGGACCTTCTCCTAACCTTATAATGCACAAAATTGTATTCCCAGCTTTGCAAGTAAATGAAACCAGGAGTATCAGAACAGCCAAAAAATCAATGTTTACAGAGTTCAATAAAAATTGGACAAATGTATGTTTTTACAATGATTTTGAGTTTTAAAAGTTTTTAAGTGGAAATTCACTTCCCTCACGTCAGCGTGCTGCGTGCGAACTCGTTTATAATTATTCCTTTTACTCCGAATGGCAGATTTGATGACTGAAGAGTTTTGAACTCATTGATGGCACTTGGAGTGACGTTGTTGATCTTTTGGACGAATTGGTCCCAATCAGGACTACAGTTTTGTTTTGTCGCGACTCACCTTAAAATTGAAAACCAATCTAGTAAGTACAGCTGAATCATTTATATTGATTGATTGTACATTGTTTGTGTGATAACAAATAAAACTAAAATTCTGTGGTAGTTTGTTGATTTGTTCCTTAACGAACCTTATTTAGGACAAATATAATAGTTAACCCTGTATAGTCATGGACTATGAAGTCAATGGCAGAAACATTAACAGTGCAACCTTGTACAAAATTACAAAATAAAAATATATTGTGTGGTCAAATGCTCGTGAAAAAATAAATAAATAAAATAAATTTTCTCATAAACTTTGAGCTTTTTTTGTTACGAAAACTAGTGAAGTATGTTAAGACATTGTAAGAAAATTAATGTGCACAATGCAAAATGCATTAATTTACGGACATAAATGTTTGAAAATCATTACAAATTAATCAACAAATTATTTTCAGTAAGGAGCCGTAGTATTAGTTTAAATAACTAGTTTTAACAAAAACATTCATAGTTATTTAAATAATTGATATATGTATGATTAAGTTAATGTAATTATTTTCTCAACAACGTGACAATAATACGAATCATGTAAAATATATATCTGATACAATATACTCAAATATGTACACAATGAAAATAGAACAATCTTATCATGCATATATATAATGGTAATGAACATAAATTGACCTTTTAGGTTAAATTTTTATTCGTAGCTTGGCGTGAATTTATTCGTGCAGGTGAATTAAGTTAGGAATATCTCAAAAGCTAAAGCTCGTGTGAGATATCAGCAAACTTAAACAAATGACAAAGAGCTAAGACAAGGTTTATCAAAGCAAAATTCAAATAAGAGAAAATAAAAATAAAGGACAACAAAGGTGTATTAAAAAATGTAGAAAGAAATGATTTACAATTATATAACAAATATCGGAAGATTTTGTAAGAATAATTTATTTATGTATTATTATATTATTAAGTTTTAAATGTGTTTTATTTCATCCCATGAAGTTGCTATTTCATGATCTAGAAACGGGTTGTATTTATGTTTCCAAAACCCCTATGACCTTCTCAAAGCTCTCTCTAGCAGCTGTGAAGTATGTAAGGGATTTTCAACGAAGGTTTGTGGTCAAAGTATACTATAGTAAAACCCATTTTATAGTTCCATAATCATCGAACAATTTATATCACAGAGATCAGGAAGTTACACAATAAATAGCTAGCCGGTATAAAACACAATTTAAAGATTAGCTCACCATGTAGTAGAGGGAAAGGAGACGAAGGGTTTTCAAGATCATGCATCACCGTCTAACTGTTTACTTGATATGCGATTCACACGGGTAATTATACGATACGCCACACTTGTACCTCCATATTCTATAGTACCTGGGGGGGCCGAGCTTTGCTCGGGGAAGACAATCAGTTTGTTTAGATGACTCAGAGTAATATTTCACCAAACATACCCACCCCCCCCCACCCACTACTGATAATCTGATTTGTATTATTCATTTGCCTCTTTTCTACATGTTTAAGGTCCCTCCAGTTGTTATTTATAGCTCAATGTCCCTTTAATTTATTTTACTACTCTATATATGTAATCTTAACTCAAGTATTTTAATCTCTGCTCTCAGGAAACCACATGTTAACAATCATAAACAACATGAGTATTATTTTGACAGTTCCCTAGTTGATTATGAACAGCTGTTACAATTCTTTTGTTTTGATTTGAAACTCCATAAGCCCAATGTTAATTTTTTTAACTTTTAATTTTAGTTTTTTTACATTATTTTATTTTTCCTAGGGATGAGGCCTATCTATAACTTATTTTTATCCCAGAAATTAGTTATTTCGAACATTTAAAGGAAATCGTTGGAGCAGTTTTTGAGATCCGTGTCGCAATCAAGCAAGCAAGCAAGCACACAAGCAAGCAAGCAAGAAAGCAAGCAAACCTTACTCATATTAGAGTATAGGATATTGTTGTTGACGGGTTATATAACACATAAGTCATAACAGTTGGTATGAGTTAGGCTACCAGAGAGTTTTGAGAGTACAGCCAAGCACCGCGCCTAAACTGAACGGTTTCAATACGAATCGAGGTCGTACGCAACACGCTGGTGTTATGGGGGCAAGTTTGCATATTCCAAACGTTAAACAAGTCATGTAAGGGATTTAAACAACCACTAGTGTATTTTTTTAATCAAGATAAGTTTATGTTTGGTAGTTTTGATACTCCTGGTTCTAGTTAGATGCAATATTGAGATGGTTGTTTTGTGCATTATAAGGTTTAGAGGAGGTACCGTCATGATCAAATGTTGTTTATAATGGTGTTGGTCGTTATAAAACTGCACTAAATTTGAAAACAGCGTTTTCCTATGTAAAATCACCATAAGACAACGATCTGTGTTAAGTAAATTTAAATTTTCTTTAATAATTCGGTAAAAATTTGTGCTATAATGATGAGAGAGGGCTTTGTAAAATATTTGACTTTGTAGCCTCCATAATGTTATAAGAACCTATTTTACATCCGGGGCTTTTCTCACCCTTTTATTATCAAAACAGAAAATTTCAAAAATAAAAATCTCAAAAAAGGGGTTAGAGTTTTCTGATTTTTTTAACCCAACAAAATTGTTTAGGTGATTTTAGAAAGGAATTTCCAAATTTTACCAAATTTGAGCCTACCAAATTTAATTTTTGGCAACCCATAAAACATGTTTATTGGGTCACGTTAGAATCTTCTATGGTGAGCCCAGGCTTAAGTTTCACTGTTCTTGTCGTGCTAATAGCTCAGCTTTCCATAGGATTTTCGCTGATTAAGAAAATTATAAAAACATTGTTATATGCACAATTGTCCATCGATAACCACATACGGCCAGGCCCGGACAAAATATTCTGACAACATAATATTCTCCATAACATTAGACAACGTACTGTGTTTAGCACTTTCAATATCTCGGTAACCAATTGACGTAGAGCAATGATCAAAATACCAAATTGTTCGTTTTTTAAGTTTAATTCAATGGTATAAATTAAAATCTGATTTAAATTAAAATTACATGTGAAAACCCCAAAAAACACATTTTTGGGGTACAAAACCCCCCAAAAACCCCCCTTCGGATGGTGCGATTCATCTGGTTTTCGAACTTGTTCAAATAAATGGTACTTTACACATTTGTACCAAATTTCATTAAGATCGGACCTTTTTTACGAGAGTTATCGTGCTTACGGACACATATATATATATATATATATAAATATATATATATATATACATATATAAAAATTTGAACGAATGGTGTTTTTGGCATCTGGGGACCTCAAAATGAAAAGTTATCATGGTCTCGGGCTTAAGTCTTACCATGAGACCTACGGTAATAGCTTCTTCCCTATAGGGGAAATTCGCTAATATGGAAAACTAGATTGAAAATACCCTCTCTAGATAAATTCCTTCAGACCCTTGCCTTACTGTTGAGGTGTAATGTTTAGAACACAATGTTTTATGTGAATTTCTGCTTTAATTTTCAATATGATAAATAAACTCAAGGGTTTCCAACTTTCAATTAAATCCGGCACAGAAAACCGGCTAAACCTAATTTGAAATTAGGGAAACTGGTAGTCGTAAATCATTCACCATAACTCGTTTGGCTGATAATAATTATATAAGTGAAAACAAAAATAAAATGTTTAAGGTAAGTTATAAACTATAGTGGAATAGGCTTTACCGACATAATACAAATTCTACACAAATCATATTAAGCAGCAACGTTTTCCATTGGTCCACGATCACAATGAGTACTAGGAGTACTGATTTAACATAAATATTCAGTTAAAATAACATTAATTTAGCACAACATCTTTGTTATAGTCTTAATTTCGAAAAAGAATTACTGGGCTGTATAACGAGAGAACAAAATAAAGCAGCGACAAATATAAAATTATTTACATTTTTGCTCTTTTTACAGCTGGACCCAGGGTTAACCAGCTATGTAATTCCTGGAAGCTTTGGTCCCTCCTCCACCTGATCTCTAATCCCTTATTTCCTCAGGGATTTCATTTGACGCTTTAATGAAAAGGCTTCCTTTCATTTAACTTGTGAAGTCTACATTTGACATAGCTTAATGGCTTATGACATTGGTTTTAAACTCTAATCCTCTTGTTTACAAAAATAAATTTGTGTTATTAATCTAATATTAAAATATAAGGGAACCTAACTTGTTCTTGCTTTATCAAACTAATGTCACAACCTGATTTGTACGTATGAATTGAGATAAAGGAAAAGGTTGACGATTAGAAAAACAAATAATTACAGAATACCTTATGATAGAATGCATCCTCATATAATGTTGTATTTAAAATGATGCGTGATTTGTTACCATGTACCACTACAGATCATTTAAGTGGCATTTACTTCGCTTTAAAAAGTTAAATATTTAATTTGGCCACCATCTTGGAACCATCATTCTGCACTGTGATTTTTAGTGAATTTCCTATGGAAAGTGAAATATTAACATGACCCGCACGGTAAAACTTAAGCCCAGGACCACCATAGAAGTTCCTAACGTGACCCCCTGAACACGTTTTGGGGGGTCGTTCAAAATTAGATATATATATATATATATGTCTATAAATATATAATGTCTATATATATATAAGTATATATATATATAAATATATATAGACATTATATATTTATAGACATATATATATATATATATATATATATATGTGTGTGTGTATGCACTATAGCGGTCGCATTTTTTTTCCGATTTACTTCAAATTTGGTAGGGACGTTCCTTTCTATAATCTGTTGGACAAGATCGTTGGGCAACACAGTCGTAAAACTCTAAACCCATTTTTTGGGGATTAATCTTTCAAATTTTGAGTTTTTGGGCCGAAAAAGGGTCAGAAAAGCCCCAGATGTAAAGTTAATGCATGTAAAAAGATGTGAATTAGAGAGGCGAAAGTTTTAAGCCATTTCTCGTCATTCAAGTATAAATATTTACCGAGTTATTAAAGAAAATGTGTATCGGCTAAACACAGTACGTTGTCTTATGGGGGTTTTACACTAGAAAAGCCTGTTATTCTTTTGTTAAAGTACTTTTATTATTCCCAGCAACCTCACGCCTACTTTCAAGCCTGCATGGACCTTCTCCTAACCTTATAATGCGCAAAATTGTATTCCCAGCTTTGCAAGTAAATGAAACCAGGAGTATCAGAACAGCCAAAAAATAAATGTTTTCAGATTTCAATAAAAATTGGACAAATGTATGTTTTTACACTGATTTTGAGTTTTAAAAGTTTTTATGTGGAAATTCACTTCCCTCACGTCAGCGTGCTGCGTGCGAACTCGTTTTTAAATTTAGGTGTTGTTTTCAACCATCATTTTAAACTATTTATTTACGCTGAATACAACGTCGCAATCCATTTTTAAATATATATTTTGTTCTTTAGAAATCGGGACTTTATAACTATATAACAAAATGTGCTAATATGTTGATACTAATGAAAAGCGATGTTAAAGAATTGTGTGTGTTGTGTGTTGTGGGTGTTGTTTGTTTGTCTAGGTTAAAATAGAGTTTTATATGATAGGATCACCACCTTCATATAAAAGCTACAATTATATTAAATCCAAGATGGTGGATACTAAATAAAGGCAAGACATTTGTAATTCGTCAAAATACTCAACAATGACCGGTTGTGTCTCATGGTTATTATCTGATTTAATTACAATAATATTTAAATCTCAATTAAAAATGTAAAAAAAAACTACCAACCCCTTGATAACAAATATTTTATTATGATTGCGGTTTTGTGTTGAGAGTAATAACACAGTTGGAAGTGGTGGGGCAGAACACAAAATGTGTACATAAAATAAATTGTTTGAATCAAAAGTTTTAAATTTGTTAAAATAAATGGATTTTTACTAAATTATGTTCTTACGTTTTCATAGGGAGTTTAAGCATAAATATTAATGTACAAAATCTCACATTTGTAAAACCGACGCGACCACGGGTGTGGGTTGTCCCATGTTAACTTCCTCCCTCGACATAAAACTTTCCCTTTTAGATTTTATGTAAAATCAACAAAATATATCTTTATTTACATCGCAACGTACTTGCAACTTAATTAGTTGAATTTTTATGAAATATCTACAACCAAGGTTGTCGCTGTAAGATGGTGTGATCAGTACGATGACAAATACGAGAAAATCTCACATTAAATTATTAAATTTATTCTTTTTAATTTTTTTTTAGTTTTCACATTTAGCGATAAAGGTAATCTACTAAATAATTGCCTCAATATTTGTTTTTGATCAAGTATTAAGGGATATAATGGCCTACTAACAAAAAAACAAATCCCTTGATAAATAATATATAAAGATTGTTCTGAATGAATAATATGATAATCTAACAGGTTTGACACACTTTAAAAATAAATTTTTATAATTCTTAACATGATTTAAATCGTATTTAATCCTATACCTCGGCTATGGTATACCATAGTGGTGCCATATACATAGCAATATGGTACCATTTAATCCTATACATAGCTATGGCATACCATGTGACATTCGTTGAAAGTCACATCAGAATAAGAAATTTAATTTTAAAAATGTTACAATATCGTGTAGTCTCAACAAGTTGTGAATTTACTGTAATACATTGTTTACAATGTGATTTACATGGTTTACTGTAATAAGATGAGCTTTCACGGAACGTTGTATCATTCCCTTTATTCAATATATTCCAGTAATTTTTCACAATTTCCATAATGTCACCCAGGTTATCATGTAATATCAAACTCTTACAACCGAATCACAACCTTCCTGAGATGACTGTTCTCATTTGCAATAATCTAAACATCATTTAGATTAAATAAGCTGCTTGATGTAATACCAACTTATTACCATTGACATCAAAATATTTCCTGTATTGGATCCTATTTCAACGACTATGACCATCTCATTTAGTTTAACATGTAATACTTTAAACTTTAATACTTTAATTCATACTTTAAACAAGTATTTCGAATTTTCCTTGCGCTGTAAATCATCAATTTTATTTTGGCAAAAGAAAAACTTATTAAAATAAAATGTAAGAAGAAATTAAATGTAAATTGTTTAAATTGGGTAAAAGTCAAATGTCAGATTCAGAGAGGACACAGGTCTTGGGCGACCCGTGTGGTCAGCTAAACGTGTCTGGTTTTTACAATTCTTGATTCTCCTTTATCACATTTATTTGGAAACTTGTCGAACCTAAGAGTTTATGTTGTTTGCTACTCGATTATTATAACAATAAGCAATAAAGCATCTGAAAAATAGAGTTTGAGATAATTTTATTGTTTTTAGAACATTTATATTAAATAACGTAAAGAACACCATTGATATATAGGGGGCCAAGCTATTGAAAGAGTGCCGTTAGATTTTTAGGCCTTATAAAGAAAATTGAATTTTACAGATTTTATAAGTAGTCCAGTTTGCAATTTGCCCTTTATGTCTACTACAAATATAAACACCATAACATATACAACTTTATACATTTTTTACATTTTATCGAAGTGAAAAGTAAAATGAATATTATTTTATTGGAATTTAATTTAATTTTCATGGAATAATAAATAAATTGTTATAGTCAAACATATTTATCATACAAACACGCTAGTACTCTTTCTTATTGGACATAAATACCTAAAGATATTAATTTTTATATACAATTAGAAAAAAACAAGGATTTATTAATGATGTCTCTTGCAATTTTAGGGCGATTCTTCACTTATATAAATATTAGTACTGTTATAACTTTTGGTCAAACTGAAGTAATAGTTGACACCGACTCACGTAATTGTAACTTATTGCTTTTAAGTAAAATTGCATAAGTATTCAATTACTGACACTGTTAATCGGTGGGTGTTGAAAATATAGAGAATATTGTACAATTTGTTACTAAAAATCCAATACTTGCTTATTAAACGTTTATACAAGCCTATATCCTTCGTTTTAACGGAAGTGCTTGTTAACTGTTAAATTTGAAACATCACCGGTTAGCAAGGTATAATAATGTAGATTTTGATTATATAATTAAGTCTAATTTATAGTCATGTCTCTAAATTATAAAACTAAAATATGTTCTAGCCTAAACAAATGTGTATGTGTGTATATATATATATATATATAAATGTAAAAGAAATTGTTTAAGACAGCTTCTGGGACAAGATTCCGGTAAATATGTAAGTTTAAGTTCTTGTTTGGGAAATATAACCAATCCTCTACTCTGGTTTAGGTATTTCTTAAAACAAATAGTTAATATTTGTCTATATTTTATACCTAAAACATTATTTTCACATTAGTCTTTACATCCTAGAACCATAGAATATATTTTAATTTATATAAATAATTTAATAAATATATTTACTTTCGTAAAATATAAAATATTTATTTGTTATACCTCCCGAAGTCAGCATTCAGCGTTTTATACATGCAACAACCGATTAATGTTTTAGAGCGTAAGGAAATAACAGAATGGATCAAAATACTGTCTAAAATACCCTAATGTAAAACCCTTTCTAATATTTACATCTTGTAAAAACCTTTTGACAAGATGAGATGTAAAATATTCACAGGCGAGAATGTAGTTGAACGAGTTGGAAACAACAGCGTAAGTCTTCGAAACGTTGAGAGGAAAGTTCACTCGCCTGTCGTTATACAAGACAGGTAATTGATTTCTTAAACAAAATAAGAATATCGCATGCAATAACAATTGTGATATTAAGAGTAATACTGCAGGCGAAATTGTGTAATTAGGGCAACAACTTTATGTTACTGTAAAACTGTATTCGGAATCAAAGGCAACTTATAAAACACATTTTGCTCTAGTTGCGTTACGATAAAACTAAATGCTGTACCTCTTTCGGTAAGTCTACATTGGCATACAAATTCTATGAGAACTATTGAAGCACTGATTTTTGGGTTTGTAGTGAAAATCAACAACAGTCAATAATGGAACTTTACTTTTCTAAAAACAAAATTACAAATAAATGTAAAAATAGTAATAATATATGAGACATGTGTCTAATAATAATTCTATTTTAATAACTCAGGTTAGTGAATTGTTGTGTTTGAACTCTTTATATGTAAATTATTCATACTATAAACGTAAACAATAGAATATAAGAACAATGATGTAGTTTATCATCCTCCCTTTGACATGCTGCAACCAGCATCCTCTGTAGTTTGGTTGTCCTCGGGATCAGAATCAATGTTTGGGGATCCTGATTGGGATTGAGATCAGGATATTGAGATTGATATTGCTATTGATTGATATTGATATTGATATCTGTTTGGGCAACCATGTCAAAGCCGGGCAATCAGTCTCACCCCCTTTGCTAAGATATGTGGGATATTCATTATATTATTGAATCTCCCAGAGACTCAACCTGTTATATTTCTTGTACTGCGCCACAACTAAACAGAAAATAATAACACTGCTATAGCGTTTCATTATGTTTTTATAATCACAAGTCCAGAAAAATTATATAAAAACTACCAAGTTATGAAAATTTATTTTATTTTTGAACAGAACCTTATTATCCTGCTCTGACGAAAACGCTACAGACTACATTGTGTAGTAATGCCTAATATATAAAAAATGCCATGGACATATTTTTGTTCATAAATACTAAATACCCCCGTCGCAGCAAACCTCATACTCAGCGAATTTCTAATGGAGATATAAATGTCTTAATACTACTTAAAGCCACTTACCAAGTCTCATAAAAATATATTCACAAATAAGCGATATATACAATTTTAATTATTCTCCATAAGAATAACATTGGGGCTGAGTACGCAGGTTTGCTGCAACAAGGAACACAAAAAATGGGTTTTTATGCTAATGTCAATATAACTCAACTAGGTGAAGTCGTATACCAGTTTTTATTCATTTATGTTCATAATTAAGGGAGACAGAGCATTTAATTATTATCCATAAGAATAACATGGGGGCTGAGTACGCAGGTTTGCTGCTACGGGAGAATTATGCAAAAACAATTTTTTGTAGCAAATATCAGTAGACCTCAACGAGATGAAGCTGTATACCAAGTTTCGTCAGTATACGTTCATAAATAAGCGAGATAAAAAAATTGTCTTTTCCTCCATAAGAATAACATTAGACAACGTACTGTGTTTAGCACTTTCAATATCTCGGTAACCAATTGACGTAGAGGAATGATCGAAATACGAAATTGTGTGTTTTTTTAAGCTGAATCGAATGGTCAATACTAAAATTTGACTTTTTCAAAAATTATATGTAAAAAATTCAAAAAACCCATTTTTGGGGTACAAAGCCCCCCCAAAATACCCCTCCGGATAGGTCGATCTGTCTGGTTTTCGAACTTAAAGTCATAAATGCTGCTTTACACATTTATACCAAATTTCGTCAAAATCGGTTAATTTTTACGAGAGTTATCGTGCTCACGGACACACATATATATATATATATATATATATATATATATATATATATATATATATATATATATATATACAGTATCGAACGAATGGTGTTTTTGGGGTCTGGGGACCTCAAAACGAAAAGTTATCATGGTCCCGGGCCTAGGTCTTACCATGCCGACTACGGTAATAGCTTCTTCCCTATAGGGGAAATTCGCTAAAATTAGGTAATTTTAAATAAAAATAATCACATAGTTGTTCTATAATACTTGTACAACATGCCAATATAAAAAAAATCCATAACATACCTTCAAACTAAAAACATTAGACCAAAGATGACTAATTGAAAATCTTGTTAAATCAGCAGAGTACACAAATACCACAGCATGGATACCACCCCCGATGTCAGTAGCAGTGTAGCCAAGGCGACAACACCAAATATACCTTTTAATTGTGGCGAAACATATGAAATGGACCAATTGGGTCTATATTATGTTTTTCAGAGAGACAAAAAGAAATTTCTGTTTGCGTAAAGTGCTAATCAACGGTCAAAAGCTGCTCCTTAAAATAGCGTCGTGTAACTTAAACCTTTGCTAAATCGCATTATAAACTCGTCACGTGTTTGTGTTATTTGTTTCAACCGAAATTGTAGGAATGGATCTCATCTCAAATATGATTTGTTCTCTATTTAGCAGATTGTGTTAGAGTTGGAATGTTACAGTTTAAGTCCTTATAAAACTTATTTTATCGCTAGCGTAATTATCTTTAAAAATAAAATGAAAACAGAAAATTGAACGAATTTTCTATATTTATTGTTTTACGGAAGACCTTATAGGAAATGAGATATTACAAAAAAAATTAATACGATTACATTATTAGTGAATTTCCTTTGGAAAGTGAACTATTAGCATGACCCGCACGGTGAAACTTAAGCCCGGGACCACCATAGAAGTTCCTAACGTGACCCCCTGAACACGTTTTGGGGGGTCGTTCAAAATTATATATATATATATATATATATATATATATATATATATATATATATGTGTGTGTATGCACTCTAGCGGTCGCATTTTTTGTCCGATTTACTTCAATTTTGGTAGGGACGTTCCTTTCTATAACTTGTTGGACAAGTTCGTTGGGCAAAACAATCGGAAAACTCTAAACCCATTTTTTGGGGATTAATCTTTCAAATTTTGAGTTATTGGGCCCAAATAGGGTCAGAAAAGCCCCAGATGTAAAATTAATGCATGTTAAAAGATGGGAATTAGAAAGGCGAAGGTTTTAAGCCCTCTTACGTCATTCTAGCTTAAATATTTACTGAGTTATTAAAGAAAATGTGTATCGGTTAAACACAGTACGTTGTCTTATGGGGGTTTTACACTAGAAAAGCCTGTTATTCGTTTGTTAGAGTACTTTTATTATCCCCAGCAACCTCACGCCTACTTTCAAGCCTGTCTGGACCTTCTCCTAACCTTATAATGCGTAAAATTGTATTCCCAGCTTTGCAAGTAAATGAAACCAGGAGTATCAGAACAGCCAAAAAAACAATGTTTTCAGATTTCAATAAAAATTGGACAAATGGATGTTTTTACACTGATTTTGAGTTTTACAAGTTTTTATGTGGAAATTCACTTCCCTCATGTCAGCGTGCTGCGTGCGATCTCGTTTTATTTTATCTTCTGTAACAATATCCTCATTTCAAATTCACAAAAAAATTCCATTAATTTTTCGTTTTAGTTCTTCACATCATACAAATTAAAATTTTAGATATTGCCATAAATTTAAATTTTACACGATTATTTAGGGTGATGGTGTTGATTGATGTGGCTTAACTATAAAGAAAAACTGTTTTTTAAACGCAATGGGTAAAAGCAAAACGTAATATTGTTATTTATTTCGATGTAAAACAATGATAACAGGTTAGATGATTACAAAAATAACAGATTATTAGTACAATTAGAAAAGAAACCGTTTATAAGAAAAAATTATATACCTATTTCAGTGGAAATACTTAATAAAAATGACTAATATTGATAAAAAACTACGCAGTAAATATTAATAATTGTAAATACTTAAATTTCAGTATTATACAAGGCGATGTTAAGGATTATCCCAGAGAGAAGGTTCAGGTAAAACAACAGGGAGAGAGACTTTTTTTAGCATTTATCAACGTTGATATTATTAACGAACAGCCTGAAGACTGTTATAACGATACAATTGTCAGGGAAAACGTAGACTTAATAATCTTTTGATTCTCACTTTTTTAACAAAGAGTAGTTTCGTCCATATAATACCTTTAGTTTAATCATAGACTGGTCACGCCTAAATAACAAGTTTCAGCAATTCATAAAAAACACTTTAAATTCGAACTGGAATTGTTTTAATGTGTAAGTTAAAAAAAGTATAAAATAAAAAAATAGAATTCAAGTTATTGGAAAATGTATAAGACTATTAAGAATAAACATAATTTATATAAAATAAATCCAATATATCAAACCCCAAAACAAAACTGGATTGTAAAATAGTGTTTTCTAATGAAACAGTTCTACCTGTTCTACCTTTGTCTAGCACACTTAGTGTACCGGTCGGTCCATTTGGTTGTAAATTTCATTGTGCTATTATACTCATCTTACAATAAATTCATTGAACTAAAGACCGATTTTAATTTAAGGTTTACTGTCTAGTATATTCAATAAGCAAATAACCTCCTGTCCCAGATTATGAGGTTTATCCCGGATTCATTTGCTTAGGAAATTCAATGTTTTACATGAGTCATTATGTTACAAAATTATCATTACTTAACCATTTCTATGAAATTTACAAATTCATTATTTCTTACACGTTTAAAAAAAATCTTTGGATTAACAAATGCCTTATCCAAGCAGAAGAGTGTTTGAAAGATACTTAGATAGTCAATAATATTTAGTAAATTTATCGTGAAGATCAAATACTTTATAGTTACACATTCTGGGTCATTTATGCAATTTGGTATAAAGTTTATTATCTGTAAGATTTTCTGTGTTTCAAAATTCGTTGTGCGTTAAGATTAATAGTGCCTAAAGCTATGGCAGAGTGATTGGTTGTGCCAATAGATAAATTTACCAGTAGATCACCTTTGTCTGGAAACAAATTATTTCAGTAGATACATTGTGCCAGCAGATCAATTATTGTACAAGTTTATCAGTTGAGACAGCAGATTAATTGTATACGTTTATCAATCGTGCAAGTTCATCAATTGTGCCAGTAGATTAATTGTACCTGTGGATAAATTGTGCTTAAAGATCGATTATCTCAGTAAATCGTGTCAGCAGATCAATTGTGCAAGTTGCCAGGGATTTTTCGGGATTCCTATTCAAGCGTGTTGATATCATTGTGGCTAACGTCCCGGTGGCCCTTCCTAATTCATATTCAATATCAACTGCCACTCGAATCTACAACCGACAGTAGCCTATGTAACTGGAGCACATTGTTTACATTTACTTTAATTTTGTTTTGAAATTTATTTTCCCAAAAATAAATGTTCAGTACTCAAATAAATTGCAATGCTAGTTAAAACAGCGGCATTGGAAAGACAAATTATTTCGTAAAAGAAGCAAACCTTCTTAAGGGGAATAATACCCCCGTCGCAGCAAACCTGCATACTCAGCGAATTTCCAATGAAGATATAAATGTCTTAATACTACATAAAGCCACTTACCAAGTTTCATAAAAATATATTCACAAATAAGCGATATATACAATTTTAATTAATCTCCATAAGAATAACATTGGGGCTGAGTACGCAGGTTTGCTGCAACAAGGAACACAAAAAATGGGTTTTTATGCTAATGTCAATATAACTCAACTAGGTGAAGTTGTATACCAGTTTGTATTAATTTATGTTCATAATTAAGGGAGACAGAGCATTTAATTATTATCCATAAGAATAACATGGGGGCTGAGTACGCAGGTTTGCTGCTACGGGAGAATTATGCAAAAACAATTTTTTGGAGCAAATATCAATAGACCTCAACGAGATGAAGCTGTATACCAAGTTTCGTCAGTATACGTTCATAAATAAGCGAGATAAAAAAATTTTCTTTTCCTCCATAAGAATAACATTAGACAACGTACTGTGTTTAGCACTTTCAATATCTCGGTAACCAATTGACGTAGAGAAATGATCAAAATACCAAATTGTGTGTTTTTTTAAGCTGAATCAAATGGGAAAAAATAAAATCCGACTATTTCCAAAATTATATGTAAAAAATTCAAAAAACCCATTTTTGGGGTACAAAACCCCCCCAAAATACCCCTTCAGATAGGTCGATCTGTCTGGTTTTCGAACTTAAGTCATAAATGCTGCTTTACATATTTATACCAAATTTCGTCAAAATCGGATCATTTTTACGAGAGTTATCGTGCTCACGGACACATATATATACAGTATCGAACGAATGGTGTTTTTGGGGTCTGGGGACCTCAAAACGAAAAGTTATCATGGTCCCGGGCCTAGATCTTACCATGCCGACTACGGTAATAGCTTCTTCCCTATTGGGGAAATTCGCTAAAAGATAAACAATAACAATAATGGGTTTGCCTCAAGGTTATTTTTCAAGACGATTACTTTAGGAGTAGGTCATGAGAGTAATGAAAATTTGGTTTTCAATCAAAGGTCACATTAGGTGGGAAAGGTTATCTCTGTGTGTGGATAACCTTTAGATTCTACTACTTCCTGCAAACTGTATATAATACAAATTTCTTTCAAACTTACTTAATTTATTTAACTGTAAAAAAGAAACGTTTGCAACACAAATTTGTAAGTGGTATAAAGTATAAATTTAGAGGGGTGTGTATTATTTCGCAACAATTTTTCAGATGAATAAACTAGCTACCTATCAAGTAAAGTTTATTAGGGAGTTTCCGTTTATACTTCTAAACAAGAAATTTAAGCTTATTATTCTTAGACACTGTTTGTTATTCTAAAGTAAAAGATACATTTAATTAACAAAAATATCGGTCGGATGTTTTATTAAAACGGTTATCTAACTCTTGTCAGTTTAATTTAAAACTAATAGATAAAACAATTATAATATCGATTAAGCAACTTAGTATGTTTAGCGTTAGGCACGACACACTGTAGCTCACTGTACCAGATTAACTAGAGTGTATTTTGAAACAAAGTATTTAACATAACAGTTCACCCCAATCATTGCCAGGGGACAAGAGAATGAATTCATGTGAGTAAATAAAAAATTAAATAATATATTGATAATTGTATTTGTTTAAATCCAAGTTATTGTAACAATACGTAAGTAAATCTTTTTTCTCTCAACGTGAGAGTTCACCATTGAGTTGGTTTTGCCACCTGATGATGAATTAGACTAATCCATCACAACTGTACAGCAAGTACGGCACCGACAACTTTATACTTGTTCACAACTCGCACGTAATCAGTAGTGCACGTACTGACAGCTACTACGCTCTGACAACTAAACATTATGAAAGTTGTTTTCAATATAGTGATAAAGAACGGAATTATATATTATAATTATACAGTTTAATTTAAAGTTTACAAATATATACTTATTTTTAAGTAAAATTAACGTAACATAATATTACCAGAACCATGTGATAGTGTTAGATTTTACGTCTAGCTCCTACGATGGTATTTGTTGTCTGCATTTAAATGGAATAAAATTACTTACCTACCTAGAGCTAGACAGTGGTGGAAAAAATATCAAACTTAATCTTTTATTTAATTTGTGTTTTTTTTGTAGTTTTGAATTTTAGGCTCTATAAGGCTCAAAGGTTCTCTGGATGAAAATTTGTGTAGTCTACCTATTAAAAATATAAGGTCAAGGACGATTTTTCTATATTTTCGTTACATTTATATCCGAATTTGTGTTTTAGGGGCAATTTAGAAGTAACAAAAGTTAAAGTTCAAGTGTAGATGTGATTTGCCCTCTAGGATTATTTATACAAAATTAAAATTAATCCATATCGTCCTGAGGGAGTACCTTGCCTTGCCTAAAGGGAAAATCCCGTGCACACTTAAACACTTAATCATGTATTTTTCAAATGGTAAATCTCCACTTTCACATACATTAACATGTAAATTCATTCATTGTCTATAAAAGCATCTTTGCTTGAATTCTTCTTGTATCATGTTTCATCTTTTAGTTGTAAAGTTTAGTATATACAATTGTTAATGAAGAAACCGTTTGAATCTGAGAGAGCCTAAAACTCAAAATATATGTAACAAAATCTTAGTTTCAAAAATGTTTAGACGAATTTGTCCATCACTAAACAGGAAAGGAATTTATCATGGTATTTAAGGTAAAGAGTTTTACATATTTCTTAAAACAACATGCCAAAACAATATATAATAAAGACAATTTAATCAAGATTTGTTTTACTTTAGTAAGCTGAAAAAATCGCGCCCGCATTGGTACAGAGGTGAATAACAACATCAGTACACCACAAACAACTTTCCCATTGTTACGCTACGAGCTGTTCTGCCATCGAGGAGCCTTTGACATCGACAATACGCTCTTTGTAATCTGTACAATGCTGCAGGCGTATATACGTCACCGGATACGCAGTGTGTCACAGCATCCGGGATATCGGGTACGAACAAATGTATTCCTATAAAATAAATATGAATATTAGCGTAAACATGGACATATTTTAAACGACACTATATACTTTCCCTGGTCAGTTAATTTGAATTTTAAACCAGTTGTTATCATTAATATAGACAATTAATATATTATCTGCATCAATTAGGTTTATGAAGGGTTAAACATCAGATAAACTAATAAAACTGAAACAGAATCGGAACGTTTATAAGACTGATTGCCATTAATATCTAACATTCAAGTTAACTTGTTATAAACGTGGAAAGACCAGATGATCTGTGGTTGGAAATGGACACATTTTTTTAAACACACAAGCTTACATGTAATTATTGTAACAACATGTGTGGAAGTAGTGGGTGATTTTCATTTTAAATTAATTAAAATATTTAAACCAAATAGACTGTTCATCAATTTTTTTGGAGCAAATCGCTCATTTAATATAATACTTTTCATTCACTGTTTTTATGCTACTTTTATAATTGTCTTACAACCCTACCTGTTACTTTCATCTTATTAACTACTTTGTTGATAGTTTTAATCGTTTAGAGAGAGAGAGAGAGTGAGAGAGAGAGAGAGAGAGAGAGAGAGAGAGAGAGAGAGAGAGAGAGAGAGAGAGAGAGAGAGAGAGAGAGAGAGAGAGAGAGAGAGAGAGAGAGAGAGAGAGAGAGAGACAGACAGACAGACAGACAGACAGACAGACAGACAGACAGACAGACAGACAGACAGACAGACAGACAGACAGACATACAGACAGGCAGACAGACATATAGACAGAGAGACAGACAGATAGACAGACAGATGGACAGACAGACAGACAGACAGACAGATAGACAGACACACAGACATCACGTAAAAACACTTTTTTGGGTTCAGGGAGCACCAAAAGAATATTTCCACTAACAAATCGAATTTGAACATTTTGACGAAAAAAAATTTCTTTATATAGGTACTATGTATAAGGAGGGGAAAGGAAAAGGAAATTTCACCATCATATTGCATTATCCCTACAATCCCTACTTTAATTCGTGGATTGAGCTTACGTTGTTGAGGATGAACAATAAATTCAAGCCATATGTTTTCATAATAATAAAATAATATAATAATTCTAGGTAAATAAAAAATATTTCCCATTCAATACTTGACCCAAATCCCAATAACTACAATATAAGGAGTAAAAGTTCTTAACGTCAATATATTAAATATAAATTTATCAGTAGACTACAACAAGTCAGAGCCTAAAACATTCTACATAATACTTTACGTAGTAATAGCAAAATGCATTAAGTTTGTTAATAAAAACAAACTAAAGTGTTTATAAATAAATTATTGTAAAAGGTAAAATCAAATAAATTCATTAAACCCAAATGCAAAACAGGGTAGGTAAAACAGTGAATTTCCCTGAAAGAAGTTTTAACTTTAAAATAATATTGATCCAGCAAATCTATTATACAGGAGAATTGATAAGGTTACAAAACGCTTTGTAAGGATTAATCCATTGTGCCAAAATATCCATTGAACTTCAAGATCGATTGTGTAGAAGATTTACTGTCCAGTATATTCAAAAAGACTAGAGGCCATATATTCCATATATTGTTTTAAAATCGGATTAATTCAATCATTTTAAACATTTTACTAACGATTCGTTATGTTGTTTAATGCTTATAAATTTTGGAAATTATGATTGAATTTACAGATTGATTATTTGTTAGCCGTTTTACAAAGCTTATTAAGTATCTTGGCAAGTCGTAAACTTTCCAAAACAGACTTATTGTTGCAATATGATTCCATTAGTCTACAAACTTACTTGGCTAATCAATTATATTGTATTAATATAAATTACATAAATTTAGTTAATGGGGTTGGGTTATTGGGGTTGGATTGGGTTGGCTTATTGGGTTAGTATTGGGAGTTCATTGTGATAAAAGATTGGTTTTCATACAATTTTCTTTTTTAATTTATTCACTGTGCTTTAAGAACATTACTGCAAAGGTTCATTGTGTGAGCAAAATCATTTGCCGGTCACCCTCGGGTTAGGCGGGGAGATTCTTATGGCGGGGATAGTTCCTATGGAAGGGGTGGTTCTTACGATTTGGGTGGTTCCTATGGTGGAAGTAGTTTCTATGGTGGGGGTGCTTCCTATAGTGGTGGTCCCTACTGAGGCAGTGAGGGGCTGGTTCCTAAGTCGGGTGTGGTTCCAATGGTCAAGTTGTGGGGGTAGTTCCATTTGCGAGGGTGGTTCCTCTGGAGAAAATGGTTCCCATGTTTTTAGGGTGGTTTCTACTCTGGGGGTAATTCCTATGGTCGGGGTGTTTCCTATGTTGGTTGTAGTTCCCATGTTGTTGGGTTGGTTCCTATTGTGGGAGTAATTCCTATATTATGTTAATGTCGTGTTGGCCGGGGTCCCACTGGGCCTTCCTTATTAATATTCATATCCGTTACTACAACCCACTGGATCCTACATTAGCATTTTACATGGACACCGACAGAGAGTAGTTTAGATAAATAGAATCCGGTGACCAGAAATATAAGTTACCCGGGAGAATAATTTGCAATGGCTTAGTGACAAATTGTAGATTAATTAATAACTAATCTCTTTAGTAGCATAATTTGTGTTGTTAAAACTAAATATGATAAATAAATTACGTCTCACAACACTACAAACTATCAAACACCACACTAAAGTATCAAAGTAGTTTACTCTTATACTGTACTTACATACATGCCGGTAAAATATACACCAAAAATGGTATATTTAACCATCTGATTTTCTCTGATTTGACCTGATGATGACCGATGTTGAAATCCATTGTATCGCCTTGTGTGTATAATTTACCGTCTTGTATGTAAATACAGTATAAGTGTAAATACAGTATTAATGTAAATATAGTTTGTAGTGTTGTGTAACGTAATTTATTCATCCTATTTATTAATTAATATTACTACCTGGGAGACCAAGCTATGCTTGGGGAAGGTAATTCAAACAGATCAGACAAACAGCTTAAATTAATTTTAGTAATTTTTCACCATCTACTCCTACTTACAAGCAGATTTTCTTAACTCATTTGCTTTTTTTTGCAGGTATAAGGTCACTCCAGAAGTTATTATAGTTCAACATCCCTTTGATTATTTTTGGATTTGGCCACTGTATATACTCTTTATTCAATGGTTTTAATCACTGCTCACAATAAACCACGTGTTACCATAGAATAAATAATACATATTAAAAAAATGCATATGTATTATTTATGCTATGGTGTTACTTTGACTACAATGTATGTGTAAAGTGTTACAATGATTGATTATTAACAGTTGTTATTATTATTTCGTTTTATTTTAAACTCCATAAGCCCATTCTTAATTTTTTTTACGTTTAATACAATTTTTTACATTATTCTATAGTTATTCTTATGGATAAATGAGTATTCGAAGTTGTTGCGAAAAAGGCTACTCAAATCTGCTACCAGACTATACCATGTTGTTAAGGAACTAAAGGTCT